>WAAE01007262.1:0-31401 GCA_013400495.1 Nicator chloris | reverse complement strand
TCCTAATGTCCATCCTGAACCTCTCCAGGCATGGTTTGTGACCGTTTCCCATTGTTCTGTTCTCTGACAGCACTAAGAGCATCCATAGATCACCTCTGTCTCAGAAAAAAAGGAGTATCTGAACTAAGGAAGTTCAAATCAGATACAATCCTAAACAGATGTATGTGATCTGTCTTGAGTAATTCAAAATTAGAGGGACTTTTTGTCTGTTAATGGTCTGGGGCTGTGGAGCAGATTTTGGTCAGGGAGATTGGGAATCAGAAAAAGGTAAGGTGGTCAATCAGCCTTAGGGTGAAATAGAGTTATAAATTTCTCACTGGGAATCAAATACTTCATGGTTAGGATGTGGAAGTGTTTCAGGCTCTGTGATGTCTTTCCACCCCTCTGTTCTGCAGGACCAAGTTTCTCCCAAAATTTTCCCTAGCTAATAAAGCAAAGACTTTGCAAATCTTTGCACCTTTCTCATCAAATGCAACTGCTAGTGGTTATATTACCAATTATGCTTAATGATTTTAACACAGTCCAAGCACTGTTTACCAAAAGTCCTGCCAACCAACTAGACCATGAGTCTGGCAGGGTTACAGAGGAGTAGAAAGGCAAATCACTAGCAGAGGGCTGCTCTGAATCACTGTTACTCACAGCAAATTGTTCCTTGCAATTCCTCACAAACCCTTCATGGAGACAAACATTCACTGTAAGAATAGATTCTTTGGCAAGAATATTTTCTGCGAAGCTGATAATATCAGCTTAATATCAGCTATAAAATGCATGCAGAATTTCTTTTACATCAGGGATATGATTGCTTCTAGGAATGATTTTTTTGGGGGGGAGTGACCTTGTACAGTATTATTCAAGGGAAGTTTTTCCAGCACTGAAATAGAGTTATAAACATGTCTCAGCTTTACGTATATATAGGTATTACAAAAACTAATAATTCCAATGATGCCTTTGAATGGAAAGAAAATCAACTTTGATTACTTGCCAAATGCTGCTGGAATATTATAAGATGTGGAAGTTACTTATTCATACCAAATTCCCTCATTTTATTTGTTCTCAGGAAAGGAATTCTTGCTCTTCAGCATTCTCTTTCTCCTGCTTCTCTTTTTTCAGTCTCTTCTTCATCTGTGACACAAAAGCATTTTCTTTGCAGAGACATTACTTTATTAATTCAGGATTATTCATTTGTGACTCTAGTTTCCTCAGCTTCTGTCTGAATACCTTTATTTCAGACTCTCTCTCACATTTCGAAATTACAATGTAGTACTTAAAAAGAGCAGTTCTTGCATTTTTCCCCTTCAAGAAATAAAATAAATTAATAAAGAGGTCAGACGACGCTGTTTGCAGGTGTTTCTGTGTGAAACAATTGATATTATTATATAAAAGGAAATGGAATGAGATGAGTTTTACTGAATTCCTTAGGGAAATCATTCGATGCGCACTCTTATCAAAGTCTAATAATGGCCCTTCTGCTGCCTGTTTGCTTTGATGAAGCTGATAATAACAGAAATCTACATTTATTTGCATTTTTTTCTGCTAGAATTCACTGAGGCATCTCCAAATATAATTTTAGAGTATTAACACGTGTAGATTCGTGAGTTGCATTTGTGAGTTGCGTTAGAGTAGAAAGAGATCAGACACAAACTCATGAGACTCAGTCCCCAGGGCTGTGCTTGACCTCCTGCATCCTTTTTGGGAGCCACCAGACGTGAGTATTCCCCTCTGATTCAGATATCCAGTCAGAGTCAGAGCAACAAGGGTGCATCAAGTGGGAGGACAGAGTGAGCTGCTAAACTAATGCTTTTGCAGCTTTATTGCAGCTTTATTGAGGCAAGCTTCAAAGATGTAGTAAGGAGGTAGAAACCCCTGCAAGTTAAGAAGGAATCTCCCATAGCTCCCTTCTCCAGGATCACGTCTCTGTCCAGACACACTAAATCACTAACACCTGACCCTCAGAGCCCAGATATAACCACACAACCCAAGTTTTCAAAGGTTTCAGACAGGAGGCAGAAGACTGCAGTAGATATCAAGCTCTGGTTCAAGCCCTATCACCAGCTAAAAACTAACCTGACTACTGCCAAAATCTGAAAGAATCCAAGCCAAATATTTATGCCTTAAATTTCATCTACTTTGCATATCCTGGTTCTCTGTTTGAAAATATGATTTTCTGAACAGTACAGGAAACTGATTTAACTGTTGCAATGGATGTGAAAAAAGTTAAGGAAATTTTCTGGTTTGGAAAACAGTTTTCTTAAGAAAGTTTTCCAGAGAAAACAGGTTCTCATTAGAATGCCAGGGGGTTTGGATGCCTCTGCTCAGACCTAAAGATGGCCTCAAAGGTGCTAGGAGAAACCACCACACTGCAGCTGGGACAGTCACATCCTTCTTACCAAGATTTCAGCATAACACTCTCAATAATCTGTGCCATTACTTCTTTCTTCCCTTACTTTTATTTCTATAAATCCTTCCTTTGCACACAGCTACTGCCTGCAACAAGGCAACAGCTGCTCGTGCTAACTCCAAGTGCTTTATTCCATTCCTCCAGTGAGGATTCTCTATTGACTCAGTTCTCTTCTCTCAAGAGCCCAAGACAAACTTCGTGGCTTCCAAAAACTTCCCCAATCAATACCTCCTCAGGTCCCTGAAGTGCTGTAATCTGAATCAAGGTCTGTGAAGCAAAACTGAAAATGAGCTCAGCAGGGTTTAGCCACAGCTTGTTATCTGTCACAGGAGGGTTTGGGTTTTTTCTGCATGGTCTTGGGGTTTTTTTTGGTTGCTCTTTGCAAGTTTGTTTTCCATTAACTTTCACTTCTCAAAAGTCAACTCCTGTTTCTGAATCTTCAAGCTGTAGCTGTGCACCACGGAAGTGCCAATCAACTTTGAGCTCAATAATCAAAATACTTCTGATTTCTTCAGATCTCCTGGAAACAAAAGATGCATCTAGGCCGAAAGCATCTAATTTTATGTGTTTAGCTTGATTCCTCTCCTTCATTGCAATTCGAAATAATTGTTGGAATAGAGACAGTGTTGCTGTAAAAGTGGTGTATCCTTACAGGGCAAAGGAAAATGTCAAGTGATTTTTTTTCTCTATTCCTCAAGGAATGATCCATTCATTTCACGACTTGATCAAGAGGCTTCCCTGTAGCATTATATTATTTTCATCTGGTCCCTTAATCACAGCTAAAAATATCCATGAGATATTAGGAAATGTAAAAATTTTCCAGTCAGAAAAGTAACTCCATGGTTACATGCTTTTACTAACACAAGTACCATTTAAGAATATATTCACAATGGAATTATTCTTCTATTTTTACACACATAGCTAAGACATGACCACTGGCTTATGAAAATTCATGCTCAATTATTATTATTCGGTGAGATAACATTTATGTTTTGGCATTGCTTTGATATCTGGGAAAATGTATTTTGGGTATTGTGGAATTGTCTCTGGAACACTCAAAGAACCACCAGGAGACTCTCCTGTATGATGTCTTAAATTTGCCTTTATTCCCTGGATATGTGTAAATCATCTTGCCTTGTCGGGTGGGATGTGGCAGTATTCTGCTTCCTCTCTGTCTGATGCAGATTAACTTGCATAAATTAAACTTGGCATTCTGTGCATGTAACTGTTCCCAGTAAACCAGGGAGTGATGGGTTCTGCCCTGTGTGCCCCAAAAACCAGAGCAGAATACAAGAATGTCCTCACATCCCTTGCTCTGAAATGTGAGCTCTGTGGCTCTGACAGGAAAGGAATCACAATCATTCATCCAGGGCTCAACAAGTAAGTTGTCATTAGTCATTAAGTTGACAGTTAGGAAAGTATAACATAATCAATATTTTCCATTCTTGAAAAATCTAAATCCGGTAAAAACATCTTTTTCAAAACAAAAAGCCATTTGACACTGTTTTTTTAAGGAAGATTATGGAGTCATAATTTGCTAGCTTTACATTTCAGAAACAAGAATTTATTAGGATTCTTCTGTCCAAATCTGTTTTAATTTTGACAGTGACTTGCATTTTTTTTTTTTTTTTGTAATACAGTAAGATGGAAACAATTGCAGACTCTGAAATATTTAGAAGAAAATGTTTTATTGGCATGAATTTTTTAAATTTTTTTTTTTTTTTTGAAAAAAAAAAGACAGCTGCTTTTGTGGGTAAGTCCAGTATCAGGTCAGGATACAGCCATGGACATGAGCAAATAGATGAATTGTCATTTGGCTCACATAAATTTGAAAGCCTTTTCTCTCTTTCTAGCCTTGTCCTTCAGAATAAAATTAAATGTGATTGGAAAAAAAATGCAATGTTCTAAAGCTCTCTCTGGTATTGACTATAACTAAATCTAGAACCTGACCATCACTTTGTTTTTCTTGGGGCTTTTTGGTGCTGGTTTTTTGGGTTTTGTTTGGTTTGTTGTCTAGGAGTTTTGTTTCGTTTTGTTTCATTTTGTTTTGTTATTAATTGAACAGTTTCTATAGCCAGACTGTTTCTGGAAACTTTCTTTTCTGAGTCAGGGTTCAAAAATAAAAGCCAGATTCAAGGACATTCATCAAGCAGCTCGAGAAGGAACATTTGTAATAAGTGATACTATTGCAGTGAGCAGGGCTTAAACAAAGCTGAGTGATGCTATTTCAGTACTGTGGAGTCAGTCTATCCATCCTATTCCTCTTTGAATAGTTGTAATAGTGAAAAAATCATGATTAGATTTGTTTGTGCTTCGTGTGTGGTGTCTGTATTTTGTACATCTGTCAGTGTCACTGGAAATAGCTAATTCATGTGCTCTCTGCCTGAAACCTACTGTAACAAATGTAAGTGTACTGAAACAAATGTTATGGCTGTAATATAAATCCTGCTTGATGGGCTTTAGTAATAGAAACACAGGGAGGGTGTTGCCAGCTGCAAAACCAGCTTCAGATAAAAAACTTCAGTAGCTGACTTTATTCATGGTCAAAGTAAAGAGATTTAACAGCAACCAGAATTAGCCACATGGAACTCATCTCTAGGTTCAGTCTGGGTGAAATATTGAGGCAGATGAATACAGAGCCTAGTTTTAGGGGTATAGGGCAGCAGGAGCTGCCATGGTACCTCAGCTGTCACCCCAGGCAGCAGTTCAGGGAACACAGGAGTGGCAGCTTCCACCAACTGGTCACCCAGTTGCCCCACCAAGTGCCCCATCTCATTTTCCCCCCTCTCTTCCCCCCTTGGCCCATGCTAACATCTCACAAAAGCTTTAATAGGGATTTATAAACAGTTATCTTTTAGAGGCACTGCTGTGAGCCTAATGAAACCATTCCTTTACAGTGTTAACTAACAAATCTGCATGGATTTAACAGGGAAGGTCTGGGAAAGGGAATGCTCTTTTTGGCAGAGTGAGGACAACACTTCCTCAGCACAGAACGCTAAGGAGGTGGATGTGAAAGGAGCCACAGCAACCAAAAGGGCTCTGGCTTTTATTCAGTACTAAAAAAAGATATTTTGTAGCCTTTGTTATGGATTACAAAAGCCGAGTTGAGGATTCCATCCTCACCCCAGACACTTAAAATCAAAGCTGCCCGTTTCTTGCTAAAATCAGCCCGTGCTGAGAGGACTGCCAGGGGATGTTTTCCCTCTCTTGTCTGAGTGCTGAGGCACCAACCACTTGCCTCAAGCTGAGAACTCCTGCCCCAAGCCCCGAGCTGCTCTCAGTGGTGGCCGTAGGGGGGGAGCTGGTGTGGGGAGCGTGGGCAGAGCTGGGTGGGCTGAGAGGATTCCCCGGGGAGCACGGCCCGCACCGGTGCCCACGGTCAGAAAGGTGAGATAAACCTGTTCTTATCTTCTGTCTCGCATTTTGGGACATTTTGGGTCCTGCTAATCCATCCCCTTAGAGGCTTACGTTTCCCATGGGTATTTGATAGCTATCCCTTGGTCGCAATGAATAATGAAACTGTGGATTGTAGGCATAAACAGTGAGTTTTTTACACTGATTTCTACATAGTATGGGTGAATTTAATTTCACTTAGCTAAAAGTTAGATGCTTAGGTGCTATCCACAGCAAAACACAGGCATCTTCAGAGGGTCGTTTTTCCCATTTGCTTTAAGTATCTAATGTAGGGTGGAAGCAATCTCTTGCTAGTGATGCCAAACACTTTACTGACTATATAAGTGGTATATGCAAGATTTCCTTAGCCTAGATATCTAACTTTTAGGCAGATAGCTCCAACTCAATGTCATTGATATTTTTCTAAATGCTCCAAGAGAGATTGCAAAGCATTTTAACACAGTTATCCTCTCCCACCACATTTACAGAAAAGGGCTGTCCTGCATTTTTAAGAGAATTTCTTCCTCATTTCCCTGGAATGGCTATAGGTCTCCTTAAGGTAACCATTAAAAATACAGATACAGGAAAGTGTGTGGATTGATTCAGTGGGAAATACAAACACATTTAATTCATTTCTTCTGGAGTTTTCAAGCTCCCCATAGGAGTTTCTATTCATACTTCCTTTGGTGAAGGCTTAGAAATCTATTTAGCCATTGTCAAGTATCCTGGACTATAAAAGATACATACTTGCGGTTATGATTAATTCCTCCCATATAATCAACCACCTTCTCTTGTTTGCTGAGAGGAATGGACTCTTGTACATTGACTGAAAAAGCACATTGTAATTTTTTGTAGCTGCTGCTTTGATTTGTGTTGATTTCTCTTCTCTAAGCCTGGCAAATATATTGTATATGAGTATGCATAACTCGACAGCCTTTGTCTGACTTGGAAACAAATGTCTGATTGTTGTTCCAACAGCTTGTGGGACAGAAATTCAAGTGCCATAAATCACTTTGTCTTCACAGATTGAAAAGAAAAACCCCAAAATAATTCTGGTACACAGAATTAAAATATATGAAGTTGTACATCTTGGACCTTGATCCTTTCCCTCTTTTTTTGTCATTTTTAAGAAAAGCAACAGAATTCACACAATTCAGCAGAGGCAAAGTCACCTTCCTGAATCCCTGTTTACAAGGACATACTCAGCAGGAGCAACTGACTTGTTCCAACTGGATCACTGGCTCTAGCAGATAAGATATATTAAAATTTTAATTGTATTTCATCATGAATACAACTGTTTTGCATCAGTCACTATAGAAGCCCCATTTAACTATTCTCTGCTGGTTTCCAGACAAGAGAGGCCTCAAATTTAATTAGAAGTGTGAGATGCAGCCAAGAATTTGATAACTAACAGCAATTCTGATGGAGCTAAAACCCCAAAAAAAGGAGAACAGTGAGAGATAAGATTGCTTTTAAATAGAGGTAATAAATGCAATTTTGCTTTTGCTGATGGAAGATGCAAAGGTAAGTGCCATCTCCAGCGTACAATCCCAAGTTGCTCTGCTTGGTGGCAATATAATTTCAGTCATCTGGAGGCACTTTCTCTTCAAATTCCTGCCACATAATGAAGTAAAATAAGTTTATTTGCATAGCTGATAAATTATGAGGGATCTGATCCCAGCTGGTGTGGTGACTCAGTGATCATGACATTCAAATCTTAAATTTCTGACAAGCAAATAAATGAGCACAAGGAAAATTTCAGCTATTTAGCAGGTGTTAAATTTAGGTAGAGGATAGCAAAGTACAAGGTGAAGAGTTTAATGGGAGAGAAAGACTCAAAATTTAAGGAAAATCTGACTTTTTTCAGGAAAAAATAACTATAAAAATATAAACATTTTTCTGACAAATATCATAAAGATCAATGCTAATATCTATCTGGAATAGTGGTCTTAATCTTGGAAATAATTTTGCCTTACACATAGGTGTACCTGAACTTTCCCTGTTGGGAGTTGGTGTCACACCATCAGCAGACATGGTACAAACCCTTTGGGGCTTTTTAATGTGCAGTCAAAACTTTGATCAAGCCTGCAGCCCTGTCATGACTACTGGTACCTTGGAAGTCAGATTGGAATTGTCTTGGATATGTGAATGTCTAAACTGCTGTAAAATTAGCATTTTCACACTAGATACAGGCTTCAAACTCCCCAAAATAAAACCCCCTTCCTGGAAATCAGCTTTTATTTTGACATACAAATCCAGGGGTGTATCAATAATCTGGTCATCCTGCCTTTTAAAAAGGCTTTGTGTGGCTGCAATTAGCAGCGCTAAACCCTGCTGCTGGAAGTGGGACCAAAACATAAAGACTGCCTGAGATTCAATATGTGATCTCTAAATAAACACTAACGCCATTGACATTAGGGAACCCATCTGCTTCTTTATTTCTTTACCACTACAAAATCTATGATATGTGATTGTAACAGATGTTTCATGTCTGCAAACGATGATTTGCTGTGTTATTAAACCAAGAGGGTCATTAAACTGAGTCGAAGGCACTTTTTCAGTCTATAACTGCAAGATCATCAACACATAACCTTAGGGTTATGGAAAACCCTCTCATTCCTCTCCCGACTCAGTGTGGGCTCACGCAGCAAACACTCAGCAAGTATCATGAACGTCTCCATTAAAGCTTGATCATGCAGGAGTGCCTGTGGGCATCTGTAGGGCTGTCTGCCCTAACGTGGCTTAATGACTTCTTGCCAGAAGCAATTCTACGTTTAGCTGCATCTTGAACCAGTCAAACAGTTGCCCACCTAGATAAGAATGTGAATTATCTGTTGTTTTAGGTAATAATATTGGGTTGGTCTATTCCTTGATATCAGAGAAGTAAACAGGAATCTCTGATTGAGCAAAGTGTCTTTGTTTTTTTAATATTATTGTTATTATTATTTCTAGATTCTTTTTCTCTTTACCTTTAATCAAAACCTCAGCACAAAGGGTTTTTCACATGTAGCTGCCTTCATTAAAATTCTATTCACACAGTATTCTTTCCTGCTGGAACTGCTGCAAACATATTACAGTAACATAGATTTCCACAAATACATGTATTTTTTGGCTCCCTTTGGATTGAAAAATATCTATTCTCCATTTTCAAATATCATGTAAGAAACTTTTGCTTTGTCTCTGAAGAATGACTGACAGAGTAACATGAGCCCCAGACTGGAGCAGTTTTATTGAAGGATAATATTTCTTTATTGAAAACCAAAAAAAAAAAGGATTGTGTCCAGTCTTTCAGAGATCCATTTAAATTCTTTAACTAAAATGTTTCTTATTTAGCAGGATCCTTGGAATTCTTACCCATTAATTTTCCTTGTAAATTTTCATAAATGCAGCATATTAAGGGCAGAGTTCCTGGGAAGTCTAAGAAGAATTGAAAAATAATATTTAAGGACACTATATTCAGTCCAAGCAAATAATATTAAATTCACGTGGAAAGCATAAACACTCTATGAGTTAATCTCAGATCACAGTCAAATATTTAAATAAAACATTTACTTGTAAGTTTATTGGTATTTGTGTGTGCATATGTGTACTGGACATGACAGCCTTGTCAAAAAGAACAGAGAATAATTGTCCTTTTGTCTTCAGCCACTCATAATCATTCCTTTTAATCTTTTTGCCCCCAAAAAACAATGTTTTTGGTTCTGTCTTGCAATAGTACTTGAGTTAGCAAACATCAAGACATTTGTAAGCATTGATTTTTGCAGAACACTCATGGTTTGAAAGTACTTGAGGATGCACAATTTTTCCCAGGGAAAGATAGCTGTATAGAAGTGTCTAATCACTTTAACCTTGAATATGTGAACTGCACCTTGAGCTTATTATTATTATTAATGATTATTATCTTCATGTTCTTTATTTTCAGAGGGGCAGGAAAGAACAGTTATAAACACTGGGAGCTTCTGGAAAAAGATGAGACAGGAAAGCTATGCTTATGTATATCAAATGTGGTGAGAAGGTGTACAAGCAGCTGCAAGTCTTATATGCACATTTCCAAAAATCCAGATAATTCACTCTAGGTGGCAGTCTCTTTTGTCAAAATGGCCAGAGCAAGTGAGGATTGAATCTAACAGATCTTCCTTGCTGTACAGTAGCTTATCTTAGATGAGAGGAAAAGATAGATCACTGGAAAAGTGTGGCACTGCTCACATATCATTTTTTGTTGTTCTGAAGTGAGTACCACCTGATTATCTCAAAGTTGTTTATCAAAAATGGCCAGTACCCTAAAAGGGAATGAAGACACTGGAACAAAAACCAGGATGCCAGGCAGAGCAGGGAGATCTCCAAAAGTCTCACCTAGAAGGTTTTCTTGTAGATTACACTGTGCCCCCAAAGGACATCAGGTGGATGCATCCTTCATTGTGATTGATAGGCAGAGATCAGAAAAGCAGTGCTATTGTTTCACAGAAAATATTTATGAATAGTTTTTTTACATTTGTCCGTCTGCCCTCCTTGGTTGTGCACAGAGGTAAAGGTCTCTTCCAGGCTTATTTCAGGATGACCTCTTGGTCTCCACTATCTCTCTTCATATCCTCTCCTGCTTCTGTCAGGTGTTTTTGGAAGGGTCTGGCATCTGTTGTGGATCTAGCATTTTCAGCTGGCTTAAGCACAGCTGAAATTCATGATGATTTCCACATCCTGAGGCAAATATCTCTCCACGCCAGTGTGTGCTGCAGTCATACAGTCAATTTCATGGAAAAAATAACTAAAGCAGTAGCAATGGCCACTCTGTAATCCATATATAATGTTGGTGCTCTACGGGGAATGTTGTGCCTGCCAGTATGTTACTCTGGACTAGGACATCTGGTGCTTGTGTCTCCACATTCCTCCATGAAAAAAAATACTAATATCACAGACTGTGAAAGCATGGCCAAGACATTGCCTGTGGTACATTCAAAAAACACATGACTTTCAACTCACATGGGCCTAGTGTTCCAAACCTGTTCTATGAGGATGAATTTGTAAAGGAAATTTCTCCTAGCAGTGGAGATTCAGCCTGCATGTGGGCAGCAAGCCTCTGACTTCAAAAGACTCAGTTTCACCTCTACCTGATCTCAGTAAAAGGAGAGTCAAATGCATCTCACTGAGAATTTTTGGAGATGTGAAGCCCAGGTAGACACATTTTTCAAATATTCAAGCTAGTAAATACCATCATTGTGTGAACCACTGGATGTTACTATAGCTGACCAACGTGGAAGCATTTCTATTCATCTGGACTTTTAGAAATATGCTGTATGACTGGCTGACGAAAAACTTTGATTCAAAGTGTATTTTATTGAAAGATAATATTTCTTTATTGAAAATTTAACAAATGTTAAGATGCAAAATCATGGGCAGCATTTCTGTAAAGCCTCTTGGAAGAACTGAAATATAGTGTTTACATTTTCTTTACAATTGTCATGATTTGCTTTTGAATGAGGGGTTTTTTTTCTTACTTTTATTGTTACTTTTCTTCTAGAAGTTGCTGTCTTTCAAAGAAGAGGTTGTATTTAAGATCAATAGCATTGGACTAAATTAGCCCCTCTGCTTTGATATTGAAGCTAATCTTCTCTTGCTTGGCCTTTGAAACCTTTCAGGAGTCTTCCATGCAGCATTATAATGACAGAGTCCTTAAGATGAAACTTCTCATCCGTTAGGAAGTGGATTTCACAGGCTTTGTGTGACTAACTGGCAAGTTTGGTTGCATATTGCACGAACTTTAGCTATCAGCTGTTCTTCCTCTTACATATTCTTTGCTGCAGAAAACCGTTCCATTTCTATTTCCATACATCTGTACAAACACTGCAAATTCACCAGGACAAAGTTTCACAGGTGATGTGTCTTCCTTGTTATTCCAAGAGCTTTCTTGTTCTGTTCAGGTGCCAGAGCTCCCCAAGCAGTGCCACAACCCCATAACCGAGCCTGCCAGTCCTCTAACCCAGAGTGCAGGAAAGTATAGCACTGCAAGATCACTGTAATTTTTAAACAGAAAGATTGTTATGCCCGGGACACTTCCCACTGGGCACCATTTCTTCTCTAAGACCTCTCAATCAGACCTGTCCAATGTCATGCTGGGGATCTACAGCAGAGTCTACACAGCCCCCGAGACTTGACTTATGTTCTGCTCCATTTTACCATGTCTCGTGTCTTCCCAGACAGGCTTCTCATCAAGACATCAAAAAAAGGGTGACTGCTTTTGCCTTCTTTCATGAGTTTCCTGTCCCTAGACAGAAGAATTTACCACCCTTAGGTTTCCCTAGGGTCCTCTCCAAAGTGTTTGCTGTTATCAGGAGTTTTTCCTGGGTTACCAGGGTAAAGAGCTTATTTTGCAGTGCTATACAGAGTTTCCCTCTGCAGAGATGTCTCTGGAGTTGCACATCAGAAGGAGCAGCCTCTGCTGGGGATTCTTAACATCCCATGCCCAGCACAGGAGGAAATTTGGGGTCAGTTTCCCGGTGATGCAGTAGTACCAAATCTAATTTGTACACTGTAAACATGATTTGCAATTCAATGTCTTGTTTTTCAGTAGAAAAAGTAAATAAGATTGGGGTGGCTTTTGTTAGCACAGATCAACACAGTGAAAACATGGCCATTCAGGGACTGTGAAAGTTGCTTCTTCATCAGCTTTACTTTTGCTCTCCAGTCCCTGTCTTGACAGAGGTTTTGCTCTTTGCTAGCCAAGGCAAAAAAGAGTATAGAAAGGTGTCTGAAGAGAAATTGAACTGCAGGCAAGAAAAAAATTTTGGTGCCTGGGATTTATTCAAACATTAAAGTCATACATTCCTTGCAGTCTAAATTTGGAGAAGAAATCACAGAGCTGATGAAACATCAGACCTGTGTTTCCTGCTTTTGGAAAGGGAAGTCCTACTTTTTGTGGATGAGAGCACAGTGTGGTGTTTCATTAGAGACCCCTGATCCACCTTGTCTCCTTGTCACCACCAGTCAGGTGTGAACATAGGATTTGCAGGTGAATAGGTGAATAGGTGAATAGGTGAATTTAAACTCCCTTTCCATAAGGATGTGGGCTTCCAATCAAGTTTACAAATGACCTGAGAAATCTCATTATCAAATGAAGTCTGAATTGTGACTGCTCAAGTGGACTGCAGTGACTGTCCATTCTCTCTTTATATCAAATATAAGTGGATATGTTTGGAACTGATGTAAGTTTGAACCTTGAATCTTCCAAGACTGTAAGATTGGATTACAGTGATGCTGATGAGTTTAAAGGCCTGGAAGCTTCCTTTGACTTCTAACTTTCACTTCTGGAGGTACAGGCTTTTCCAGCACAGTTATGGCAAAGATTTCCAAGAAACAACATCACTACCTGTTTGTTTATCAAGTTGTCATGCAGCCATTAAAAGATTTTATTGTATATGTACATGTATATTTGTGTAATTACCTGTTAAGAGAGAATTACTCCATTTACAACAAAAATGCTTAGCTCTGTAATGATGCAGTCAGGCATCCCAAAGTAGTAGCACACCAGAAGTCAGGTTTTTATTTAACAGAAATAGAATGGAGATTGTTTTGCATCTAGTTATCTGATGGAGTTTGTCCGATGCAACTGAATGTTCAAAAATGAGGGAGGGGAGTTTGTGAGGCAAAAAGAGAAACAAATTTTAATAGTTTCTAGATTGCCACAATTTCCTGGCACACCATATAATCAGCTGCCAGGAGCTAATCCCTGAAAAAATCTGAACTATCTTTGACAAACACCATTTAATTCTTTAAAGGGTCATTCCTGTGACACTCCACTGCAGGACTTAGTTTTGCCTCTGAAATTTTATGTCAGAATTCTTCTCTAATTGAGCTGTCACTCCAAGGCAGTGCTGTGCTATTGATCTGACATCAGAAAGTCACTGACAGCAATGACCATGTGTCGGGCAATTTTGCCTGATGTGGAAGCAGTTGTTATGTCCAGAACAAGGGGCAGCTAAAATGACACAGCTCCTTTGTCTGCCACGGCTGGCAGATGCTGCCTTGCAACTTTGGTGTCCAGGGGAAGCAGAAGATTGAAGAGCTTTTGGGTCTCTTTCTTGCTTCATTTTTAAACACTGCAGTACATTGAAATAGTCACACAACTTCCCTGTGCTTTCGCTGTCAAATCAGGTTTACACTGGCAAACTCTGCTGACAGTTTCTCTTTGTTCAATCACATAACATTTTGTCCCAAAGGACAGTAAACCTCTTGTCAAGCAAAGTTACTCCAATGAGGGCAGCAAGGAGCACTGTAATATCTGTCCCTCCCACTCCCCTCTTTGTTTGGGAAGTCAGGGCTGGTCCTTAACTACAGATGTGATGCCACTTCAATGAATACTTCTGAGTTTATTTCATTTTTTTCAGGTAGTTAACCCTTCTTAGTTCTTGAGAATCAATATTGAAAAATGAAATCACTTAAAGAAGCCATTTATTTCCTCTTAGGAAGGCCTTTTTAAAGCTGAAGTTTATTTTTCTAGCCTTTCACATGAATACTACCTTCCTCTTGAAATACCTATGGTGTTCCTTCATCAAAGACTCACTTGAGAAGCCTTTTTTCTGACTGCCATTATCCATTGCTTACACACTGTTATTCTGTGTCTTTTGCAAAGAACATTTTATTGTTGCTGTTTTCCTTGGGTTTTTAATGATACTCTTCTAAAAAAAAAAAAAAAGCTTGATATTTTCAGGAACGTATTTTCTTTCTTCCATTGTACTTCCTGGGAGTTTCCCTTAGTTAAAAGAAAATAATTCTAGATTGATTGGATCTTTCTTGTTTCTTGAGAACAGGCTCAGTCCAAGATTTTTGACAACAGAAACAACTAACAGAACTGAACAAATCTGCAGGAGATGCTGGTAATGTCATAGTAAAAGACACAAATCTTTTCCTTTCCAAGTTGTGTTTTGTCCTGTTGCTCTGTGTTTCACATGAGGCACAAAATCACTATTGAAAAGAATGTTAATAGGCACAGGTTTCCCCTGCAGCATGGCAGAGTCATCTGGACAGTAAGTGGAATGGATTTGGTTAGTGTCTCTGAGAATTACCCCAGCCAGCATCAGCCTTATTGCAGATATTGAATAACTGTGCACTGAATGTTGGAACAGGGTGATGTGACTGTACCAGGTACTGTCAGCCAACGTCTCCCAACCTTCAGAAACCTTTCCAGACTCACTCTCCCCACAGCCAAGCCTGGCAATGCTGAATTTATCATTCAGTCATGCTGCTATGCTCACCAAGGCATCAAGAACATGAGATATCCCTGAATAGAAGGAGCAGCAGGCACCTCTTATGCTGCCCTTAGCAGGCTCCTGGTGAGAATCCTCAACATGTAAAACATCTCACAAAAGTACAGAGGTATAAGAGATATTATGTCTACATTCCAATTAGCATCAACGTGTTCTCTTTTTGCTAACTAACTGTCCAAGAAATTGATTTCAGTGCTTTCAAAACTTTCAACAAACTCAGATGACCTGTCAAAGAGATAGATGTATAAGCCATTAAAATTCACAATTACATTACTTCAAACCATAATTAAAACTTCAGTCTCAGACTCTTCAGACTGAAGTAAGACTTCAGTCCTCAGTCATTGATTTTTAAGGGAAGAATGTTTAGCTGGTGATGTAAAGCCCAATGAATCATCAGATTTCAAGCAGAAAAAAAAAAGCTCCTCCCAAACAACCTTTTATAATGAGTTTTACTGTGAAAGCAAGGGAGTACGGGGAGAAAAGGGGAAGTAAGGCTAAACTATTCTAATTTTTCATAGTGTTTTTACAACAATTTAGTGTTGAATTCAAGTATAATTTGACATTTAATTAATATTTCCAGTGTTTAAAATGGACAAGCACTACATTAAATTTTATCACATCAATCTGACATGACAATATAAACCAACTTGCGCTTTGCTCACCCACTGTTGCAACACAATGCAAGTGGAAATGCCATGTAAAAAATTGTCTACTTCTGTCCACTAACCCTTCCAAGCTTTCTAAAACTTTCTTAAGTTACCCAAACAAGCTTTGCTACTTTATCTTTCTGATTTCATCTCTGTGGTGGGGATTTAAAAAAAAACAACAACCAAACCCAGCAATGGAGGCAGCTAAATCTTGGTGCTTGTTTTGTTTTGCCTTTCATCAGTTGCTGTATTTGTCCTGGTGACACTGAAAGTGGAACTCTTCCCCTCTGCTCCATGTGCTTGGTGGCTTTTCCCTGAGATACTGAAAAGGCATCACCCTTATTTGAGCACCAGCTGTATCTTCCCATATCTTTATTGCATGCTGACTCTCCTCAACAAGAGCAGTAATAGAAGAGCAGCATAGCAATGATAGAGTGCTTGCCATTCTTTGTATTATGCTTCCCTGAAATGTGTACTGTTCTTCATGCCTTTTTTTTTCCTGAAGAATGTTTCTGCTGCTCCTTACTACAAAAATCAAGTTTCCAACAGCTTAAAAAAACCAGATCTTTGTTAACAATATAATTAGCCATTACAATTCAGATGCCTCCTTAAGAAAAAAAATATCTGTTGAAGGTATAAACTTGTTAGAAGTCTAAACACACATGAGATCTAAAGGTGAAGTACAATACAGAAATGAAGAGGTTAAAAGAATACATCTGTTAAAAGGACAGATCTCACTGATATCACACCAAGTGGTATTTCATTAAATGCCTTTGAAAACAAAGACCTTTCAAAAGATATAGATAAATAAATGTGACAAGAGGGTTGATGTGCCCCAGGAAAGACCAATTTCTGTTATTGTTTATCTAAAAAGAAATACTGTATGAATATCTGGAATAAACCTCTGGAGAGCAGGGTTCACAGGGATCAGGAGAATGTATGGGGTTCAGCAAAGGCCACCTCTGTCCTTAAGCCACTATTTATCTGTGTTATGAGGCTCTTAAGAAAATGACATTTCTGTACACCAGTGCAATCTGTTTAACAGGCTTCTACTGCATTGGAAAATCTTCTGCTGACCATTGGATTTGCTGTAGGGCTTCTAACAGATCAATGGATCACTTTGTCCAGCATTTTCTAGACTAAGGTGCTAATTGCTGATATGGCTGGAAAGATAGCAAACTTTTAATCCTGGTCTCAAAGCACTAGGCTGAGATCCTAAAGGTTTAAAAGATATTTGGACATCCAAAAATCAGTTTTTTTAGGGCTCCTTCCATGTGCTGTTTCCTGCTCATCCTACTTTCATCAGCCTATGGGCACTCTGCCTCAAGGCAACGCAGAGGTGTCTGAGGATGTTTGCTCCCACCTTCTCTGAGACTCAATATACTGCTCACTGCTATGGATTCCATACCTGTGCTTGGTTCAGGAGGGAAAAGCTAAGGTTTTTCCTTTTTCTAAATGGCAGGAAACTGGATCTAGTTTAACTCAAACAGGATAGCCGAGACCCAGCATGCAAAATAGGGAAATACTCCACAGCTGATAGGAAACGTAGAGTAGAGGATGGGTTAGAGGTGGGCTCCATCTCACTCAAGATATTTGAGTACTTAAGCCCAGGAGAGGACATTTCTTTCTCACACCTTAAGGTTCAATGATTAAACCATGAAATTTCAGGTTTCCATTCCTCATTTTAGTCCACTTTTAACATCAATGATTTCCCCAGAAATGGTGATAGGACTAGCTGAATAGGAAAACTGATGTTTATTCATTTCTCAGCTCTCCCACCTCTGCTTATTTCTCCCTTGGAGAGATTTATATAAAAATAGCATGTTACTCTTCAATTCACAATCAGGCATTGAAATACCCAAATCAACTTTGTTGGGTTGGATTTGCCCAACCATGGAAGCTGAAAGAATACAGTACACAGACAGAGAAATTAATTTAGAGAGGTTTTTCTTTGCTAATAATAAAGTTATACAGAAAGGAAAGATTCAGAGAGGGCATGAGGCAGTTCTCCCTTAGTCATTAAAAAGATGGGATTCAGAAACCATAATACATTTCATTACATGATTGTTTTCTATCTGACTTACATTCAACAAATAAAGGCAAATCCTACTGAGGCATACATAATGCTTTCAGCAACAGATGCTGACAGGGGCATTAATAAATCATGATCATTATTAGAATTCTTTAAACAATATTTTGCTGCCAGACTTGCTGTTTATTACAATTTCTTATTTATTTATGTAGATTGTACTAATCTTTGCATAAGAGATTAATTATTCACATGGCTGTAGCAGAGTAGTGTACAAAGGCCACAATCAACACAACTGGGGTCTGGAACAAGAAGCATCAAACAACTGATGCTTTGACATGGAAAATGAGAGTCAGGACTCTGGAGACCAAGAGTTAATTGAGAAATGTTGAGTGTTGTCATTGAGGGTCAAGCTCAAACAGACCTGGGCTGCATGTTTCTTCTCATGTCACCTTTTCCCAGATCCTAGCCAATGAATAAATAGGACAATCTGGAATCATCATCTCATAAATGACAATATCCCCTGAAATTTAGGGACAGCTTTTGTTTTATCTGGCTTAAACTCAAAATACTGCAGATAGCTGGTACTCCAAATTGTATATCTGTTTGGAAAAAGAGGAGATGAGATACTGTACCTAACCACCATCCTACTTACCAACAGAAAAGACTGAAAGAAGAAATCTTATGAGCTGATTCACCTTCAAGCCCAGATCACCTGTGGCCACAATAGCAATGAATTTCAGTTCAGCATCCACCATGTAGATTCCTAAGAGTTTTCCCAGAGAATGTCCACAATCACTGGAACCTCCTATTCTGTATCAACGACCTGAGTGACCACTTGCCTCCTCCAACTCCAGTGCCCCAGAGTGAGCAGACCAGCATCAAAAAAAATATTCTTTTCCTTCTTGTACAAAAACAAGACATAATTCAAGTGCCCTGGGTAGTGTCAGCTACACTGGAAGGATACCAGGGGAATATGTTTGATCCTTTGAGTACCTTCCATATTCTGCTGAAGTCATGCCTAAAATGAGGGAAGCTCAGACACTGACTTCATCTCGCTCAGTTGTGTTTAAAGGCCTTTGCTGATCAGGGCTCTGGGGACTCCAGGAAAAAAACCAAACACAAGAGAGAAGAAGGTTTCATTCCATATAATTGCTATATATGGACAGCAATGCTCTTTTACTTCTAATAGCTATTTAAAAAGTTAGGTAAATACTGATTTATGTGTCAAAGCTCTAAGCACTCCATTGATCCGGTAAATATCCAGCTAAGGACTGCTTAGCACAACAGACTTGGTGCTGTTACGCTCTATCAGACTAATGTATATTTAGCCCAAAGTTGAAGCATGCATTATTTACTTGGTTGGCATTAGCAGCTCGATGAAGCTGCTCGGGGAGCCGTTCCGAGACACAGAGTGGCAGAAACAATGGCACATGAAGCCCTGACTTTGTGCCTCGTAGCAGCTGTGCAGCCTCGTGGCTTGGCTCAGAGATGAGTATGGGGCTGTGGGCAGGAAGCAGGGGCACGTTTCCCTAGGAGAGGTCACAAGCCAGTTTTCCTGCACAGCATTTCCTTCCCTCACTCTTCAAGATCACACCAAGCTCCCACATGGCTGGAAAGGTCAATTGCTTGTGATGGGATAAAAAAGTCACTTCCAAAAACCACGCTGTGCTTGTTTTGCAACTGATCTAGGAGCCAGAGTTTCACAAAGGCCCAACTCAAAGGGGAAAAGGTGACTGCCAGGCAGTTAGATGTGAGCAGGACTGCTTTTGATAGGGTCTCCTGAATTAGGGATTAGAAAGAGACTAAAGAAAACAAAAAAAAAATCTATATGAGAGAAGGAAATTCCAAGACAAAAATTATTTGTTTCTGTAGTTAATTGATGCATTATATGCTCCTCAAAGTCACTGTTTACCCCTTCACAATCCCCACTTCATAATTTTCCGTTTTGGCAACACCTGAGTATGAGATTCTCCTCCCTCCCTCCCTCCCTCCCTCCCTCCCTTCCTTCCTTCTCTCCCTCCTTCCCTCTTTCCCTCCTTCCCTCCTTCCTTCCCTCCTTCCTTCCTTCCTGATACAAGATAGTCAGGACAAGGATTTGTAGTGTGCATCATTGATTTAGACCCATCTGCAGGCAATGCACTTTTCCTGGTGAATCCAGTGGGGGCCCTTCAACACCAGCCACGTATGCTAGGGATAAATGGGACTTCAGTGCAAAGGAGAGATCCTGACTCTGAGTCATTATTGTTAATCAGACTCATAGCCCATGGCCTCTCATGGCATAACCTCCAGAGTAAGGCACTCTGCAGGGCTTTTTGGTTTTCTTATTACTACCTATAAAGATCTCCTTTAAGGAAGTGCAGTTACTTCCATGTGGTTCTGATTGCACTGAAAGCCTGCTCATATCCATCTTTTCCCTTTCCCCCCATGAGCAGTGCACTGCTAGAAGCATCCAGCTCCACAAGACACAGACTTAGGGACTTCTCTCTCCCAGCTTCTGTGAAGCATGGACCAATTCAGGGAGAAGTACAGGAAAGTGCTCTGAGGATCATACATCTGCCTGCTATAACAAGTGGACCAGCACGTACACTGCCAAGCTGAGACAAGGATAAATCCCAAGTCAAACCCTTGCCAGACAGTTCGTGATGTTAGCTCAGTACTCAGAAGGTTTTAAAAAGTCACATTGTGATCTTTTGACTTGTTTTCTGTTGCTGTTCATGAGAAGAAAAAGGATTGGAAAGGAAGATTAAAATCTTTCAGTTGCTCCTGAAATGTTGGAATCTAGAGATAGTTTGTGTGAATGAATATCCAAGAATATGGCAAAATCAGATATCTTCAAGCTCCTGAGATTTCAGGGGAAAATAAAGGCTTGCAAATAACATCTTACATCTTGCAAATGTGGCAGTACTATTCAATATTCCCTCATCTATACAAAAGATAGAGCTAAATATATACATTAAAAGCAACAAGAAGTATCTTTACATCTTTAACGAAAGATCAAAGATATTTAACAGATAAAAAAAAAATTCTCGTCCTTCAAACCTTGTTCAGAAGATGTTTAGGTATTGCTGGTTACTTAAAGGGAGTCACTACAAGTCTGGATTTTACTTCATCTCCTGTGTTGCCTCAGATAAATAATCAGACCTATTCTGAGCTGTTTGGTGGCACTTTAAACACTAAAATAAACTCCACTTTATTTCAGCTCCACACACTGTAGAGAAAAAAGAAGTTATAGTCCAGTGGATCTAGTAGGGGTATGTAAGCCTGCAATCTTGCTTTTCCTCACCAGCAGGATATACAGGGAGCCACATTCACTGTTATGCATTATGGGATAGGATTTTGAATAAGGGGAATATGAAGTATCACAGAATCATATGAACTCATCCTCATGAATTTCCCTATGCTAGGCTCACTTCCAGCTTTGCAGTGGTTGGTCTGAGCAGGACCCTGAGCCTCTCCCATTGCACCCATCTTTTATCCTTGCAGCAACGCTGAGAGTTTCTTGGCAGCTGAAATAATAGCTAATGTAAGAGTTGTGGATAGTCTCTGCAGATGTTTTCATCTGCTTTAACCACCTTCAGAGCAAGGTGCGTAGCTGGCACTGTGCATGGTTTGCTGTGGTATAGCAAGGGTCCTTCTCTGTCTCCTTAGGGAAGGGGCTGGTCCTGTGGCTGACACCACCATGCCCAACTCACTGGTGTCACCCTCTACAATCCCCCCAGGAGAAAGCAGGACAGTCCTGGCTCTGGAGTGTAGCCCTGAGGCAACAATTGCCTCCACGGAGGATCTTCACTGGAGATCTTTACTGTCTAACGCAGAAAGTGCCAAAGACCAAAAAATTTGTGGGGAGGGTTTTCACTGAAGAAGTAAAAGGACCTCTCATCTTTGCTTTTTTTCTTTCTCTTACACCCCATTTTTCATCTCAGGCTTTCATTTAATTTAGATAACTAGATAATCAGTGCACAAATTTGTTCACAAGCCAGGTGATGTGGCTGGCTGAGCTCTGTCTGCCCTCCAATACAGCTGAGACTGAAGGGGAGTCTTGAGGCTTGGCTTGGAGGACAGAGATTGTGTGGTTTATGTTTTATCAATTTCTACTCAAAATGATGAATATTTGATTAATGCTCAGCTCTTTTTTTTGCAAATTGCCCTCTTCTGTTATGATATTTACAGCTTTTTAAAAGACTCCTGAAAGGATAGGAGCTATATTGATTAACTAGCTTCTCTCCCAATGTGAGTGCCTTTATCTGAATATTTTCGCCTTTTTTTTTGAAACCACAGACAAATTATGAGTGGATGAATTGTGAAAATCATCAGGTTAAAGGGGAGTGCTGTGGGACTTGCTCTCTGTTGAACTCCTGACCCATTTTGGAGAGACAGGCTCTCTGTGAGTAGGTTATTACTCACAGGCTGAGTTCCTGCAGACCAGGCCATGCAGACAGACGTGTCCTGCAGATCCACCAATCACACAGGAAGGATGGACCCTGTGGAGGAGGGAAAGACACACATTGTAGAAAGGGAGAGAGCTTCACACCATTGCTGAGCTTGGCAAATGTGCACCACAGGTGGACTGTGAGTGTCCATCACTAAATCCACACCAGACACAGGGTGCATTTAGGGTTTTGTGCATCAGCTGAGTTCTTCCATGGAAATTACTTAGATTTAAGCAACGAGGTAGCATGGGGGGGAGGAGGAAGATTGAGTCTCCTTTCACTTCCAGTGCTTAGACTCCTTAATACAAATGAGACCCTACTCCTGAAAATATTTATTCCCTTGTGTTATTTCTTCCCTATTCTGCCCACATACTATGAAAAAAGTAAAATATTTGCAGTATCCACTGAAACTTCAAGCGTGATAAGAAATGAGATTTCTGTAAGGCAATACTTTCCCTCTGATTATGTACCATATTAGCTTCTGTACCCAGCTGAGAAAAAGTATTAAGCCTAGTATACAAAGAAAACAAATAGGAAAGTGATACTTAGCCTTAGGGCTGGAGGGGTTCTTAATTTCTTCCCTTTCCTCAGCTCTTGTTTATACCAAAGTCAGTTATGTTACACAGCCACAGCTGGCTTGGGAGTCCTGAAAGTAGGGTGAAGGGCAGGAGGAAGAAATGAACTTTTCAATTGATGGATGAATAAGTGTTTCCATGTACATAGCATGTTTAAAAAAGACTGCATTGAAAAAAATACTGGTTCCTTCTCACCCTCTGGTGGCACCTGTCAGGTTTGGAGAGAATGAGTATTTTTCTAGTGTCTGCTATTAAATGAAGTGGGGTTGAAGGAGGAATTAATTTCCCTGTAAAACAGAAGCTTTCATCAAAGGAATTATAAGATTTTATTTCTCATAAAAAAGAAAAAAATCAGTTTTGTTCCAATGTTGAAGTGGTTTCGTATTCAGCTGCTGAAAGAAGAGAGAGTAAGTGGGGCAGAGGGGCACAAAGAAAGAAAATTATTTCAGGTGAATTCTTTTGATGGAGACAATCCTACAGGAAAATTACAATTTTCAAAGGATATGCAATGGAGAAAGCAATTCCCATTCCCTCCTCCCAGCTATGTGGAAAGGCAGAATACAGTGGAGCCAAGATCCTGCCTGTTCTTAAGCAGTGCATCTGCTCTGCTACCCAGAGAGGTGAGAGATTTCATTACATGCTTCTGGAACACCCCTATGGAGTTCCCCTAGTAGGGGATAGTGGACTGTAGCCAGAAGCCCAGTTATTTTCAATCACAAGGAAAATGCTTCCTTTTATCTGATTTAAAGGCTTTCTCTTGCACTGCCACCATCACTCTTCCAAGCCTATGCCAGAATTTCATTTCTGCTCCTTTCCCTATGTCAGCTGTCTCCAAAAGGGACTTCTGAAAGCCAAGAGTGGAGGTCAACACCCTAGCCCTACTTTAGAAGGGACACACAGCCTTTCCAGGCTGTTCTGCTGGGCCCAGTGCTCACGGCAGGACAGCCCAAACACCATCTGGACACCCACAGGGCGCGGAGGTGGCGGCGGGCAGGGCAGGAGGCTGCGGAGCGCCTGCCCTCTCCTGGGGGAGGATTGCTGCAGGGCTGCATAGCACTCTGCTGAAGGGGGAAGCAAACCAGTTTGGTGCAGACCAGATCCCTCAGGAATTTGGCTCTCCTGCAGCTGCTGCTGACCAGCAGCTTCTTTGGAGAAGGATGCATTATTTTACTTTCCAGATGCTGTTGGGCCAGCTCTTTCTCTAGTCCGACACCTTTTTTGACAGAAAAATGCAACATTTTACAAGTTGGTTTACAAGACTTTTATTCTGAATTGAGCTTTATCATCAATGGTCAGTGTGTCCCCAAAATTTAGGCCAGCTTTTCTTTGTGCTTCACCTGTGCTTCAGGTTCCCTTTGCCCACCTGGCTCCAGTGCCCTGGGGACAGAGCTGCTCCTGACTCCATGAGATGGCTGTAGTGTGCACAGCAGATCAGGATGCCTTGGAGCAGATCTGGATGCTATTGTAGCACAAACAGCAGCAATAATGCTCACAGTAAGCAGTACTGTGTTTATGCAAACTGTTTATGTTTATGCAGTCCATCCTACTGAGATGCTCTTTTCCTCCAGACAATCTTGGCATTTCAGAGGGATATATCAACGTTCCCTCTGACACAACTCTCTCTTGTCAGAGCAGTAAACAGCAGGTAGTTCTCATTCCTTTCCGAGGTGATGGGCTGTATAGTGGCAGAATCTCTGCATCCTACCTCTCAGCACTCCTAGGAGGATAGCCAGTTTACAAATCTTTGAGACAACTCACTCTGTAGCAAGTGAAGTGTTTTAGATAAAACACCATGTACCATCTTGTGCCAGAATAGATTTCACTTTCAGACAAGTAAAACTTAGTTGTAGACTTTGCCTCTTCCTTTATTTTGATTTTGTGTTGCTATGCTAGATACACTTTTTGGTGGTTAAAAAGGATTGGCAATCATTCTGTGGAACACCTGAGGGAGAACCATGGATCACTATTGATCTACTGACTGCTGGAAAAGAAATGTGGCCTGAAAACCTTCTGCCAGCATCCATCAGTTAATGCAATGGGGAAGACCCAGTCTTTCAATTCCATGAAGTCAGCATTATTGAGGCTTCTAGCATAATAAGGACATGAAGGAGTATTGGTTATGAGCTTGGTTTCAGAAGTAAGAATATTTCACTGAAGTAGCAACCACAGTAGTTTTAGGCCATAATTTCCCCACGTGCCAAACAGAAACAGTTTCTGGACAGATCACTGCACTACAATTAACAAATCTTCAATAGTATTTTGTCTGTGGCACTGTTTCCCGGGATGATGTGTTTATCTCTGCCTTGGTTTCCTCGTCTGTTAAATAATGTAATCTGAAGCATACTGGAGAAAAGTGCTCTGAAATGACTGAATATATTGTTAGTAGCAACAAAACAAGCACTGCTAGTTTTAATGTGACTGCTTCTTCCTCAGACAGCACTGCATTTACATCATCATGCTGGAAATTTCTACTAAAGAAATACAGAAAGCTCAGATATCTATATGGCATGGGGAAAAAAAAAAAAAAAAGAAAAAAAAAGAAAAAGATAAGGGACCTTGAAAGAAACCAGTAATTTTGGGGATCATCAGAGCAATACAGTTAGAGAATCAGAGAATCATTAACCAAGCCCTTCCAGTGGCTGGGCCAGCATGGAGGCTCTCAGATTTGTCACATATCGATCACAAAGGCATAAAAGACCAAAGTCCCAATAAACAAGGCAGGCTAGCTTGCCTATACGGCTGCTTTGATAATTAAGGTTTACAGAGAGAGCACATCCATGCTACAATACTACCCAAAAGGAGGCAGACAGAAAACAGCCTGCCTCTGGAAGAGTTTGACTCACATGCTGCTGAGTTATTCATGGCATGTGAGCTGTATGGAAGAGATCTTTTTGTTTTGTTTTGTTTTAGTGCTGATGAGATAATCTTTTCTTTTGAAAACAGCCTCCTAATGCATCAGGACAGCTGCCTGGGATACACCTCATTTAGCGGCAATTGTCTCTGTAATGTTTATAACCCTCCCACTGCCATCCAGTATACAGTCATCATTTATCCACTCATTTGACTAACACAATGTTAAAATGCCCTTCCAGTGCTTTGTTTTGCTTACTTCTCCATTCCCTTGCTGTCCTCTTGTCGGAGATGTTAAAACCTCTTTTGAGCAACTGGCATCTCTTCGTCAAGGATTTGTGACTGAAGGATGCTTCCCCCACTCTTTACCCGGCAGCCTCTCCCTCCCGTTAATTACAAGCTGGGGAGTGTGAGACATCATCTATCATTCCTTGTTCATTATATTCAACAGATGCACATTTTGGGCTCTTCAACAAACTGACCAGGCATATGGAGCATGTTAATCTGCTTGTGAAATCTGCCCTTTTAAAATCAACAATACCATCGTCTTTTCAGATGAAATCTCAGGAAATTAGGGGGGAAACGCCCCAAAAGATCTGAACTTTAAGGCCTCTAGTACCATTCTTAAGCCTTTCTTGTAGTTTTTCACAGTCCAGGTGTTAGTACTTTTTTGTAAAAGCAACCACGCTCTGTTTGAGACCATCTACATGGTGTGAGTTGGGTGGGGACAGTCAGAAATTCATGCAGTGGTACATAAAATCTGAAACCTCAGAAAGTTAAATTGAGCTTTCCAGACAACTTTCCACAAGATGATGATCTTGAAACAAACACATGACTACTTTTTGTTCTGGCCACAGCTGCACATGTGGCATTGATACTTGCCACAGAGGAGATTGAAGGACCCAGCTTTTTCCTTCATGTAAGTGGCTTGAGTATGCCAATAAAAACCTGTCAGCATGAACATGCTCCCAACCGTGCTTGTCCTGATAGCAGAGAGGTCTCTTACACTAATGCTTCTTCTGAGTTTTAAATCCATGTGGCATCGTGGACAGTACAGATAATCCCAGCCACTAATATTTTTCTCAGGCACAGGCTTGCAGTTCAGTAAACAGAGCTCAGGTTGAATGATCCAGAACAAAATGTTTAATTTCTTTTTTTTTTTCCTCTTCCTTAACTTTTTTGGGGATAAAACAGATGCACAGTCAGCTGGGTGATTTTGACTGGTTCCTTGAGATTTAGCATTTACTTGAGCAATAACATTACTCCGGGGCATTAAGAGCACACAAGACTGAAGATATGAAATTTGTATAGTGCATGGCAAGCATGAAAACTGGAATAAAAAGGATATAGGAAAGGCATTTATACTGTTTACCTCTCACTAATCATAGAAGTAGCTTGAATATCTCCCTATTCCTTTGGTGTTGTTTTCAGTCTGTCAGGCACCGGTGCCATCTGACAACTGAAAACTACACCTGTAAATATACTGCTGATATTTGAAGCAAGTTCCTGAAAAACATGTGGCAGAGCTGAAATCTGTGCATGTGAAGCTTTGGTCCTGAGAGAGATCCTGGGGGGAAGAGAGGAGGGATGTCCTGAAAATGTCATAAAGAGCTTTGATAAGAAGAGTGATCCTCCAAGAAAACACACAGTCTGAAATTGTAAAATGCAGGGTGATACAGCCACGTATTCCTTCCTGACAGAGCCTAGGTTTGCAAGGCACTGAGAACAGGTCCTCTATGACTGTATTTGTGCAAATCTATCTCTTTCAGGAGTGTTCCTGCCTCTGTGGGAAAAAAAATAACAAGAAAAATGACAAGGAAAAAATCAAAGGCTTGAGATGCTTTGTGACAGTGGTATCTGGTTACTAATTGCTCTGGTATCAGCTGCTGCTGAGTGGGCTTTTATGTTCCATGGTGGGTAGCCTTCATTCCTTGGTCAACAGCAAGACTTGTGGAGAGCTTCAGCTCCAGTGTTTGTGTGAGTGCCCTGTTTCGTTTGTAAGGTGAAAACCAAAGCTTTCTCCTACTTGCTTTCGGCCAGTTTGACACTGTGTGTGGCTGTTGGCCATGCATTAATAGTACATAAGAAAGCTGCAGATCAAAGAACTACCTGGCCCAGAGGCCACAGAGAACAGAGAGAGTAAGAGCCAGAAAAACAAGTGTGGTGTTCCCTCGGTATAACCAAACACCCTGCAGGGACCTCCAGAGACTGTATCTACATCTCTGTGCTGAACAGTCCTCAAGAGACCTATCATCCTCTCCAAATGCATCTAATTGCTTTCTGAATCCAGTTATATTTTCCTCCTTGGCATGTTCAAAAGCTTCATTTGTTACAGGCTAATGAGCTTAATAAGCTGAAGCTGTGTTTTTATTGAAAGGTTAATGATTTCAAACATTTAAATAGTTAAATCAACTCTTTAGCTGCATGTGCAGTTACAGAGGAAGGGAACAAACAAGCCTAACTCTTCTGGGAAGACTGCTGAGGAATTTTTGAGTTAGCGTGGATTTTGTATGCTTGGAGTTGCTGGGGCTTACCTTACCACTGTGATGTTCCAGCTTACACCATTTCTACTTTCCCTTCTGTTGTGCTGGGTTTAGGTCACATTAAATCCTAAACTGAGCAAATCTTTTCCCTGCAGCTCGTTTGTGTCTCAAGCTGCTTTTGTCTCAAGTTAGTTTTGTGGTTAACGTCTGCTGCTTCATATTATGTGACTGCTTTATCTCCATCAATCATCCCTTAAGTTTCTACAGTCTTTGATGTTGGTCAAACAATCCATTGACAACAGCTTAGTTACTCCTACAAGTGTGTTGTTTTGACCTCCTAAGGTGGTTTTATCACTACAAGTCAAATGATTGCTTCATAACTGTAAAATAGAGCTTTGTTTGGTGACACTTGAGAAGAAGTCTAAAAAGCTAGAATGAGGGACCCCTTATGTATTTGATAGCAAACAAATAGCTCTACATTTTTGAAATAGTTAAATATAATTGATGGTAATATCACCTTGGGAGAATTAGAGGGTTTCCCTCTTACAGTTGATTCAAAAAGTGTGCATTGTGTGTGTATTACAAGAACATGAAAAGAACATTTGTGTGTTTTTCTTCCCAGGAATGTTGGTTTTATGCAGTGCCCAAGTGACCAGAGAAGTGAAATGAAGACAAATGACAGTAAAACAATGTCACCATAATGCCTTCATAAGGAAGTGTTTCTCTGCACTTTCTGCCTTTTCTTTTTGTGTATGAGATCCCACTTCTTATTGAAATGTTGGATATTTTGCCTCCCTATCTTTCCTTCCTGAACTGGCCAACAAAAGCTGGTAAATGAAGGGTTCTGCAGTCTGTAAGTTGCAGTATAATTTTGTCAGGCACAGTGGTTTATCAACATAGAACTCTAACATCCAGCTGACTACAGGGATGGCCTATAAAGGCCCACTTGGAAAGCATCCTGCACTCAACAGAGGCTCCTGTGGACTTAAATAGGCCCTAGACCAGGCCTGAAATGAAATCTGCCTCAAATTGCCAGTTGACAAAGTTCCAGGATGGTGGTTTTATTTGGAAGAAGCTGTGAAACAGAGAAGTAAAACGGGCAGGAACAAAGCAACGGCAAAATAAAGATGATAATAATTCAGGCTCATAAATGGGAGAAAACTGCAAACCAGCATAAAAGAGCTCTGGAAAAGCCTCTCAGAAGAACTAGCAAAGGGAGAATCCTAACTCGTTCCAGGATCAATATTGATAACATAATGAGACGGTTTCCAGGGCTCTCCCACTTGCAACAGCAGGAACCAGGCTTCCTCTCTCTGGTCTCACAAAAACTCATTTGCTTTAATGCTTTTCTGTGTGGTTTCAAAGGTCTGGGATTTTTGCTCATGTAAATTAGCCTAAAGGGAAAAACATTTTGCTTTAAAAAAATTTTTTTCTTAGTCATCTGAACACTGGAAGGGGAATGGTGTTGGGATCTTCTCTTTGGCTTCTCTTGCACTCAGTGCTTGTCTCTGCTAATAGCATTTTCCAACCAACTTTTGTTGATTTCAAGATGTGGAAGGAGAAAAGGACACTGTATGGTACACATTCTTGATTGTGAGCTGATAACCAGTTCCCTGCTCTTCTCCAGTTTTATTTTGGTTTTGTTTTTTTTTTTACTAAGACTGAACAAGTCAGAGAAATATGGCCGTATGTTAGAACCTACCCTGTGAAAAAACAGTAGATATGTTCCCCTCTCTAAGAATGGGCCATGGGCAACTTCAGGGACATTCTCAGTGTCTATAATCTATATAACTCTAAATGTTATGACTTATCTGGGAGACAGCTGTACTCATGATTTATTACTTGTGTTGAGAAAACAGATGTTCCATAACCATGGCTTGCTTAGGACGAAGTGCTTCACCCCAAAAGCCTCTGGTGCCTCTTTCATGGCTACCTGGACTGCAGGGCTGAAAGCACAGCCCATTTCATTTGTCTGAAAGGACGCTGCAGAACCCAATGAACAAGTACTCCAGAAGAGGAACCATTTCCTCAGGAAAGCTGCAGGAGGATTTTGGCAAGGGGAAGAAGCTAACCACTAAAACCCAAGTTCTTTCACCTAAGGCAGCAGGAAGAAACCCTGTTTTAGAATCCAGATGAATGGTCTTAAAACCTTTGTGTTCTGAAAAGAGAACACTTAAAGTCTTACGCTGATGGCCATGGTAAATAAGAGAAATGGGGGAATAAGGGGATGCTAGTCCTTAAAAGGATGGAAAAGCTCAAAGGGTAGCCTTTTTCCTCTAGTTAAGGAATAGAGTAGAGGTTGTCTAATCTTGCAAAGAAGAAAAGCCTGAAATATCCTTAGAGGCAATGCTGCCTTTTTCAAGCACACACAAGCTGATAGCCAAAGGCAACAGAACGAACAGTGAAAGGGAACAGCAGAAAGCTGAGGCTCAGTGTGAACAGATACCTAAAAGTCAGGGAGCCTGAGGGTATGTGGTTTAACCAGACCACTGAGGATTTTTCCACAGTAGAAGCTCAGATGCCATATCAAATCAGCACACATAACATCAAGCTGTGGCTATTGTCTTTAGGCACTTATTTTGCACACTGCAAATTAAAATTACTAGCTTTAACCCTTTTCTGCTGTTGGTTGAGCTACATTAAAATGCAAATTCCTTTGCATTTTCTGCAGACACACCAGTACCCATCACTGGAGCATGGCTATGTGAGCTCTGAATCTCAGACATGTGATGGAGCCATCAGTCACAGAATCCCATAATCACTTTGCAACACTCCCTGGTTCTGGAGGAGTGCCTGGTACCACATGGGGCTTAACAGTCAGTGCTTTGCACGCTTGGAAGACACTCATTTTACTGCAGGTCCAATTGGCTGTGCCTGGCTGCAGGAAAACAACACAGGCTCTCTCCAGGTTTCTCTGTCTGGGGAAGTCAGCCCTTAATAGAACAGTTCCCAGTATTACTGGGAGCAGCAAATTTGACATGTATGTGGTTTGGCAAGATTTCATCTTGAATAAATGAGTGTGGGATTTGCTTTAGCACCTGCTGCTCTTTTTACAGTGCCAATTTGTACCTCAGTAGGAATGTTTCCATATAATGCAGTTGCTTAAGGAGGTATTCTAATTTTATAGTCCTTATCTATCTACTATTCAAGTCATGTAAATGTTGTGGATGTTAGTCCACTCAGATTTATACCTTTCATTATTCTGGTACGCAAGTACTTTGTGGCCACAATTTTGTTTCCTTTGCTAACACCCCTATCCACAGCATTCCCTGAAGGTTTAAAATCAAACCAAACTATGCAAAATCCCATTGAATATTTTTTTGGGTTTTTTTTGTT
>WAAE01007259.1:0-146096 GCA_013400495.1 Nicator chloris | reverse complement strand
AAAAGTTATGGCCTTAATTGCCAAATATATTCTAAAGCCACCTGAAGAGATTCCCGTACCACAACTTTCTTCATACTTCATTTCCTGTATTGTAATGGGTGGTCAGAATGACTTTTCCATGAAATCTATCACTACAGTGTCACCACACAACTGGAGCATCTGACCTGGCTGCTGACAGAAATGGTAACCTCACAATCTCCTTCCCCCACTGAGATCTTCATGCTTACACCTAATTTTGACATAAAGGCCATTTATGGTGTTCTTTTTCTTTGGGAAAGGAATATACTTACTTCAGAAAACTATTCTGATCACAATCCATTTATTTTGCCCCCTCTTTTGAGAGTAAAAATCCTGTTTTTCCTGTGTTTTTGTACAAAGTTACAGTATTGTAAGTGATTTTATTACAGTTCTGTACCTATGCATACATGCCTAGGGAAGAAACATCTGAATATTTCAGTGTTTCTAGAATGAGTCAGTTCTTTCCACGTAGGAGTAAGAGAAATGCACATTTTAATAACTTGGGTTGTCATGTCATCACAAATTTGAGATTACTTTTAGACTTAGATTTAGGTTACAGTTCCAGATAATATCTGTTCATTTTAAAGATAAAAGGCTCTCAAATGTCATTCAATACTTCATTCTCCAGTTCACAAAATGCACTCAGATACCTAGTTAGTTAGTCTGGTTTTTTTTCTTTGAGAAAACTGTCTGGTATGTGTTGTGTGAGTCTCATACTGTGGGGTATAGGACCTTCTTCCACCAACATTATCCATGTGAAACATTTTAGATAAATCAAATGCCAATATAAAACCAAACGTTTGAATCATAAAACCTATCTAAATCTTGATACACAATTGGGTGGCCACCATAGTGTTTATACATTATTTATGCTATGTACTACTTCTTTTCTGTAGTAATTCATATAATACCCTTTTAAGACCTGCATGGAACAACACTTTCAATTGTTATTAAATGGGAAGGTCACCCCACTGTGTCTTTACTTAGTGGGGTTGCAAAACAGAGTACGAAGTGAAACAAAGCAAAACAACTTTTCAGTCCTTAAGCAAAGACTGCTGCTAGTCTTAAAGAGTGTAGAGACCACACAATTCTTATTGTTAGAAGCAGCATATAAATACACTTATAGTAAAATGTACCTTCATTCCAGGAGGTCCTGGAGGTCCCTGTGAAAAAAAACAGATATATTTGTTGTTATTGCTCTTCAATGTTGTATATATTACATTTTAAACTCAGTATCATTTCCTATAGTTATACTTGAATTTCAAGGGTCAGCCTAAAAAAAAGTGAATCAGGCAGGAAAGAATCTACTTACTATGCTTCCAGTCAGTCCTGGTAAACCTGGGGGACCTACTGGACCTCTTTCACCCTAAAGGGAACAGAGAAATTGGTTTTGTTTAGGGAACATATGCTTGAGGGATGTTTTAATTTCAACATAGAGATGCTGTTATAAACATATGTAAATGTCACCTTTGTGCCATTACATCCTGGAATGCCAGGTGGACCAGGAGGGCCATCTTGTCCAGGAATGCCCTACATGAAGAGGAAGTAAAGAAATTAGCAATATTAGGAATAATCCAGGTCAGATGTCACAACTAAAAGTTTGATGTTCCTTGTCAAAACATATATACTTCATACGTACAGGAAGGCCTGGGTTTCCTGGAAAGCCTGATACTCCTGGGGGGCCCTGCAATTGAGAAAAACACAAACTGAAATGACAAATCCACAAAACAGCAAGAACAAGCTGCAGCCCAATTTGTATCTCCAATGCTGACAGTAAAAATCAGTAGCATTTAAACTTCCTTGACAAAATAGCTCTAATCTTCAAGACCTCTCAAACATGTCACCTTAGTTATGAATAACTGAAAGCAACCTTTTATATTTCTTTAATTTTTTAAGCAGTAGGAACTAGATCAGAGCCTCATGTAGAGGTAAAAGGGAACACACCATAAAGATGCTTCTCTGTCTTTCATACTCATCAGTGTATCAATTCATTCTTCTTATCAAAAATCCTACCAGGCTGAGATAATTCTTTCTCTTTTCAGTGTAATGAATCAGGCATTTAAGTTGGCACACCATTTTCATCCTATCATCTTACTTACCCATGCAGCATTTCCTAAAATATGTATTATGAACTAGAAAAGATGCATGGGAATCCTGAGCTCAAATAGTGTATTTGCTTCTTTCAAAACTTTATGATTGCTAAAATACATTTTACTTACTCTGCAGCAAACAAATACATTTGCCAGGAGGTGCCAGTTTACATTAACACTCAGGATACCCCAGGTCAACATGAACATCATGGACTGAAATGTGGATTTCTTGATCTAGCAGAATACGCTCTCTGTAACACCTCATAAACTGCAGCTACTTCAGTAAATTCTATTTGCTGCAGCAATTGCAGGCAAATGGAGAACAAAACTGAGATGGCATTTTGAGAATCTGTGAGCAAGAGGGTACAGCTGAAAATGTATGCATCATTACTGGCCAAGTAATTTGAATCTTCTTTCATCATGACCTTAGGAAATGTGACAATTCTCAGAAAGAGCTTGGCACCTCACAAAACCCCGACAGGCATGGCCCTAGCCAATATAATATGCTGGAAGAAGCTCTATATAAGCACCCCACTTAACAGAAATGACAACAGGAAGGTGACAGATATTCAGAGCCTCTTCTAGCAAAGGTAAGAAATCTTTGTTCCTGGCTTTAATTTGCTCTGTATCTTTTTAGCACATATGTGCTCATGACTGTGTCAGCTTCTCTGCTGGAGTGCTTCAAGTGCTTCAATGGCAAATATAAAGGAGAATTTTGCAAGAGGAAGTAAGGTTGGTTCATTCTGAAACTGGCAAAAAGCCTTTTGGTATGTCAGGAAGATATCAGAGGCATATTAAAACCAGGGCTGTTGACACAGTGATAAGTATCAGGTAACAATGCAAATTAATAAAGGTACTGGCTGTCCAATGCAGCAAGAACTTCAAAGGTAAAAGTGAGAATTTTGAAATTATTGTACAGCTCAAGGGGTTGTCATTCATTAACTCAGAGACTTCCTCTTGCACTTGAAGGCAGCCATACCCAAAGGCATCAGAATTGCAAGAAGGTAAGACAGAACTCACTCTTGTTCCCTTTGTTCCTGGCAGTCCAGGTTCTCCAGTATCACCCTGAAAATAAAAGAGAAATCTTTATCTTTTCTTGGGACAACAATTTAGGGAAATCTGATTGTTTTGAAGACCTAAGCTTAAATTCTTACCTTAAGCCCTGGTGGCCCAGGGGGACCTTCAGGTCCTTGCATTCCAGGAAACCCAATCACACCCTGTAGTCCCGGCAAGCCTCTTTCTCCCTGGGGAAGAAAAAAACGAATTAGCAACTACACAACTGAAGCTGCTTCTTCAATCAACTCACATATCCCATTTCTGTGCTCCAGGAACCTGTCAAGTGGTAAAAAGCTACATGTGACAGCAAGGAGTTCATGTTGGTACTTGAAAGAAGAATAATTATAAATAAATATTTATGGTTCAATAATAGATTGTTAGGGGCTGAGTGTGGCATAACAGAAAAGCACTCTTTAAATATTAGCGAAACCCTTTTTTCTGGATAGCTCTCTTCATAACAGATTTATTTTCCTGGTAACAGAAAGGTCACTTTCCCTCTAATAAAACCTACCTGCACTCCTCCAGAGGTGGTGCTGAATCCCAGTAGAAAATCTAACAGCTCAAATCAGCAACTGAATTTCTGAAAACCACAAATATCACTGTTTGGTCAACTAGTGCACGAATAGTAAATACCACTCTTCTCAGAGTTCTCAGACAGCTGCAGGTCTTGATGTTGGAGATCAAGTTTGTCACTTAGACTTGAATTTTAGGGAGGTTCAGAGACAGGGTGCTTTGAGATACAGGATCTTCCCAAGAAGCTGAACACAAAATTGTATTTGTATGTATCAACCTTTTGATTCTACTCTAATGCTGTATTGGACACCTGTGCTGTCCCTCTCCCTGCAACCCCAAATGTATTTAAATCAGATAAATCTAGAGGCAGAAAACCTATTCACACTCTGGATCAATATTGCAGCTATTCTACATTCAACTGTATTTGGACTCCAAGTGAAACCAAGAGGAACACTATCTGAATAAAGGATGCAAAATCTACACATGGTGGGGGGGAGGGGGGCAGAAACTTATGCATGTCAGTTCCTGGAAACAGCAAATAAAGCAAATCAAAAGCTACTGGTTCCATGCAGGAAGTAACCAGATTTGTCCTTCCAAGGTCTGATGTGAAACAAGCAGAAGAAACACTTCATACTGTCAAAAACAGTGGGAATATTGGATGAATAAAAGGTTAGTGTGAAACTGTGCAAAGAAGAAGTTTTACAAGTTTGGAAAACAGCTAAAAACATGGCACCTGCTTTAGAAACTCAAAACCCAGCAATTTTCAAAGGATAGCAAAAAGAAAATAAAATTAAGCATGTTCAAAACATATAAAGGGACACTACAGAGACTTGAGGATTTTCAGTCAAACAGTGAGAGATGAAATTGCAACTTTTAATTAACAACCAATTTAGTATTTGATTTCAGGATGGCAATTAACAATAAACTTTTCTCCTGTTTGCTCAGGACAAAGAGTCCCAGAAATATGCTGGCTACTTAGAGGTCAGCTGAGGACTGAGCACACATGAGAACATCTGAGTCGTGGAGAGCTCATTTGTCCAGAAGTATGACAGGCATCTTGCAAAGAAAAAGTTATGACATGCAGGCAGAGGAAACTGAGTGACAACCAACAGACATGGTGCTATAGTGTCAGAAGATGAGAGGAATTGGGAGATTTGTGGAGTTACTGGGTTGATGTTGTTTTTCTGTTCCTTGTCCAGGATTTTGTTAAAATGAAGAGACAAGGGGGAAGGGACATTATTGAATGGGTATAAAGAGCAGGGGCAAGGAGGAAGGGAGAAAACTCTAACTGAGATGATAAAAGCATGAGAAAGTAAAATCAAAACAACATTCATTTATTAAAAATTCCTTACAGAAAAAATTATCCTACTGCTTCTCCTCTCTGTCTTCCCACAAAAATAAAATTTTTCAGTAAAATACTTTCTGAGGCAAACTCTCAGTTTTCCTTGAAGTGCTGAAATGGCATGATCTTGTCTATTTAATTCAAATTTCCTCTATCATGGTTTGAGAATTCTTTATTTAGTTTCAGCCAAATCTGAAGCAGTATATTAGACCAGAAAACAAAGCAAAGCAAAGCAAAGATCAGAACAGCTGTAGAAATATGCTTCTAGGTCAGCTGTAGAGGTACAAAGTCCAAGTTCTAAAGTAACTAAAATTGTTTTGAAAAATATTTTAAGGAAGAACGCATCACAATGCAGGTCTCTGAATGAATGCTGAAATGATCGACAACTTGAAATATATCTGTAGAGTTAAAGAAATTACATAAACCCATACTCTGACTGGCTAATTTGCACTGCTGACACAAGCCTACTTCTACAAAATCACTTGTTAAGTCATTCAGACCAGAATTTCACACTGAACCCTGGGCACTTGCTCTCATGACCTGTTGCGAGAAAGGCTAAGGAAGGAGAAGACACTCAAGTACGTACAACAGGGTCTTCCATTGCTGAAGGGATGTACAACATGTGCAAGTGAGAAGGAAAAAAGGTTATTTTGACACCCACAGAGAAACATGCCTCATGTGTAACATATGTGACTCCCATTGGCAATGTGTAACATGGCTGATACTTTCTGCACTCTGAAGTTCTGCCACTGAGGATTTCACCACGCTTTGAACCACTGCACCCTGCAACACAGAAAAATAGTCTACCCTCCATTCGTAAGGAAAGTTAAAACTGAGGTTTACAGATCAGATTTTCACTTGGTCTAAGGCTCCCTTAGACCATTCTGGAACTGTAAAAGGGTCTTAACTTGCCTGTAAATCACTTACTAGGAAATGGCTGCTTCAGCTGGCCAAGGAGGTTACCTAAAGGCTTAAAATACATAAAAACTCGCAACTTCTAAGGCAACTATAGTCAATTCTCTTAAGGCTATCTTCAACCTTCCAGGCTGCCCTGTCTGAGGGGTAAAACAGCTGGAGGAGCAGAGTTGAGACCATAACAAGTCACTTTGAGCTGAGATACATTCAGGTTTCCTTGGAAACATTTTTATTTTCCCGACTTAAAATGTTAGGCCAAGAAGAAAAACAACTGGCTATTTGTCCAGAACTTCTGGACACCCAGACAAGGGACTCGGTGTTCCAAGGCCTGGAAAATATAACTCCTGAACATGTGGAGGTCTGTACCACCCCAAAGCCCACAGACTCATGACTTCTCTTACTGGAACTGAGCTCATCTTTTTGCAAGAGAGAAGTAAGGAAACATAAAAGAGACTGCATGTGTGAGAGCTGCTGGATCCCTCTCTGCATGCAATCTGCCACCTTGGCTGCTTATTCTAACAGGGAATCATAGACTTACACACTGCAAACACCTCTCCCTCTGCCTTCCCACTTCATTTTACTGTGAAGTAAGTTCGGGGTAAATAGTCCAAACTAAGTATTGGGTAAGAAGTCCAAATTTCTGCAGTTTTAGGCTACACAATTAATGGGATTTAACTCCTCCATGCCACCCATGGACACTCAGAGAAGTTATGGCAACCTATTCCACCAAGACCCAGTAAGAGATCTAGGGATGTCTCCTGGGTTCCAGTCCCTTTCTTTAGTTCAGGTACCAGTCTTCCTCTTTGTACAACAGCCTTAGAAAACTAATGGTGCCAGCATTTGTAAGGACTAATGAATAAAGCTTTTACTTCAATACTCCTGTTTGAGATAGTACAAACTTCCATGATTTTTTTTTGCATCAGTGATACTACACTAAATTACAGTAAAATTCTATCAGAGTATCTACACTGAACAAGACAGTAGAGAAACTCTACCATCCTTAAACTGTGAAGTCATATGACAGAAGGGTATCCTAATGCCACAGAGTAGATCAGACCCCACAGATCACTGAGGTAACAACAGTTATACTGCTGCTTTCCTACCTGAAGTGGCTTACTTGAAACTTCAAGATCAGATGAAGCTATCACTTATTATGCTTATGTACACAACAGACATAAGCATGTCCTGAAGATGCCTTGCCTTGCAAGGAAACACTTGACCTGCTGCATCCTTTCCCCGCTTGCCTGCCTGTTCCTTTCTTCATTCAATACTCCAGCCAAGCAGCCCAACAGTAAGTGCTTGTGCTACATTTGTGCTGCAACTCATTAAGCACATACACTGCATAAATTGGCAAGCACCAGGTCATCACTGCTACCACACTTATTTTTTGCTCAGCACTGAGATTTCTAGCTGTGATGCATGAAGAGCATGAGACTCGGACTGCAAGGGTTATGTATTGTTCAAGTTCCAATATTCACAGCTGCAAAATCTTGGCAAGTAATACTGAAAGAGCTTCTGCTTCTTACAAATCAATTCATGAGACTCAAAAATTAAAACAGATGTAACTATGTCATCTGTACCTCTGCTGATTCAATGCAAGCTGTCAGAAAGCACAAAGGAGAACACATTACTCAGCTCACAAAAATGAATATTCTGCCATTCAACTGCTGAAAATGTGGAGGTGCTACGTAAAAAGACAGCAAGTGCTCAGTCACCACTGCACTCATTTAATGAGCAAGATGCTCATGTTAGCTCAGCTTTTGTGAAATGCCTTTGCATTAGGTAGCTCAAATTAAAATTCAATGGACTTCTAAATAGGCATGAACCTGTTAAGAGCTTAACTGCATGGGCTGATATTGTTTTCTGATACCTACCCTTCCAAATTAGCTATGAAATGCTGTTTGGCACATGGAACAACTGCAGATTGCTAAGCAAGAGAGCCACTTAAAGTAAGTCATTTCAGAAGATTCAGCTGTAATATATCAAGGGCTGAGGGGGAGGAAATAACCACCACCCCATTATAAATTATTTCCCCTATTACTTTGCCTAGGGACTGCTGAACTGGGAGATTTTAGGCTTGAGAGACTGGTAACATGGATATAAATCAACTGCTTCCCAAAGTGTGGTCTCACAGGGTGTCTGTGTTTGTACAAATATGATGTTCTCAGGCTCTCCAGAGACTCAGGCACATGATGAATAACAATGTGTAGATCTTCCCAAAGCCATTTGAAAGATGCTTCATTTCTTAACATTTGCCTCTGCCAGAGATCCCCCAGCAGCTGAAACAGCAGGACAGACACGTGTCTGTCCTTCAGCTGAAAAGGTATAAAATTCAGTCTAAGAGAAAGATGTCACAAGGCAGCTAAACTGATCGACCCAGCAAAGGTGGCTCTTCTCCTTTTTAAGAGACGGTGCCACCTCACCCTTCTTTACACTACCTGGTATGATTCCCTCAGCCTCCAGTGCACCAGTTCAGCTCACTAAATTTATTCCCTTTTCTTTAGTGAGTGAGCTTGGTCTGGCCTCTGTGAGCTGAAGAGCTCACCACGTGGCCAGGCAGCTGCCAAAGCCAATGTGAGGAGGACATAGCAGGACACAAGGACACCAGGTGGAACGGCAGCAAGAGCAGCTTCCCACACCAGCGCAGTGGGGTTTGCTGGAGCTCATCCACCACAGCTCCTCAGCTGCGCCTTCCCTGCACGGGAAACTGAGCTGGGAGCCAACAAATCCTTGGCCTTGCCAGAGGGCTGTCTTCAGACCAGTGTCACTGCTGACTCCAACCTGTTACAAACCCAGAATTCCTCTCACAAATGCACGTGCTATCCTGTTCCCAAAAGTTAACATTCATTGAACTGAAATTCTACTAAGGGCATATTTGGCAAAGAAATGGAACTGTTTCAAGGCAAAAACTGACAATGCAGTTTCTAAACAGAGTAAAAAAAAACCACTTGACTGTTAACAGGAAAGCCTGTCATTCAAAAGTCATCACACCCTGATGCTCCAGTGTGACCTCATAAAACCCACAGCAATGGACAACAGCCTTGCAATGTACTACATGGTTTCTACCCAGACTATCCCCAGCCACTTGAGAGGTGCGTGCAGGCTCTGTATTTGTTCCTTCAGCTGATGTAGCTGTGAGCACTCAGGTGAATTGGCTCCAAGGTGTTAGACCAGCAATTACAGTGTGCAGTGGGAAACAGAACTGTGCGACCTGAGCAGCGCTCTCAAGCCACGGTGTTTCTCTGCACACTCTCTTAAACATGTGCTAGAGAATTGTAATTGGCTCAGTGTTACACAGAATTACATTAGAGAAGACACAGAGAAGAGCCAATTTTTTATTAAAATGGTATTTTAAACCACCAGAGGGAGCACTGGCCCTGAATATATTTCAGGAATAAAATAAACATGTACAATAAATGTCATCTGTTTGTCCTCAGCTGCACTTACCATTTTCAGTATTTTATTGAAAGTGTGAAGCGGATATCAGTCAAGCAGAATTATTGCTATACGCTTACAGGACATGTGTCCTTAAATGCACTGAGGATGTTTAACATTACAAAATTCCCACTGCACATTCTTCAGCAGAGTTTATCTGCACCATAGCTATACAATTCTGGAGCCACACAAGTAACAAGTCATTAATTACACAAACATAATTCTGCAGACATGCAAAGAATCTGTGTAGGAGCTCTGTAAAGATCTTGGCTCACCCAGAAGTTTTGGGGCTGAGTTCCTGACAGTATGTGGAATGGAAGAGGGGCTAAGGCAGAGAGGGGGGGAGAGAGTCAGCAAAATCTGGATTCTTGCGTTGCCAGGAAGCAAGCATCTGAAAGAACTCAGTCCCATGGAAACGTGAGTGCAGCATTCTTGGCATGACTAGCAGAAGCAGCAGCCATGACAGTTTCAAATGGCCTGCACAGCTCCACAGTCAGGCTGGCTGAGGCCCTGAACAACTTCAAGCACTGCCAGGGCTGCTCTACATCATACTCAGACATGTACAACAAAGGGCTACCCCAAGAGCTGCTGGGGAACAGCACTCCCTTACTCATCACCTCTTTGTCATGGTGTTCATTCTGCATCTCCTTCTCCCTTTGCTCCCTCCCCAGTGACTCTCACCTGTGGGACTCCTTCAGTGCCACAGTCAAAGGAGCTCTCTTTGAGCTCTCGGGCTGCCTTTTGAGGGGAGGACACTGGGAAGCCCCTATTTATGGTGCAAAAGCCAGTGCCATGCAGGTTCATATACCACGGGGCAGGCACCCTGATCACCAAATCTCACTGTTTGTTCACCCCCTGACAGGATTACTCTTCCTACTGTGGAAGTATCCTTTCTCAAGGATCATGAATTTACAACACTGAGGAACTTCTGCAGCTTGATACAAGATGAGCCCAAACCTCCAACAGTGACTCCATTGATATAAACATTTAATTAGAGGGCTTTTCAGGTTTAAGGTTCAAGGACTGAGTCTGGGCCTCTGCCTCCTAAATACTAAAGAATGCTTAGAACAAAAGCATATTTCTGTGGCACCTCATGGCTGCACAGAACATTCCTCAGGAAGCTTCTAAGTGCTTCCCAGGAGTATAAAAATAGAAATAACAATCTTTGATTATCCTTTTCCCTACATATCAGTATCTATGTGTTTAGCTGGTGCTCAAGTGCACGGATATACAGTGTGTCTCAAAGAAATTCAGAAGCTGAATAAGAAGTAAAATGAGTGAACTAAAATTAACATTCAAAAGCCAAGCATGGCTATAATTTAATTGATGTCAAGCATTCGTTTCCTACTAACATTTCAGTTAAACCAACTATAACTGAGCCCCTCCCTACATAATTTAGAAGTTTTCTTCATGTAATTCCTCTTCTTCCTTGACCCATAGTTATTCCTCATTTTCCAAACGTAGTAGTCAGTTTTTTCAGTGTAGCTGCCCAAATTTCACATTTTAGGACTTCTTGAGCAATGTACACTTTTATCTTAAGCTCTCAGTATTTCTTTATATTTTCATGTCTTCGTTTCATGTATGCTTTGTGTGATACTGCATTCCAGTGTAGATAAATGTTACAGATCCAGAAGTAGCTGGGATGCTGAGGGGGGTACATATTTATTCATAGCATGATTGAGGGCATGGTATATGAAGTACAGAAATGGAAAATGAGAGAGAAGAAGACAACTGACAGTAACTAAACTTTATCTTCAGCTGTGGAAGACTGCCTGCACAGGGTTTGGCAGTTTAACACCAATGTATGTGGTTCATTGTCTTTATGTTTAAGCTTTTCTTGACTAAAAAAAATGGGGAAAAAAAAAAAGCCCAACACAATAACACCGCTTAAGATGTTTCAGAAGGAAGTCACATAAACCTTTTTACCAAGGTACACATGAGGTTCTCCAATTTTATTTTATTTTTTAAATCTTTTATCACACATGGGCCAAGGAGCCTCTTCTCATCAGCTAGAGTCACTCCGGGGAACAGAAGAACCTCAAAGAACCACATGGGAAGAGGATGTTTGAAGGACAAATGTGTTTGCACTGTAAAAAGAAAAAGGAAATTCTATCACCTGCATACAGGTTGATTCAAAAGGGTGCTATATTTCCCACCCCTTCTATTCATCTGTTGAACACATTAGGTCTGAGTAACTCTTCCTTTGTTTTATTACACATTGTATTAAATCACTTCCAGCGTTGAAGGTCCAAGAATATAAGGGGTAAAATTGCTCCACACCCTTCCTACTTCATTAATGAAAATTATTTAGCATTTGTTTGCATTTGGCATTGTTTAAAGGATCACATTTAAAGATGAAACAGCAGGGGGGAAAAGGGTCTTAAACTTCTCTGGGTTTTTTAATTTATTTTTGTTCAGATCCTAGACCGGGAATGAAATGTGACGTTACATGCAAGTTTTATTCTCTTGCCAAAGGTTTGTCATGGACATATTTACAGAAAATAATCTCTTCCATAAATAGTAAAAACATGGGCAGCTGGTCCTAGACAGTACGGACTGCAATGAAATTCTCATAATGAGGTACTCATATCTTGAGTGTATGCGACAGACAGTACTATTTGAGACAGTGCTAGTCTAGCTGCTTTTTTGGGTCAGGTTGGAAATGGCATTTCTAAAGTTTTAAACATTTTGAAAGTTCCATAGGAGTAAAATATCTTTCCACAAAATAGAGGAAATATTCTGGCTTCTGACTTTTAATCATATAAATATCACAAGGCAGACAACATAGTGCCTCAAAAGTGTCAATCAGTGCTTCTCCACGTTATTGCCTCTTGACTCAACCAGATCCACTGCAAAACAGACACGACAACATATTTTTCTGTAATACCTCCAAGGTTGCTCAGCCTAAGTCAATAAAGTTAACAAAGATGCAATAATTATTAACAACAATGAAAACAAGTATCTTTCTTATTTTGACACTGTAGAGGATGTCAGTATCCTTGTCAGTAAGTGTCCACCAGAAGTTGGTGTATTGCTCAGCAGTGATTCTAAGGTTTTTGTGACAGAAAAAAAAAAAAATAAATAAAAGGACACGTGAAGAGGCCAGTCAGAACAAAGGACATCCGAAGTGTCTGACTGCCACCCAGAGGACCCCACGGGGAAGTGACACAGCCAGGCAGGCTCCTGGGACACTGCCAGCCCCACGGCACAGCCCTTCCCTGGCGCCCCTCTCCTGCTCTTCCCGAAAGCTGATGGAGCCCAGTGTCAGACAGCGGACAAAGGCAGCTTTGCTACCTAAAGCCTGTACTCTGGAGAGTTTCACAAACACTATCTTTTCCCTTTTTTTGGTGAGGGAAACGGTGTCGCTCACTCCTCCTGCCTTGACACTGATTTCACTGCATTTAATACCTGGATCTTCCTACAGAGATGCTTTTATAGGAATTTCACGGGGCTGAATGTGTCCTTGCTGGATTTCCAGCCTCTATTTCCACACTTTCAGACAGAAAGAAAGTTTGAGTTGAGTTTCGATCACATCCTTAACTCACTGTCCCATTAAAGGTGCTGCAATACAGACGGAGGCAGCACTGGCTTCTCTGCTCATTGCTCGCTATAAAAGCCTTTGGTATTCCTCCCTTTCTTTCACCTAACTACTGACATTGGAGCCAGAGGGCATTTTAGACCGCTCCTCTGTACTGGAGTCCGTCCCCTCCATCACCACCACTTAAAACCATTTCTTTTGCGGTTCTGATCGTCTTTCAGTCTTTGCTTGGCATTCGAGCAAACCTAACAAAATTAAGGGTTACCAAACCCATTCAAGGCTTTAAGTATTCTGCTAACTAGCCGTGAAATGCTTTTGTTGTATCTGTTTACAGTCAGTGAGAAAAGAGTGAGAGGACACCCCATTTGATGCTAGTGACTGTGCTCACTCACTCAGCTCAGTACACTGTGCACACTGAACTTTGACATAAGCCTTGGTGAGAATTATTTTTGTTGGCATATCAATACATTTAAAAATGTTCCAGCTGAACTTCGGTGGAAGCTGTCACATGCTTTCTTTAAGAGCTACAAAATTTATGGGTACGTTTTGCCATTCTAATCACTCTTAAATATTCTAAGAGATATAAACATGATTTTCCAGACGGGTCAAAGTTTCTTTTCCCTTGGCTTTACCTTGATTTTGCATTTCTTTTGCTGTTAAAGATTATATAAGACAACACTTTATCTATTACTGAAAGCTGGTCATTATTTTCATCATTTAATTGAACTTTCTTTGCTATGTTATTGATAATTCAATTAACTATTCCTTAGCCCTTTCTCAGGTGTTGTAGTTACTTGAAAAGAAATGTAAATCCTCTTCAACATCTCTTAAATATGGTTTCCCAACAGTTTTTGCTCCTACTGTGATATTAAACTTCTTTTGTGGCTAAACTACACATGTTCTCCAGCAGATTAGGAACTTCCCTGTGTGATAAAGTACTCCACTATCACTCCTTTAGCAGCTACTTCAGGTTTCCTCTTCGAAAATCCCATTTTCATGCTGCTTCTTACTGTTCTGTCTCCTTCCAGGCATATACTGTTACAAGCTTTGCTATTGCTTCTGCTGGAAGTGGTTTTGAGAACTTTGTATAAAATTCGGCTTTTTACCCTTCCTTAATGAAATCCAAACTTTGAGAAAATCCAGATCTGCTTTTCTGAAGGCCGACATCATATGGCCAGATGTTTTCAGTGACTAATCTAGGTTATGACCTTTCTCTGAAAGCATAGGTCTAAAATCTGAAATAAGAAGTAGCTGAGAGAAAGGAAGCAAACAACTAACTACCATGAGGTATGAGGTTTAAAAAAAACAAAAACAAACCACCATCTTCCCAAACCACTTTTTGCTCTTGGCCAGAAAGACTAGAAAGTGATTTAAGAAGACTAACATATACCATATTGCTATGGTTCCCTAGTGATAATTATATACACCCAGGTCACCTCTTGTGAATATTGCTATAGAGAAAATGTACACAGAGACTGATTATTAAGTGCATCAAGGACTAAATTCTTGTGTGGGAACTGACATATCACAGAACTGTCTATTTTAATGTCTGTCTTGGTCTGAGATCCCCAGCAAATACAAAATAAGTTGAAGGGCAGAATGATTTAAAGAAATTTAAAGGGTTAACTACAAAATGCAGCTACTGCTGTACCCCAGAGTTTGCTGTCCCAGACTCCTAAGTTACGCCCACAAACCCCTGCAGCATCACAGAGTTTTAGTGGGTAATTAGACCAGATACTGAAAAGCTGCACATCAGGACAAAAGTTTTGTAATCAGCATCTAATCAGTAGATATTGACTCTGTATGGACATAATTTTAAATTTGGGAAGATTTCAAGCTATGCACGGGTATTGCACAGGCACTGGGCAACTCCGCTTCCCGAGCATGAAGATTTCAAAGAAGCAGAGATCTTGCACATCTTTTCATATCTCATTCTGATCTCACACTGGGGAAAACTGACTGATTTCATTGGAGGCTCACATACTTCAGCTCAAGCTAAGGCCTTGCAATCCTTCAAGAAACTATAATGAAGGCATACACTAACAGTTGTGCAAATCTAAAATCAAGCCCAGTGAGCTTGTTTTATTCCATGAAGAATAGAATCTGAGCTCATTGTGCCACTACCCTTATAATCAAAGATAATGCATCTAGCAACATCTGCTTAAAAGGTCATATTGTGCCAAATGAAATATTACTTTGTGAATACCTTCAGAAGTCAGCTCTGAAAACTAAACATGAGCGTGTCTCAGCACATAATACTGCTGCTTTTATAGCCCTCATTTCATAGAGATAAATTGATCAGTGTAATCCACTGGTTTGTATTAATCAAAGATATACACTGTGCTGAGTGCAAAAATATATCTTAACATAGAAAATGTTACCAGAGACAATTGAGACAAAAGGTTCCTATAAACTATTTAAAACTAAGAAAAGACGATGGTTTCAGATGCCACTTAGCAGTTTGGTCTGACAGCCGGGAAAGAGTAGAAAACTTTTCAACATTTAGCGTATCGCAGTCAATACTACTCGAAGTTGTTTGATACTTTGTTCTTTTCAAGAATAGCAACTCTCTTCATGAAACATGATGTTCTTTTCCCCTGATTTGAATTAAAAATATTATTTTTCTCTGAGTAAACGATAAATCAATAAAAAGATACTACTGTCAAAGCAGAATTGACAAAAACCATTGTGACAATATTCTGACTTTCAAAAATATTTATGAATCACAAGTTTCCCTCTAGAACATCAAATCTGCAGCTGATCAGTATCTGTGCTTCTTTTATTACTGTCTTCTGAGTCTGTCCTTTCTGGCATAATTAGATGATTTCATGTTATCTATTAGCCCTTTCCAGGCTGCAGACACATTCTTGCCTCCCACATTGCCTGTCACGCCTCTTTCCAATTTTATGGCCATCTCCAGAGTACATTATTTGGTTATGGTTTCCTTAGTGTCCCCAGTGCATGGTCTTTCCAACTCAGGCATAAACTGGTGCTGGACACAAAGTTCCTACAGCAGCCACTTCACGGAATCACAGAATCACAAGGTTGGAAGAGACCTGCAAGATCATCAAGTCCAACCCAGCCCTAACACCTCAACTAAACCATGGCACCGAGTGCCACATGCAGTTGTTTTTTTTTAAACACATCCAGGGATGGTGACTCCACCACCTCCCTGGGCAGACCATTCCAGTACTTTGCCACTCTTTCTGTAAAAAACTTTTTCCCAATATACAACCTGTATTTCCCTTGGTGCAGCTTAAAACTGTGTCCTCTCGTTCTTGGGGGACTTAAATAGGAGCACTGAGCAGTGCTTACTGAAACCAAGCAGTGTCAATGCAAAGTGATTTAAAAAATTAACACTCTTGATTTTAAAATGTCTAATAAAGGTTGACTATGAAAAGCACAGATCTAATGATTACTGACTTGATCCTCTAAAGGAACTGACTTTTTGCCTCTGATATATTTTCAAGGAAACTCAAAAGTACTTAATAGTGATCTTCCTGCTGACTGCCAGGGCTTCTCTTCACCAAGAGGGTTTATATTGTGTTAAATCATCAATATTATAAATATTTTTGTTCTATCTTTTGATATGTAAAATGACAGAAAACTCTCAAAGGTCCTCCTGGTCTGGTAAACCTTAAAAAAAATACAGGGACCCAGTCTACTGCAACAGTAAACTCTTCATTACACAGAGCAAAGGGAGAAGAACAATCCCCTGCAGACACCAAAATAATCTGTAATTTTTAGGGCTGTAGAAGTGTGCAGGAGAGAAAACACGGGTCTCTGCTCCTGTTGATGGGGAACTCCAGAGATGTCCCACTGACTCTCAGTCTAAGCCAGAGCTACCTGGCTTCCAGATCCAAAATACCACAAGCAAAGCCAATCTGTGTACTTCTGCAGCATGGTCAATCCACACAGGGGTGATGCATCCATCAAGGCAAACAGAGAATTAAAGTTTATGTAGGTATAATAATACAGATACAGTCTCAGAACTAAAGGAACAAATATATGCCAAAATAAAATTATTTGCTCAAGTTTTCCTGCTTTCAAACAACAAAAATGTCAAAACCAGCAGTCACATTAAGAGTTAATTCTATTCTTATCTTCTATTTAGCAAAGCTTTTCTTTTAATAGCAATACTTCATGTTCAATGACAAAAGCATGTTTGATATTCTTGTTGACTTCAACTTTCAGTGGGTTATGCTGAGACAGTGAAATCATCATAAAATATCTATACTAAAGAATGAGGATTTATACTTCAGTGCATTCTAATTGATAAGTCTAAGATTAATCATTCTGTATTACTTACAGCAAGGTTCCAGTGTTGCCTCCATCTACACATTTCTGATACAGAGTAAAAGCAGTGCAACTGCTCATGAATGAGAGAAGGAACATTTTTAGAAAAAGTTGGTGCATGGAGAATTTTACTCATCTCTGCGTGGTCTTTGCTCTGAATGGTAATTAAATGTTTAACGTGTTTTTTCTGCACGCACTAATGGCTAATACTTCTTATCTCGACAGCTGCTTGAAACTATTCTCAAAATCTAGGTAGGCATAAAAGAGAAAACAGCTTCAGTCTTCTGAGTAGCTCAATATAATGCAGGCAAGAGTTCAAAACTCTAATCAGTTTAAACAGATCTCACACTTCAGTGAGGTTTAAGAGAACAGTCAAGTTATTATGCAGAAAACCAAATAAAAAGTGTAAGAGGTAATAAATGAAGATGTTTTAGGTTAATCCCTCTAATGGAAAACAGTAAGGTATTATTTATTATTTTAGGAATATTATGTTTTTCTAAAATTTCTGTATCTTTTGTTTGACAAATATGTAATATTTGACATTATATAGCTTAAAACCACAGCTTGATGTTCAGTGTAATAATAAAGGCTTTATAGGATAAGGGCCATCTGTTGCAATTATGCTCACTTTCAGAATTTTCTGAAAGGGATGAAAACCCTTAGAGTTTGTCAATTATATGGCCTTGATAACGTATGAGTCATGTTAAAGGAGTTTGGCATAGAAATGCAATTTTCATGGAAACAGTCTGACGAGAGAGCATATTAAATGTACTCTAAATATGGCCATCACATTGATGAAATTATTCTCAAAGGAGAGAGAAAAATATGGCAATGTAATTTACTCTTCCATGTTTGAAATGCCCTTGGGTACTATTTCCTAGGCATTTCACAGCTTTTAAGTCAAATACCATTTTCAGCACTTTTTCTGATGAGCTCATGAATACGATTATTTGGCCAAATTAATTTTAATTAAACCCCAGTCTGGAACTTCTGGGTCTGGAACTTCTTCCCACACTAGAGTAGGAAATATCTCTGCAGATGTTAATAATTAAGGCATTAAAGAGCAAGCCCAGCACCCACTTCCGCAGCTCCCGAAGCTCCCATGGCAGTGAAGTGGTGTGGGTGGATTGCTGAAGAGTGTGGGAGCATTGGAAAAGGCCCTTCAGGGTTTCTGCACTTCTGCACGACATGGAAGCCAGATCAAAAGGGTTTCCAGGGTAGGCAGAATGTTGGCTCTCGATGGTCTAGCGTAGAGTGGATATGTGCTCCCACATGAGAAGTGGAGAGCAGATGTTCCCTTATGTGATCTCCTGGGGTACCACAGGAGCTGGGCATGGCAGCCTTCTCCTAGCCCAGATCTTGGCTGGGATCAGTCTTTCTAATCTGTCCTCAGATTAGGCAGTATTCACATCGATTTTTGAAGTAACAGGTACTATTACTGATGTGTGTGTTAATGGGAACCACGTTTAGCAGGGACATCTTTAAAATCCAAATTCATTCGTTGGAAACATCATTTACAGAAATATTACAGAGGCAAGCAGGAATAATGTTCCCCTTACTTTCCCTCACCAGGTTCTGCCTCCAGGCCTGGGATCAATTGGCAGGCTGTCCTTATTCTAGACAGACATCAAATATAATTAATCAGGATGAAAAACTACACAGGGCTGAAGGGCAGGGGGCAGATTTTTTTAAAATAAAAGCAGTTTTCTGTTCAAAATCCTAAGTATGTTTGAAACAGAGTTAACATAATGAGCAAGCATTGATCTGAACCAGGTTCATGCATGTTAAATGCATTCCAAAATACCTTCAAATGCCTTTCTTGACTATAGTTTTCTATGTATAACTATTCATTCACCAGTCTAGATGTCTCTAATGTCAATAACTGCATTTCCTACACAGTCTAAAATTATGTGAATACTTCACTATACACCTGCTTAAAGTCAGAAATTTGTGATGGAACCCACTAGGAAGAGTGGAAAGTACACTGACACACTGGAATTTAATATGTTTTCTGTTACTATGGACTGATATTTTTCTCTCATCAACATTTTTAAACAGCCTACACTAATGTGAGGTGGCTTTGGATTCTAGCATATCATACAAGCATCTATTTCTTCTAAAGAGAACATTTTGAGACTCTGGACTATGCAAATGAAAAATGCCAGCAAGAGCTCTAGCAAACAGACAGGAACACAGCTGGATATAAATGAAGTGTAAGGTTTAATACTATTTATTTCCCCAAGCTATCCTTTTTTAAAATTATCTTGTTACAAAATGCTGGCACACTCTATGAACTGAAAACTGATGTCTTTCAACAAAAGAGTTATAACATGTCTCCTTCATTCTACCGTGACTCATTTGTACTTGTTACTGAACAATAAGATCAAGCTATCAAGGAATAAATTCAGAGTTTTGAACCTTTCCCAAATCTTTGCTGTATTTGTTTTCAATATATACTTGACATTTATTGAACAGACATTAAAGGGTCATTAAAAAAAGAAGACTCCATCTGAATGATGTTTTGGACCTTGAGACTTTTTATCTGTATCACAAATTAATCTATGCTGTTACAAAGAAAATTACCTTGCTTGGGCCCTCAATTAAGTAATTTACATTCCTAGTTCTGGAAAACACCAAAGAAAAGCCACCAACAGGCATTCTTAAATCCATCATCCATAAATATGCAGCTATTGCCTTTGAGACAACACAGAACACCAGCTGTCTGTTTGTTTCAAAGAACAAAACAATCCCCAAGACAAAAAGCAAACAACCCCCCCCAGCTCTTCTAAGTATTCCTCTGGGTGACCTAAACAACTTACCTCAAAAAGCATACCCAAAGCAACCACAGGATGATAAAACTGGTTTACATTCATTTATAATGGTAGATGTACAGCATATATATGCACGCACAAGAGAACACATCATAGATTAAAATCTCTACAAGCAAAGTTGGAAGACATACGGAGAGTGATTGAATGTCTACAATATTTACAAAAGCAGGTAATTTACAGGGTGAATTCACAGAATGCTTAAGTGTGCTATAAGTTTTCTTCACTGTTACTGCCTTAAGACTTTAAAGTGCCTTTTTTTGTTTCATACACAAGAAGTTTGGACAAGTGAATGGGAACTTTAAAACTCCTTTGCAAGGTTCTGTCAAAAGTCTTAATGTTTTTTTTTTCTTCACCTGCAACACTTTTCTGTACCTAAGTTAATCATTAACCTCCCTCTTCTTACTGCAAGTCTTGGCCTCCCAGGGCTAACCCTGGTCAGGGTACATTGATTATGATGCATCACAGCCATCCTGGAGAGCAATCTGCACGGCACGCTGAGAGGAGCATTTCTGAACTGAACTGCTTGCCTCCAGTTCCAGAGATGGTCAAGATGTCAAGCCTGCTACCCGCTGAAAAGGCTGGAGATGAGGTGAGGGAAAGGTGAGAGCGACAGGTTAGCATCCCACTTGATGGGGAAGGAGAGAGGGCACGGCCACATTGGGCTGGGGGCTTCACTGCACAGTGAGGGCATTCCCCTGCCCCCACCCCTGGCCCTCGTGCCCTCTGCAGCCACAGACACAGAGATCCTGCTGCTGGAAACCCTGCTGATGGCACGTGGCCTGGCCTTGGCAATGCTCCCTGGCACTGCAAGCCTCCACTGAACCCAATGGCTCACCTGACTCCCAGGAGATTTCACACCCTGCGGTTAAAATAAGCAAGAAAATGAAATGGGCAGAGCTGACTTACCTTTTGCCCTTTTACTCCACTGCAATCACATTTTCCACAACCGGAACATCCCTGAAAATAAAAGAAATTGAGAATTACATGTCTGAACTGGCTGACAGGCAGAACATACTGCAATGAGCCAGGGATGTCAGCAGCACCCCACTGGTGCAAGGCTGGTCAGTGCGGGGAATGTTTGCTTAAGCCCATACAGTAACATGAGAGAAGTCAGATTAACTGGTGCCCAGGTAAAACCTTACAGCCACTTTGTGTTACCAAAGATGCTCTCAAGTGCATCTGGTTTACTCTCTACTTTTCCTCCTCATACTCATGAAGCAACTGGTGAGCAACTCTGCAGTCAATTGCTTTCACTGTTGTCATGTATCTCAGAAACAAACTATGAGGAAAAGAAGCAAAACATCTGTATCAGTGAATATTCCACCAACGCACAGGAGATCCTTCAGCAGCCCCTTCAGGCCATTATTCAGACGCAGTCAGGGACAGCACCTCCCCTGAGACAGCTTTCAGCACAGATGCTGGGCACCTGTCCCTCTACACCTGCAGGCTCCACAGTCTACTGGGATATCAGTACCTCTGGGAAATGAAAAGAAAATGTACCTAATCCTTCATGAATTTGGAAAGCCCCTAGTGAGACCAATAAATATTACCCCAGAAAGTTAAATAATACAGTAACATTTTTACTTGGTAAGTACATTTTATTTTAAAGGAAAGCATCAAAGAAAAATGGGGCTTTAATACTCAAAAATAAAATTGTCCAATAAAACTACAGTGCTATCTCCTGAAAATTTTATTGCTTTTGTTGACACTTTTTGTATATGTACATCCACTGACTTTGTTTCCTGAAGTAGAAATTTCCCCATACTGACATAAAGCAAAAATAGTTACAATTTTTTATCTTACATTATTATAGCATTTTACCATGTTATATTATAAATTCACACAAAGGTGAGAATTAACATGATTATAGAGAGTATTTATCATATAATGCAGAAAGAGAACTGGATCCGAAAACAACACCAAGACATGCTGCAGTGCAACCCCAGTAAGGATCAGAAGGGAGAAGTGCCACCCAGTGAATAATTGGCTTTACTCCTTGCAGGACATGGCTATGCCTGGAAAAACATTGGGTCTCCCATTACAAGAAGTGACCTGGTGTGACCTCTCTTAGTTTTTCAGACCTGATGAGATCTCAGCTGGAGGACGCATGATTGCAGCTCATACTTCCTCCTCCAGGATCATGCAGAATGTTATCAGTTTTATCAACACATCCCCTAAATTCAGAAGAAGTCTGTTTTAATTGCGTCTGGGAATGTACTTAACGTAAGTCACTGAATCATTATAAACATCTGTTTTCAAGTTAATCCTCGCATATTTCCTTCAACCTATTATTTAACATGCACCATTTTAGAAAAAAAAAATAGTGTGCTGTTATTTAAGTATGGTTTTGTTCTCAAATTTAGCATAGCCAGAAGAATGGGCTTGTGCTTTCAAGCCTTTTTTTGTCCCCACAAAAATGAGTCCATTATATTCAAATTTTCCTGTTTCTTAATGCCTCAGATTAGAATAACCAAAGGTGAGGAAGGTAAGAAGGTACTGAGCACCAGGGAGCACAACAGCACAAGGTCTTGATCAGGGCAGGGGCTGCAGCCTGCTATGCCAGACCAGGCACTTACTGTACAAAACGCTGCCTTTATTTTACAGGAACATCATCTCCTGCTATCACTGACTGCAAGCTCTGTGGGTGGGTGGGAGGTTGGCCAATGATGACAGCCACTGCTGAACAGCATTATCCTCAAATACTAAAATGCATTTAGAATCTGAGCAATGTGATAACATTCTGCCTATACTAGGAAGAGGTATGAGGTTTTTTCCTCCTGTTTCTCTGGGAAGATGGGAGGGCCAGTCTGGAAGACATTTGTGGATCAAAGGTCACTTTAAGAAGGTCAAAAGGGCACTTAAGTAATGAGATGCTGGAAGAGAGAAGATGATTATAGCAAGTACAGGAATCATCACAAGGCAATTAAACTGAAACTATGCAAATTATTGTTCTTCTCTAAACTTTGGTTTTAAATCAGTCTCATGACATGAATAATCCACTTAATGATTTCCCACTACATATGACTAGATATAATGAGACAAATAGAGGGAAATAACTTTGTCATATCTCCCAGACACCCTCATAGAGACAATGCCTTCCCCAGAAACTGCATGGAACGATCACTGCTGTCCTCCAAGTGCCAAAACAGAGAAGGAACAGTGCTGGGCAGGAAGCATAATCTGTGGGGGGGAGTGGTAGATGAAAAGGCAGGCTCTTTATCCCTTGTCTAGGAGCCAGTTACAGGCTAATCTAAAGATTTTGGCCAGGTGCACTGCACCAGGTACCTCCTCTATTTTCTATGGTACACTCGCAACTTTCAAATGGCCATAGCTGCCTTGCACCACAGGCCAGCCTCTCAAGTAACATTAGAGGACATTAATTTTATCTTGCTCTGCCCACAAAATATGTCTGCCCAGAAGCAGAAGCTTATTTTAGTGATGCAAATAGTTTCATTTCTTGACAAGCATTTCCATTCCATTTCATTCTGCCAGACTGTCTGCAACTGATAAGCTTAGTGAATCATCCTAGCAAATCAGTATTAAACTATAAAAAGATTACGTCCCTTCAACACGACACACACAGAGGTGCTACATGCAGCCTGAGTGTTTGCCCAAAGGACATCTATTTATTTTCTATCACATTAACATGCAGTTCAAAGAAAGTCCTGCTAATGAATGGGCATCCCAATCTGGACCTCTAGTTTCCATGACCCACATACTGAGCCTTACGAGCCTTAAGCCCCGTCAGTGACAGAGCTGAGAAAACTGCTGAAACTCCCTGCAGCAGACGGAACACACTCTGCTCTGCGAGGCAGCCTGTCAGACATCTGTCAGATCGCAGCTACGGACTTGTTGCGTTTTGCCCTGTTTTTCCACGTCCGGCTACTTTCCTGGCATTTGAGGACTACCGCTTGGAACTTGCACAGAGCGCTGCGAACAGCCAGATGAGCAGCCTAGGAGGGAGACGACTGCCATATTTGGAAATGCACCATTTCTGGAGGCTACAGACATCTCCAAAAAAATACAAAGGCAGAGTCAGTTCTTGGAAGCCACACTCTCTTACAGAAGTGCATTTCTCAAGACAAAATGTAGTTCTCTTTCCCACAACATCACCATAGGCTCTGCTTACTGAATTTCAGTTTCTGAGCAGCCACCGGCTTGGGTTAATTGCTCAGGTATCAATCGAGTTCACATTGTAGCCTGTAAAGCACAAATGTAAGGTAAAAGTTTAATTAACTTCTCCCTGTTTACTTAACTCTGTTCACGTTAAAAATCTCATTCCAGGGAACGTAGTCACTTCTGCACAAAATACAGTGTCTTTCATATCACAGAAAATCCTGCAAACAGGTGAATGGTGAGGCTAGCACAGCTATCAAAATTCTCTCACTATTCAAACAATAACATTCATAGCCAAAGTTGCTTCAAAAAGGTAAAAATAATAGTAATTACTTCATCTCATGATCCACTACCCATAAAATGACAATTTCTGTTAAGATGGGATGCTTGAATTGATGATGTTTTCTGATTAAACAGTGTCGATTTCCCACTCTACATTGCTTTACTTTAAACCCCAATTTGAGCTGAATTCCAATAGCAGTTTCAAGCTGAAACACAAGAAAGGCTCAGCCAATGGGATGGCTGTTTGACAGTGACAGCTTTAAGTCCGAGTCTCTGCTCTCCACAAAATCAGCTCCTTTCCACCTTTGTGTAAACACAGCCTCTTGGAAGGCCAAGGGAAATTTATCCCTGTGTAGCAGACCCCGCACTTCTTCCTAAGCACATGTGCATACAACTCATGTAGCTGAGATGAGAGCTGGATCAATATCTTCACATTTCACATCCCACCAAATACAGAAATAGGGAGTGGATGCCAACTGCAGGACACTTATCTTGCATTCCTCTCATATTTTCTTCTCTTTCCAGAATGTCAAAATAGCTCCCTAGCTGTTTTACTATTCTTGTCTTCACTCTTTAGATATAACTACTGAATTAGCAAAACTGCTCTTTTGTGTGCAAAATACCACTAGAAAGGAAACCACTGCTATATTCCAGTTAAAATTAGTATTTTGTTAACTGATTTTACAGTCCATTAACAACTTTGAAAAGAATCATGTAGCTAAAACTCCTGATTTATACTTAGCTAGAACAAAGAACAAAAAAATCCACACTGTCTTAGCAATTAGCAAAATTTAGTTATACACCCTTAAAGAAGTTGATACAAAGCCAGTTTTTCTGGACTAATGACTTGAACTTCAACTCTTAAAATGGTTCAGGAAAAGAAACATCTGCTATTTCTTCATTTTGAGGACTTAAAGCAAAGACCAGGAGTTGAACACAGTTCTCATTTCTTTTGTAAACCCACCAATTCTAGATGTCTACAGACAGAAAAATAGCGAACAAAAGGACAAATTTTATGATTTTTTATGTCAGCAAGATCTAGTCTTTCCTCCTCTCCAGAGTTATTTTTTTTATTATTAAAAAACAAAACAAACAAACAAACAAAAAAACAACCTCCACAAACCACAGTTGGCAGCTTATCTTCATGTCCTTTTTTTTTTATTTTTTTCCCAGCAAATCATGGGTAGACTCCAGTTATGACTGTTCAGGGAATTCCCCAAACCAAGGGAAGACTTATTGGTTTTGAAGCTTTAACCCTCTAGGTCACTAAATTAAGTTCAGCTCTTGTCAGCAATGACTGGAAGCTTCTGTCATGCAGCAGCTATTTAAAGTTCTTGGTTGTGTAATTTCAATTTTCTGCAGATCCAGTCTTCACAGAGGACAGCAGAGCAGTGCCAGTCAAGATGTCCTGTGGGACATCATCTGCTTTCAATTGCCAGGCCAGGTAGGAACAGCTCCCCCCTAGGTTCCTGGGCATATCTGCTTGGTCTATGTAAATAATTCAAAAGGCACCAGATGCCTTTGTTTAGGCAAGGGAAATACATGCAACCCAATAATCTCCAAATGCTCATTAGACTCAAGAATTAAAATACTCCTTCTACTGAAGACCTTCTTTGGTTGTAGGCTGATGTTCATGACTGTAACAGGAGGAAGCAGAAGTGGTCCCCACTCATTTCCCTCTGTAACTGCAGAGCCATTCTTCTAACATATCTTTTGGGGATTACTTTAGATCAGATGAAAAATCTCCTGGAACAAATCTGCACAGTGCAAAACTGTGGCACTACTTGCATGTCAGTGTATGAGTTAAGCAGTCCTGTTAGTCTCAGGGGAACTTTAAGTTTAGAGTCACAAATTCCAAATTAGCATATTTATAATATCTGAAAGGAATGGCAAGTCACTGTCTGAAGTATTGCTGTGCATGATGAAATTTGAACTAACTACAACAATTCAGATATGGTTTTATTTAAAAGTTGATTGGAGCATGGTGCTAGTAACACCAAGATGGTGGGTTCAACCCCTGGATGGGGCCATTTACTGCAAGAGTTGGACTCATTAATCCTTGTGGATGCCTTCCAACTCAGAATATTGTGTGACTCTAAGAAAAGCCTCATACAGTTTTCAGAAGATAATCTAATTTTAAGAAAAGCTCCATAAAATACAATTGGAAAAAAAATCATTATGGCTATTGGGACAGGAGGGGGCTGTTCATATATTTTTGGCAGGGTTTTTCTGTTTGGCTGGTGGGACGGCTGTTTTGTTGTTGTTTTTAGTATTACCAGAATCATGCAGGACGTTCATACAAAAATTGCAGACAGACCACAGATTCTTATCTATCTCCAGTGTACTTTAGTCACTCATGAGAGCATTAGGAAATTTTTAGAATTCAGTAGATTTTAAATTAATTATTCATGAAAATATTTATTTTGTAAATTAGCATCAGTTGGAAGTACTTCACTTAAAATATGTTTAAAAAGGAGTTGTGTCTTCTTAATCAAAAGAATATCAGATTGCTGGCGCTGAAATGTTTTGTTGCTGGGACCTCATTTTTCACATTCTTTTCCAAATTCCCCAGGGGTCTATCCTGGAGGTAGGGTCATGGGACTACCCTAAAGGCTGCTTTGTGAATATGACCTTCCTGTCGGTGATGTGAACATCGTTTTCACAAAGTAATGCAAATCCAAGGGGCTTCCCGTTAGTTCACAGGAAATATAGTTATTCCTGTTGTTCCATATTTGGACAAAAACGACATTTAAAACAACTGTTTCCTCTAACTACATTCTTTTACAGGAAGCTCTGGAAACAATCAAGGTATCTGCTTACTTAGGGAAATTTTCAGAATATCACATTTTAGAACTGCACAGCTCAAAGCAAATAACCGGTTTGTGAATGCAAACTAAAAAAGCCTCCCATGAGCATTATCTACTAACAGGTCTGTTTCCATGGACCATTAGATACTGCTCAGCCTCCAACAGAGAAGGCTGTATTTACCACGTGACTATCCATCCAGTAGCTTTTGTACCCTTTTCCTATACAAGAACTCCACTTTTATTTCCAAAGAAGTGAAAAAAATTCCAGGTGCCAGTACGATCTTCTGGTGTTGCAGTCACGGGTGTTACTTCACTGACAGCTGAGGATTAGAGCATGTTCCAGGGCTTCCTAACACCCAGTGACAAGGGCTTTCAGGAATACATTTCAAAGGGCATGTTTTGATTATGGTAATCACAGCTAACAGTCGTCACTCAGCTCTTCTACTTTGTGAATGGGCAAACTGAAGCTAATTGATACAGGTAAGAAACTCCCATTCCTCCTCTTGCTAACTTGAAAAAACCTGCAGAGAGGACAGGAAATCCTGTTGCAGAACCCCTCCATGGTTGTTGCAGAGTCTACCACCCTCTTTACATACAACTGGAGCTCACAAAGCAAACTGCAAAAAAAGTCCTGCATGGAGCAGATGCAAACACCCCGTCTTGTAACTCGCATGTTTGGTGAAACTGGCATTAGCAATCCCCAGGTATACAACCGGAGGGCTAACCAAACATCAAACTCCTCTCTTGTTCATGAGCCAGAAAGGTTGTGGACTCTGAAAAAAATCACACAACTTTGTTTTTCTTGCTGCCTTATGGGATGGATCCACACAACCACTTACAGCATCTGCCAGAGGTACAAGGCTGTATTTAGCTATAACCTGGCTAGATGGAAAGAATGTCATTACAATGGTGTGGTGGCTGGTCATGCAAGGACAGCAAGGTTGTGCTGGTCATGGCAGTATTCTTGCTGTCTTCTCAATAAATCCACACCTACAGGGTTTCACTGCTTTCTAGGAATGTCTCATGGTTTCTCTGGCCCCTGTGCCTTTGCTGTTAAGTGCACAACCCCATTTTCACAAGCACAGGGGGTACACATTACAAGTCTGTGTGCTCAGTGTGGTTGAAAGCCTGCCCCAAAACAGTTCCAGCAGGGAGGCAAAACACAATGCCACCAAAACTAGGCAGAGGCTGAGAGAGAGGCAGTGGTGGCCACCAGCTCAGCAGGCAATGCAGCCCCTCCCAGCCACCTCCCAGCGCTTTCCCTACCCAGGCTGGAGGCAGAAGCAGGATGAGAGGGAACTGCCAAGGCGGATTCCTTCCTTCCCTCCTCTCTCAGGGAGCAGCCCTCTGTAACCAGCATTGGGAATGAGGTAAGAGATGGATGCCAGGGTGGCAACCATCCCCAGAGTTGTGCCACAATGGGCCACAAAGGGCACAGGACCACCCCTGTGGCTGCTGTGGGTTTGGTCCTGATGGAGAGGCCACTTCTGCCATGCTGTCCACCCAATCACTAAGTCTTCACTTTAAACTTGTCTGGCCCCAGCAAGCCCCCACTACATTGGGGAGTGCACTGAAAGAGCAAGTCTGCAGGGGAGATGCAGCCCTTCTGAGCTGTAGCCGCCATCGAGCAAGGCATTTTCACAAACCCGAAAGCAAAGGAGATGCCTCAGGAGAGATGCACAGGAAGCCAGTAAGGCTACTTTGCAAATGGGTACAGCACATCCGTGAGCGGTGCTTTCCCTTCCGTTAGCTGATAAACATGAACATCAACATAAACAATACCTTTAGAAGTAACAGCTTTTAAAAAACACAGTGCTGGGAAGCAGAGGTCTTCAGCCTCCACCATTCTCGCCTAGACTAAATAAACGGAGAAGCAAAATCCTCTTAGCTGGGATGCACACCAAAGAATGTGACAAAAGCACAGAAGATAAACTGGACTTCTATGTTTGAGCACAGAGGAGAAACCCAAGAAACACAGTCCAGCACAGGCACACAGTCCAGCATAGACTGCTGTGTCCTCAACTCACACCGCCTGAGCAGGGCTTTCCCCTGAGCACTGCTTTCACTTGTGCAGCTCCTAATTTCCTCTTCGCACCCTCCTGCAGTGTGATCCATCACCAGCCAAGGAGGTTGTGTGCACTTCCAGGTAACTGCATCACCATGGGCAAGGTCTTGCCCAGGAGGCCTCCTGCCTTCATGTCACATGCACTGCATGACCAGGGTCCACTAGCTCCTTCTTAGTCCTACTCCCCCCATCAGCACTTCCTTAACCTTCAGTTTTCCCAAGCCTGAATTGCATTACTTGCGGAACAATGTGGCTTTATGTGGGTAGGGCTGACCTGCAGCAAGGCTGTGCACAGGCAGGGGCAGCAGTTCCTCAGTGCAGAGCAGTGCTGCAATCGCTCCCTGAAGCTGTGACTGTGCCTGCACAGCACGAGCACCCACAACACCCAGCCCCGTCTGACCTCACCAGGAAGATTTGCCCACACCTGGCAAATGCTGCAGCTTCTGCAAGGAAAACCTTACTGGAAGACTCCACTGACCTCCATGGCATATTGCAGGCATATACAACTTGCCACTAAAACCCTTCCAGGAGGTCTCTGTCAGACAGAGCATTTAAAGATTAGCAAGTTTTACTAGAACATATGCAACTTTTATTGCATAAATTTATCAGAACTGTCCAAGTGATTTCTTGAGTAAAACATGTGAAGTTATCTTTTCTTCTAAAAGGAGTCTCAACTTTTTCAAGCCTTCTGACAATGAAACAATAACAATTAATATAAACTATTTTAAATACATTGTTTGCACTTCACAACACTAGCTCGCTCATCTCCTCAGTAATACTGGGAAGAGGAGACAGGTAGGGTAGCAATGGCCTCACTCTGGCCAACAGACTCAACAACGAATCACAAGATTGTTAACGAGCAACTAATTGGTACATTTTAAGAACCTTATGGTATTCTGGAAACAGCAGTAGTAACCACAGCAGTTCAACATCCTTGTCAAACAGAGGATTTAAAAAGCATGTTGCATGTTTAGTCTACTTAGCAGCCAGCCAAAATACACAAAAATTCATTTGATAAACCCACTTTTCTTCCCCGCAGATCTCGAAGTTCTTCCAAACAGGTTCATCCTATGGCAATATCACTGCTTAAGGTAAAAAAAAAAAAAAAAAAAAGGCAAAAGAAGACAGCTGTATTTAATTGCTCTAGTGAAAGATTTCAGCCACTTGTTGCAGACAGTCAGCTCCAGAAACTGCAGCGCCACAGGGAAGGTCTAAAATTGGAAGAGTATTTCCTAAAGTGAAATATGTTTTTGGACTATTTGCATTATAATACTACCATAATTTTTGGACTGGAAGCAAAAAACCTGAGGTCTACACAATGCATTTTCTCTCAAATATTTTAACAAACTGCCAGTCATCGATCTATCTGGGCACCTTCTCTTAAGCTCCATCTTACAACTTTAGTTCAGTTACACTGATAATTTTAGCCACAAATCACTAGTCATTGATCTGTTTGGACTCCTAAAAAACCATAATGGGAAATACTGCTTTCTCTTCTCCTTAACAGGCCACTGAATTTTGTCTTTTGCTCCAGTCAAGGATGCCATTGATTACAAGTCGCTTTCTCTTCGGGATACACCAACATCTTTTCTCCTAAAGACTCTGCACACCCCAGAAATAATCCACTCAATTCAAGCTACATTTCAAAGGACATTACTGCATATCTAAAGACTCCAGATCCATATGGGTCTGTCTGACTGTTGAAGAATCCCAACTTCCAAGAGATATTCCTCATAAATACAAAGTTCATGGTTTTACAAAAGCCCTTGCTCGATAGAGAAGTGAAGACTCAGCTCATGTTAAGAAACACAAAGATGACAAAAAAAGAGTCAAAAAAGTGGGTTTTTTTCTTTCCTTTGCTGTTATGCTGTTTATAAAGAAATGATCCCAAAGGAGGCTTTATTCCTCTCTGAGAAGCACCAGCTAAGCCGTAAGACTCAGGCTTTTCCAAGTGGTGTTGTCTTTTAAGAAAGAGTCTAGAGAGAGGAAAACAGGAGGAAAAAAAGACCCCAAGGCAAACCCCAACCCTCAAAACATATGTGAATTTCAGCAACTGGACAGATAATTGAGAAGTAACCCCCAAATCACTATTTCAGTTCACAGGTCTGCTGTGCAAGACTTTACAACACCCCTGAGGCATCACCTCACATCTGGAGCAAGGTGCTGGCTCTAGATCCTTCACAGACAATTCCAGCAGGAGGAAAACACTCCCCCCAGTGAACAACAGCCTCTGTCTTTAACAAACACACTTGGACACCCGTAGCTTATGACAGTTTGACTCCCTTCCACGTGACTTCAACAAAACCAATGAAGACGAGCTTTGCCACATCCTCACCCTATGGACTGCAAAACTTCTCTGAGAATTAGGAGGTATGGAGAGGAGCCCACCTCTTTTGCTATCTGATGAGCATAACAATGGCTTGAACGACTTGCAAGAGCTCACAGCATTTGTGTGGTTTGGCTTACAGGGAGTGGATAGATTGGATCTCTTTCAGGATGTTGTTGTCTTCTCTGTCCATCCAATGAACATCAAAATTTCATGGAAATTAGGTACAAATTAGACGGTTTAAACTCACACTTTGTCTCATTAAATGTACATTTGCAGTACTTACACCTCGTGTTGGATTCAGGTCTTAGTTAAGAGCCTTATGGCACAAAGGAGTTCAGAGAAAGGCAGTGTAAATCATCAGTGTGGCTTATATTGCCCTGAGGTCCTGTAGCCTGGACCTGTAACTTGCTCGGAATTCCACCCTTACATAAACTTAGCAGAATATTTATTCTGGTAGAAACTATAGCACCATGTCTTCCTATGCAAAATAGCTCCTTAGCCCAAAAACCATTTTCACTTGCAACTGGATTGTGATATTCTAAACCCACATTGCACACCAAATAAACACATCTATTATAGAGCAATTTGTATTTAAAAAGTAACTGAATAATAACCTAGAATGATTAACAAACATATTTCTTTTTTTTTTTTTTAATTTATTTTTCAGCCATGGAACTCACTGTTAATTATGTGGCGGGTCAACTGGATGCTTTTGCCATTTTTAAAACATGGTCGCAAGTTAAAACCAGTGCTATCGACGTGTACTCTAATTTATTTGTCTGGCCCAAATGAAAAACAGACCAAATTTCTCCAACCCGTATTTTTCCAAATTGACATTTGAAAATCCAGTTTTAATAAAAATTGAAATGTTGGAACATGAGAGCAAATTAGCCACAGGAAATATTATTTTAGTGTGCAATATTTGCCAGACGCAAAAGGAAACAAACTTGTCAGTCCTCTCTTTCTTTTATGTTTCTTTGTTGACTAGACAGGACGCTGACAAAAATTGATTTTTTTCCTCTTGTAAAGCATACAACATAATTTTTATTGTACCACTTCAGTTGCTGACTGCATTTTGTAAATAAAAGCATGCTTCATGAGCATCCAGGGAAGTGCTTGATAGCTGACAGCTTACAAAAATGCAGTACTAATTAGGTACAAAAAAGCAAAGTAAATAGCTTTCGTTGCAGAAACGGAAATAACATGGTTAGAAGAGAGGCTGAAAATCCATTCTTTTCTATGGCAGCTTCCTGAGTGATGGAAAAGTTATAGCTGAGTAAAACTAAACATTTGCCTAACCTGTATTCCTGCATGTAGAGGTCAGCAGAAGTCCAAATATTGATGAACACTGAATACAGCTGTAAATATTTTGTGAGCAGCTTATTTAAAAACTGTAAGAAGCAGACAGATAATGTTTCAGCAATAAGATATCTTCCACTGAGTAAGCAGACACAAATAGGCTTCAAAATCCATGCTTGTTATTTAGAATTAGAAACAATAAGCTTAAGGTCATTCATCCAGTGAAAGGTCAATACTAAAGACTGAATACTTCATAAAAAATTAATCAAAATTTTCTGAAGTTAATAAACATGGGCCATTATAGAAGCAGGCTGAGTATCCATTTCAGAGTTCTTCCAAATAAGATCCTGCCAATAAGAGGTATAAGGCACCCAAAGGGCAAGATGAAGGATGCAACAAAGGCCTTTCCTCCTGAGACTTGATGAAGGGTTGGGTCACAAGGGGTAGAGCCACAGAGACCTGTCTTCCTGGGGCCTGCCACATGTTTGTTCTCCCTTCTGCAGTACCAGCCCTACTCTTGTACCTGCCACTGCCACCCTGGAATTAAACTACATGAGGACTAAATACAGTGGCCTGTTTACCCACACTTTTTTAATGGTACAGTTGAGTTTATTGAATTACTTTCACAGTGAGGTCTATCAAATAAATGCTGCCATAGTGGAAGGGCAAGGCAATGCAACAGGACCACTAGCAAAACTGTCTAGGAACAGTCGGATGCAGGGGGTTTAAGATTGACATAGGTGTCACAAGTACCTTAATTATCAAAGGCCTGTATCATTTTAGGAGATAAAGTAGTAAATTGATAAATGTGTGAGCTACTGCATGCTATTGTGACAGAAAAACAGCAGGAGATAAAGTGGTAAATTGATAAATGTATGAGCTACTGCATGCTGTTGTGACAGAAAAAGATGGAGATCCCCAGAGTGTACCTTTAAACCAAAAACTATTGATCATACTCCCTTCTCCAATAGTGTAACCCACAAAGGTACTTTCATTTTTATTGGTGTTTGTGAAAGAAGGTTGAAAGTATCTCTGAAGTTATGCTTATCTAAATTATTCTTGAAAAAAATGTGATCATTACTTTCCATTTTCTACACCTGTACAACCTGTATGTTTAATAACCCCATTTCTTCTGGGTTTGTAAGATATTTTTTCAAAATAGGTTGACCAGCTTTGTATCATTATGGATACTGGCTGAATTCACAGTAGCAGTTACTTATAATGTGATTGCAAGCTTAGCCAGGCTTCCTCCTTACAAAGATGATCATACATTGTGGCACTACCAACATGGCTTTATACCATAATTAGCAAATCTCAGGGGACTCAGAGAGATGTTGAAATTTAGCTTTCCAAAAACCTTCCCAGCCTGTGAACACCTCTAGAAGATGTGTCACCCAGAGTATATCTAGAAAGGAATTTAAAATTTATAACTATAAAATTTACACTTCATCCTTAAGCATACATCCTTGTGACCTGCAGTATATTCCCAGCACTAACATACAACCATAAACTCAAGAAAATTATCCTCAGATAATGTGAGCCCTCAAGTCATGTACAAAAGAAATGTGAAATCTCACACAGCCCTAACAGATCAGCATTTTTCTAGAATTAAAGCTCATTGCAAATGATAAATATCTAGCTGTTTCAGAATATTCCACATAGATTCATGAATGAAAAAATGTTCAGATTAATAATTTCACTACAAAAATATGCAAATATTGACAATTTTAAGTAGCAAGTGCCCCCAAAAAAAAAAAAAAAAACAGGACTAAAAGTGGTAAATGTAAGCAAAACCACCCAAAGTCACATCACGAGACTGCCTTTCAATGCCAGCACATCTGCAAAAGTCACACTAAAACTCAAAGTTCAGAACATGTCATTCTTATGGCAACATCCTTAATGCGCCAGATGTATTCCCAAATCACTCCCTAGAACAGACCACACTTTAAACCACACATCTAAATAACACTTTTAAAAAAAATCTCATATTTACACTGCATGAAAAGTTAAAAACTGAAGTCATTAAAATCCCTACCTCGACTTAATAAAAGTGTGTCATTAACCAAAAGGGTGTTAATCCTGCCTATACAAAACCTTAAACTTGTGACTGCTGCCTTACAGATGTATACAAGTGTTCATGACTGTCAGGGGCCTTTCACTTTTGGCACTCTTTAGACTGGAGTTAAGAGACTTTATTGTTGTTATTTTCTAGCTTTTATTTATTTAAGAAGTGTCATCTGTTTGACTCTCTTATAGATCAGAAATCTGCACAGTAAAGATCAAAAAGAGTGTATAAATCTCAACAGAGTAATCATTACAAAATATTAGTTTTAAACTGAAATCACATATCCTTTGGGCTCAGCTCATGTTTACTGCACAGGGAAAATGGTAACGCCATTTGAATTGGCGCCATTGAATTCTATCTTTTCTATTTGATGTAACTCAGAAGTTGAAAGAGAGGAAAAAGTCAATTATTAAATAATTCAAGTTTTTAGGGCAGATTCAGTCTGCCTGATAAAGTAACCATTAGCATATTTTAACCAGACGTAATGTAAGCAAAAGTTTTACAAGGGAATTATTTCCTTAATTTCACTGGTGCTTGCTTTAAAGGGGATATTTATTTATATTAGGTTTTTATAATATATATTATTCTCTGTCCTAACAGTTTATTTGATCATTAAGTAAAATAATTTGGGTTTAAAAAGTACCTCATTAAGATAAAACATTTAATTGAAGTAATATACAGTGCTAGAAAGAAACAGAAGTTACTTTATTTAAGAGCATTTTAATAATTAAAGTGCACAAATCCGAGTAGTTCCCAGAGTCATCAGAAATGGAAGAGTTCACACCCCTATCATCACCTGACATGATAGCATCACTCTAGACTGCCACTACTTGGAGCACTCAGAGTGGAGAAAGGAAAGCAGGAAAACAACATTGCTCTGCAGGATAGGGCAACCTGGATGTGGGACAGGGTGACCCTGGATGTACAGACTGGGGAACAGGAAGCTGCAGAGCAGTGCTGTGGAAAGGGACCTGAGGGTCCTGGTCAGTGGCACGGGTGGAAAGGGACAGCAGTGCCCTGGCAGCCAGGAGGGCCAACCCTGTCCTGGGGGCATCAGGGACAGCATGGCCAGCTGGGCAAGGGAGGGGATTGTCCTGTTCTGCTCTGAGCTGGGACAGCCTCTCCTCCAGTGCTGGGGGCAGTTTTGGGTGCCACAATAAAAAAAAGATATTGACCTCCTGGAGAGCATCCAAAGGAGGGCAACAAAGATGGTGAAGGGCCTTGAGGGGAAGCTGTGTGAGGAGCAGATGAGGTCACTTGGTCTGTTCAGCCTGGAGAGGAGCAGACTGAGGGGAGACCTCATCGCAGTTACAGCTTCCTCTGAGGGGAAGAGGAGGGGCAGACACTGATCTTTGTGACACTCTGTGGTGACCAATGACAGGATCCAAGGGAATGGCCTGAAATTGTGTCAGGGGAGGTTTAGGTTGGATATCAGGAAAAGGTTCTTCATCCAGAGGGCTGGATGAAGACACTGGAACAGGCTCCCCAGGGAAGCGGTCAAGGTGCCAAGCCTGGCAGAGTTCAAGAAGTGTTTGAACAATGCTCCCAGGCACAGGGTGTGATTCTTCGGGTAACCTGCCTAGGGCCAGGAGTTGGATTTCAATGATCCTTCTGCGTCCTTTCCAATTCAGGAGTTTCTATGATCTATGATTAGGAGTTCTGGTAGACAAATAAAAGCAGCACAAAGAACTGAGCCAGGTTTTCCCAAGTTGGCGAAGAAGGAGAAGAAGGACATTCAGATTGCAGAACCTGTAGGACTCTCCACAGGGGCAAATCTAAGGTCATGAATTGCAATTTTATTCTGGCATTCCTTTCCACTCCAACTAAAATTAGGGGGGAAAAAAAGAAAAACTAATCTCCATAGACTTCCACAGAAATCAGAATCCAAACATCTGCAGTCACAAACATATTCATGCCACAGCGAAAAGGAAGGAACATACTCTACAGTGATTTACAAACTGTATACACCAGCAGAATGGCTGGGAGGATGGATACTGTGTGCAAAAACAAAAAATGGACCCAGACAGAAAAAAAGATACATTTGGGTTTTTTTATTTTGATATGCACCAATAGTAACTGACTCCTTGCCATGATTTCTTCAAAAAAGAGAGAAAAGTGGTGCTAAATAGGCCATGTGAATCAAAACACCTTCAAAGAGGTTCTGAACACCCAACAAGTTTTGAGGAACTAAATAATCATATTGCTGGATAGGGACAACACTTAAAACATCCAATTTTTAAAAATATAAGTAATGAGAAAACACTGGACAAAACATATGCAAAGTTTAGTTTAGTGACAGCATTAACATTAATACCTCCTCTGTACAAATCAAAATAAACTTCACAATTTTCAAATTTACAGGGCACTAAGCAGAATCAAACCACTGCAATAGTTTCTTTCAATAGTGATCAACCTATCACATCTCCTAAAATTATGATCAGAAACTTCAGAGTATTTGACAACTTTGAAAAATCGTGTTACTCACTTAGATTTGGCTATATGAACACAACCTTGGGCACACTTTTCTTTAGTAAATATGGCTACATTCAGTCTCATTTTCTGAGTCAAAGAGATTTAAGAATTTAAGAGGCACTCCAACTGGCCTAAGTAAAACAAGATCACCACAGGTTCTCTCACCTTCAGTATAGAATCCTGACTTTATCACTATTTATTAGTAATGCATATATATTCAACATTGCAGTTTTATTTCTCGCATCATAAGAATTTAACATCCTCTGTTAATAACAGCATGTTATAAAGTCATCTCATGTCTCCACACTAGGCAGATTTTCTGAAAAAATCCAAAATATCCAAGCCAAAGTTAGGAGCTGCTTTAACTGCAAAAGCAAAAAAAATCTGTTTTTATCTCAGAAGCATGTCACCATCCCAGGATGTATTAAACAGTCGTCTTGAAATGTACACATCAAAAATACAAATGCTGGAATCAAGGCCTCATGTAGCAGTACCTTGTATGGCTTTTTAGATCACGGAGTCACCATTTCATCCCTTGGAAAAACTCTATACAAAAATAGCATCTGTCGGAAGATGGAAACATCAAGCAACTAGTACCACAAAGATTCTGCTATACTCATTAAGACAGCATCCTTCTTCCTTTGGTCTTATTTTTCACATCCTTCCTTCCTCTTAGGTTGCTGTGTGCCACCATTTTGTAAAGAAGAAAGCATCTGAATTTTATCATTGTAAAACCTCTAATGTATTACTTCCAGAATTTTTAAATAATTGTGGAGAAGTAATGGAACATTTTAAAAAAATGTGCCTTTTACTAAAACAAAAAACAAAAAACAAACTGTACATTAAAAATGCTTTGTTTTCTCTTAACCATTGTGATTAATTTCAAATACTTCATGAAAATGTTCATTTTAAAGTAAAAGGCAGAAGGACAATTGACTTTCATAACCTTTTCCTTACTCACAAACTCTCTTGGTCCTCTCTATTTCAAGTGCCACTTGTAATAGGTGTAATATTTGAATCACAAGCAAATTTCCAATAGGCTCTAAGAAAGACACATAAAAGTACAGAAAGCTTTTGATTGTTTCTGACCAGAAGACACCACTGGCAGTAAAATGTTGTCTTAAGGGTACTTTGGCAGAGAAAAGCTCAAGGACAAACTAAACAATGCTCAAGTTGTTCTATGCTGAAGAATCCTTAGGTTGGCTTCTTTTATGTGCACGCAGTGCTGGACAAGCACACACCTGGGACAACAGACACATTTCCAGCTCACATCCTAATCCTACTCTTGGCAATTTGTGGTGTGCCTCAGCCACGTCCTGTGTGGAAACTTCCACACCAGTGACAGGTCCCTAGAGACATTCTTTTATTTTAGAGCTTATTTGTATGCTAATGTGACAGATTTGTTCCACCTTGTAAAGGCATGCAGCACCATTAATATTTAGTTGTTGGGTTACCCTACCAATTCACATTCCTTAACTGCCTTGCACAACCAGATTTGGACTTGAATGACCATGAAGTGGCAAGAGCTGTTCTAGCAATGCAAATGCAGCACCTGGATAATGCACATAATAACAAATCTGTTATAAAAGTAAATTCATTTTACAGGCTCATTCATTTACTAGCTTAAGAATTCTTGAAAGGTATTTGCAGGATTTAGCAATGTGATACTTAAAGTACTATAGAAGTGGATTATAAAAATGCATTATTACAGAAACAAATTTTCTACAAAGCCTCAGCCTTTACTCAGAAAAAAACAGCATTAGAGAGGTGTATGATGATCAACTGCTTTTCAGGGACTACTTTAATATTTGTCCTCCTATTTTCAGTTCAACATAGAAACTTACTCTACTTTATATTTTCACTTTCAAGCAAAACCAGCTGACTTTTCATGTACTTTCAGTTTTTAAAAATTAGTCCCTGGCAATGATTTAATCTCTCCTCCAAACCAAAAGAGATTAGATTACAATTACAAAGCACCGAAAACAGGAAATGTTGTAAACTCTGACACAGTATTAACTATGCTGGTTCAAATGACACTGTGAAATTTTCTTAAACATCACCATTTGTCTACATAGCTTTTTAACCTTTGACTTCTAGGAGAGTTGCATGAGAAACAGCTTCTCCTAGGAATCAAGTCATCGCCAGGCCATAAGGATCAAGTAGGGATATTTAAGATACTTCCAAATCATGGCATACTTGTATTTCATTAATGAAGGAATTACAATAACATGTCTAGAAATAAAAAATATAAAAACAATCCTTCACTATATTTCCTTTGTTGACAGTACCAGATATTCAGTTGGTCAGTGGGATATTCATGTCAGTGGAGGCAAAAATTGTACTTATTGTGTGGATCTCCACAATACACACATTTAATTTCAATGCATTACCCCAAAGACACACGCTTCCACTACCAGCATTCATTAGACAAATGGTCTTTTTGTATAGTCACCAATTTACTAAAATAACACTCAGAGCACATCTGTTTCCATAGCATCTTTTACATGGTTTACCAAGAGAGAAAATATTTCTAAGACAAAACCCAACATTCTTTAGAACAACACGTTTGAGATGCGCTACATCCCCAACTGCGATGAGCACTACTCTGAGCCTAGAATCATGTATTCTGGCTTTAACCAGACAATTAATTTAAAAACAAACAAACAAAAAGCTATTTTAAATACTCATTCATTTTAAGTATCAACATAATTAAATGACATGCGAATCATTGGCAGGGGGAATTAAAAGACAGCCTTTGAACTATGATTAACAGGATCCCAGGGGAAATGAAGCAACCTCCCAGGAGCAGCATACATTGGGCAGCATGGCAAAGGAGCCTCAGGATGAGCAGGACAGGGCATGCACTTCCACACAGCTTCAGAACCATTAGGGACTGATGGATAAGAGCAGAAGCATCGAAAATCCTGGGGAGGTTTTCTGTACTGGGAGACTGGGAGTATGGAAATGACAAAAAGTCAAAAGGAAATGTTTTTTTCTGTGACAAAAATGACCAGATAAGAGAATGGACTGAAGAGGCTGCCAGGATGAGTGCACTAGACTACAGTACGTAGAGAAAGGAGAAGATGTCATAGCTGTAACCCAGGGCAGATAAAGCAAGGGTAGCCTCAGAAAGGGAACTGTGAAAGTCTCCTGTTGATGAGGCAGCAGAAATACAGGAATCAGATACAGAGAACTGGAGAATATGAAGGAGTTTGATTCATGGAAGACTAGTGAGTAGCAGATGATCAGAGAAAAGGTGAGCTACGAAAAAAGAGAAGTCCCAGATAAGCCACAGATGAGCAGTAAACTGAGACTGGGTCAGGACTGTGGATTAAAGGAAGAGAGGGTACCATAGGGAGGTCTCTCAGTCCATCCCTGGCTCCTCCAGTCTGAGTGTGTTGACACTTACATAGGGCTGTCACCCAATCCTAACACATGGTAATTTTTTTTGTTTCTATCAAGAACCCTTCTCATCCTGGCTAACTTTCATGAATTAGCATGAAATCAGATTTTAAGCACAGGGGGAACATACCTCTTTCTTTTTGGCTTCTAAGTAATGATGAAAATAACTAAAAAAAAATAATTGTTTGCATCTCTCTATTGAACTGTGTTTGCCTGCACTTTAGAATACCAAAGATCTGGGGTTTGATTATAATTACACACACAAAGTCTACGCTCTGAAAAGAAATGTCATCTCAAATTACAAAGATGTGTCACTATAACAATACAGTCTTCCTTTTCCCACTAGGGGAAGCATTATCTTCATAACAAATACAATGCTTAAAAAACCTCACTCTGAAATACTAAATCCATGGTTCATGTAATTTAATGTAAGCTGTATATATGTTCAAGGCCATATGCAAACCAAATTAAGGGAACAATATACCGGCTCTGTCTTCTTGCTAAACTCTTCCAATACATATGTTTTGTGTAAAATGTAAGAGGTGCTGAAAAGCTGTGCTACATGGGAGGGCAAGCAAGCAGGGTGAGGAAAGAGCCTTTCAGGAGGCACTGGAGTTTTCTTCAGCATTGACTGGCATGTTGGCCACACACATCCCTCATCCTGAGAAACATTAGAACTGCTCTCTGCTCCCAAACATCTCCCCACTCAGTTCAACCACGTTCACTGAAGTTTTTCAAAACTGCCTCATAACTCCTGTGAGCATTCAGTCTCAAAGATGATTAAAAATTCAGTTATAGGCAATATGAAGAATCTTGGAGAATAATAAATTTGGCTACCAAGAAAGAACAGCATTGGACAGAGGTAAAGACTTATTTTATGAAGCACATTTTTAAATTTCTAATTTCTCTGATAAAATAAAAGCTTCACTAATGTTTCTTCCTTAATTGATTTTTGGGGCACTTTTCTTCCCTAAGATCTGAATAAAATGTAAACAAAGGGTGAGGAAGAACAGGGAGTTAGGCTCTCCATCTGTGCACAACCCAAAAAAAAGATCTAAAGATTCCCTAAACCTTTTGCACATTTATTTTTCAGGCAGTTTGACATGCATTCAAGCAAAGCCATTTTGCTTACAGCAATCATCCATAGCCTCCTTCTTGAAACAAACAAACAAACAAAAAACCAAATTTTTGAAAAGCACTTCCCTTATGCATCCTGCAAAGGGGAAGATGGGGAGTGAAGAAACTTAAGAATAGAGCACATGAACAGGTTAGATTACTTTGCCAAGAGTTTATTGATGCATACTGAAGCTGAGTTTAATTGCCAACATTTCAGAGAATTACAGGACATCACATAATGCCTAACAGTCCTTCAGCTCCTCTGAAGCAATAAATTTCACTGAAGGTATTGTGTAGCTCACTGTCCACACATTGAATTTCTGCTGGTGTATATTAGCAGTTAAGAGTCATGTTTCCTCTTTAAGTTGAAATACTAGAAAATAGTACCTGAAAAACAGATCTCAGGAAGCTACTAGGCCTACTGTCTCAAGAGAGAATCAACTATATTTCCTCTGCCAAGTGCTTCTCTGGTCTTTCCGAGAAAGTACTTTTCCTAGTCCTTCAGTGACCAATCTGAACCCTTCTAGAAATTTAATGATTCTTGTCTTACCTGGAGAACAGAATGAATTTATTCTTACCCACTTACAAACAGCTTCTTTAGTTAGCTAAAGCTTTTCATTTTTTCCTTTTCTCGCACTTCGGAGAAGTGATGTCCCTCCTTTTTTTCCAGACAGGATACACAAGCCTCCCATAGAGGATGGTATGGTACTGTCTCCCTCTGCCATTTGACTCAACGTTTACACATGACATTTGCACCACAAAGTAGATGAGACATGATAAAATAATTGCAGAAATCACTGTTATCTGCTCCTTCGCCATTCCCCACTTGCTACTGTGTTACAGAGCCAGGGAGCTGATTTAATACAGCGGGTGCCAGCATGAGCCGCGTGGGCGTTTATTTACATGGGTGCTTCCACTCTGTTTAGTCAGCCAAGGACCTTTCTGGGGAATTTGAGAAAAACTGAGTAGTCTGAACAAGTTGACAGGTATTCCTTTCCCAGCGTTTAAAGGGGGTTATTACAGATTCTCTGTCCTCATACAATTTCTCAAAGATAGCTGCTGATAACTATAAGACTGCTCCAGCCCACTCACCAAAGGTGGAGCTGAGTCTGTCTCAGTCAACTCAGTCACTGCCACCATAAAGGAATCATCCTGTTCTCCCCCCTAAAAAGAAGACTACTTTTAAAAGAATAATTCTGCTTTTCACAGGCTAATGAACTTGAACTGACTCAGAGTAGGGCAATTACAGCAGAAGTAACAAGAGTACACTGCAAAGCGTAAGAAGATAGAGCTGATCACATCAGGCATAACATACAGCTACACCCTGGCAGTTCTTATATGCTGGAACCTCAGGTTTACATTCATGAGGCAGTGCTGTAGGTCCACCAACAGTTGATGTAAGCACAGCCACCAAAAGTAGACCTCTCCCTGGTGCCCTTCTACCAGCAGCACAAGTGTGTAGCAGACTGGGTAGGTGAAAGCAGTTTTCCAAAAATTTACATAACAAAGTGTTCTTAAAACATCAAAACTTTAGAGCCAAATCAACTCCCTGCCCTGTTTTGCCACATAACTGGATGAATTCCTGTGGCAGCACAAGAAGGGGCAGAGTTCAGGAGTGGGAGTAAGCTCCTGGGAGTGGGCAGGGGCAGGAGAGAGACACTGCTCTGTCTAATGGCTCTGCAGCTTAAAAAAACTAGACTGCGAGTGCTGCCATGAGTCTGAGTCATGGGGGTCAAATGACTTTAAAATAACCATCTAATTTAAGTAGGTTCTGGCTTGCTCCCTCCCCAAGATAGCTCAGACTCCTGATGATGTATGCATTAACCACCTGAACATACAAGCCTCAGTCATGAGGCTTTCATCTCCAGTTACCAAGGTGCAACTCCTTGCCTTTTGGTTTTCTCTTACCATCTGCAAGCAAAAGGAGTATCTATTATGCCCCCAGATCCTTTTATTTCATTCATCCCTTTCCAAGTTTGTCCTTATATGCCCATGGCACTTACTTATAAAGGTTCCTAGTAATTTGACCTCTCTGCCATTTTCTGTGGAATGTGCTCCAGCTCCCTCAATCTCTTCAGTGCATCTCTCAATTAGTTTCTGATTACACTTTCTGATTTTCCCATTGCGGTTGTATAGTTTATGCTGCTTAAAAGTACAATGCTAACTGTTTAGTCTTGGTTCCAGCAAGATCCTGCAAAAGCATACCAGAGTCTGTTGAAGACTTTATTCTTCCAACTACTTTCTACTCCTTCCCCTTTTCAGAAATTATTAAAACTATCATTCACAATTCATAATTCCACACCATTTTCATAATCTCTAGAAGCTCATCTGAACAGGTGAAAACCAAATCTAAAAGGCCCATGTCCCTAAAACTCCTATTTTTGGCTTAATAGACCAATACTCCGACAATGTCCTTTTTCAGCCTAAGAAGTTACTTTCAATTCCCCACTTTCCTATGAAAAATGCAACTGGTATATCCTTATGTTAGAGCTCATTGTAAGATGTATGTTAATAAACAGGACATTAAGTAACAAAAACTGTAAGACAAGAACATAGACTGGGAAAATACGCACCCACAAAAAACAGCATTATGACTGACACTTCATGAAAATTTTGACATGAATGAAAGAGCATTTTATCATCTGTCCATTCCAATTTCTCTGGCACCCCCACAAATATCCCTGGACAGCAGACACATTATCCCTCCTATTCTAACGACATGTATCTAATCCATTACAGGGCATGCTTGGGTCCACAAAGCAAGCTGTAGTAAACTGTTAGATTAGTTCCAAGCCAAACATTAACTCTCAAGGAAAAAGAATCCCAGATGCCTGGGGAGAAAGGGGGTGGATAAGAAATGTTTGCTGCATTACTCAGTGCACTGGGTAACAACACTACTTGAAGCACGTGAGGGAATGAACTCAGGAGATGTACCTTGTCCTACATGTTCTACCTTTATTTCAGGTCTAGGTGTGAAGTTCTGATTTTTCCTTACCATCTTCCATGCATTTCAGTACTGCACCAAATGAACAGGGCATGGCTACAGGCACACTTGCAGCAAATGCATTATCAAAATCACTTGCTAATTAATAAAATAAAAAACTCTTTTAATTCAAAACACAGAAGCAGGGTTGCTCCAGACTCAGTTTACCCACCAAAAAAAGCCCCATTCCTTTGATGTAAGATCAGATACTGATGGTTAGTCTAGGAAGCTGTATGATCTCAAAGCTTATTTAGCTTGTAAATTCTCAGGCAGTCATCATCATTTGTTCCACAGTAAAGATCCATTTAGTGAAGAACAAGAAAAAAAAAAAAAGAAAAACCAAACCAAAAAAAAACCAACGGGACCTTACTTGCCTGTTTTTGGTTATTGGGAAGACTTTCATTGATATTCCTGGCTTAGCATATTTTTTTCCACTGTACACAAAGATGACAAAGGTCATGCAACAGCATTTAAAATTTCTCATAGAACATAAATGAATTATGACTCATCCATGGGTACAGCACGTCCTTTATTTTTTCTCTCAAGTAAGAGATAGTACCAAGTTTTTGTTTGCAGCTGCACGAATGGAATATGAAAGATATATATCCCTGAACATATGTTTCTAAAATTCACAGTGGAACAACTGTACTCAAGTTTTCAAAACTGAGCATACACAAGGCAGTCTGGAAGAACATCAGTAATCTTCAACAGTAAACATCTAGTGACGCATGTCTCCAACATGTCGCAATACAGGAGATTAAGACAAAAGCCATCTTCAATTAACAGATCAGTGGTGGCATCTGACCATTAGTCTTCCAAGCATTAGTCACATTTGCTCAGCATAACATGGTTGCAAATATTAGGGCTCCCATATGTTATGTCTTCACTTGACCCCTATCATCTCAGTCACCTTTCCCAACCTCCCTCGTGTCCATGCTGTCTCCCTCATCCCCACAGCAGCTCCAGGGTCCTCTCTTAGGGAACAAAGGGACAAAAAAGAGGCGTACTTCTGTCCCGCACTTTCTTTGAGGTCAGAATCATGGCAGCCACCCCAAAAAGAAATGGGTTTATCCTGGGCAGCCAAGGGCCCCATGTCTCCCCCCTGCCTATAGCTAAAGCAGTAGAGGGGAGCACCCAGCACCAAGGGCATCCAGACTTCCTAAGGAGCTCCACTGCCATGGCCATCAGCCAGCTGGGCACAGCTGCTTCCTCTCTAATCTTCATTTCCAGTGATTTAAGGTGAAATTTTTCTCACATGCAGTTCCCTTCTGTACAATCCATTTGCCTTAAACTTTAGGAGCAATCACCATCAGCCTCACCTGACTTTGATGCTGCTGGCTCATCAAACACACTCAGATGCACAGAATTTCATTTATTGCACCAGCTCAGTAACTACTGTACTAACTTATTAACTGAAGGGAAAAAAAAGGGCAGTGAAATATCCTATATCTACAGGCTTATGTAGTTTTCATTTGCTGAAGCAATTTTGTGCTTCATAAATCAAGTTGTATATTTAACCACTTTAGGTTAATCTGTATCAGGGAGCACAGCAGAGGCAGGCTGGACATTTTGGCCAACCTTTTAGCTTCAAGTATTCCATCTCCTGCCTTTCAGCCCACACTGAGGCTCACCCTAATGTCCTCAGGCAGGCAGAAAGATACAGTATTATGAAAGAGCCGAGGCAACAAGGCAGAAACACGAGCTAATTTCTGTTATGTTATGTAAAGTTTTGTTTAGTACAAACATGAATTAAACTGGCAGATTAATTTAATAGAGCAGAACACAAGAGTGAAAGGCATGACAGCTTGTGTTCCATTTCTGTGTGACACAGAGCTGCCCCTATTAGCTTCAAATTATCTCCTTTTATGGACTCCAATCTTTTCGTATTTTTCACAACTGTAACTGGATGACGGGTTAAATACTCGGAAGAACGCAAGAATGTTTTTTTTCTGCAGCCAACACAGAGAGGGGAATCGCTGAACTCGCTGCTTCTATAAAACAGGAAACTGTATTTTGGGTGCATCTGATTCACACTGCTTCCCACCGTCACCCTTACGCAGACATGGCTTGGTCCCCCGGCCCCTGTGCCATGGAGGGAACTGGAAGCTCTACCAATGCTTTCATTTCCAATTTTCTACCTGTTTATTCTAGATACACTCATACTTCTTTAAGGTAAAAAACCTTCCCCAAACCCATATACCTATAGCTCAAAACAGGTTACTGAGAATTTTTATTGTACAACTATACTGACCCTTCCACTCTCCCATAAACAAAACCAGAATGAAAAGCTGCACAGCTACAGAAGCATTCCACAGCTTTTCAAAATCAAAATATCCCTGACTATCAGACAGGTGTGTTAGTTCAAGCCCACAGGACAAATCAAACCAGCCACAAACACTCCTTTTTCTTTGTCCTTACCAGCACAAAGTGGTATCGGTGCCTAGTCCAGTGTGCTTGGCATAAGCAGTGGCCAGGCTGGATGCTCTCTCCATCTATCACATTAACTGCTGAGAAGGATACTGGGAAGTAAAATGCCTCTCCCTCCCTTGTTGCTGCCTTTGATACAAAGGCAGACAGCTGAGAATCCAGCCTCTTTGCAACAGAAGAGCCCAGCATTAGGAGCAAGTGGTATAGAAAGCTCATTAAAGCTCAAGAGGGTATCCACAAAACAAATAGTCAGAGGAAAGCAGCAAAGCAGGAGCCTACACAAAGGCATCCTTTCTCTCCTCATCTGCAGGAGCCATCTCTCACCTACAAAAGCAACTCTGCAGGCACTATTGCGCCTGGAAGTTTTAACTTTCTCTGCAATTCTTTCATCTAAATACAAAATAGAGCTCAAACTACAGAGGTGAGAAGGTTCAGTGAAACAAAGAAATCATTTGCACTTAACAGGCGTTATTCAAAGCTCAGGCCTCTCAAAACAGTTTTAGAACCACCTGCTCTTCAAAAGTCCTTGTTTCTGTGAAAAGCCTTTCAGGCCCAAATGCCCTGCATCTCAGTGAAAAGGGACCTGTGCAAGATTCAGATTTTGACCTAAATATGTAGGAAAATTTTAACAGAACAATAATCCATTTTAATGCTGAACCTAATTTATAACTTTCCTGAAAAAGCAAATGCATGGCACTATAGCACTGAGGTACCATACTCTTCCCCAGGGATATACTTTACCCCATGCAATACTTCTTGGGATTCAAAGTAACAGTTTATGGGTGAGTGATTAATACTTTATTGGTACAATATTTTTGCTTTATTTTTCCCTGAACTGCGCAGGTCCAGCAGAAGTGGGGTGAGAGAGAGGAAGGGTGTTTCCAAGTTTTGTCATCCTTGCTGGTACATCTAAACCAGGTCCCTGAAAATGGAAGTAGACATTTCAACGCCACGTTGACCTACTTTGTACGTACAGTAAATAACTGGAAACAACATTCCTGCTTCCTCCTTGTGGCGTTGTTCAACCAAAACTGAACAGGCCTGGCCACATCCCCAGCCAGGACAAGTGATCACAGGTACTGCTCATCTGTATACAGTTCTGCTGGGGTGGGCAGGACTGAGGACAGAAACCATGGTCACCCCTCAAGGCCATAGCCCACTGCTGCAAAGCTGGACAAATCACTTGGCAAGTCCAGAGCCTGCTCCTTCTGATTGGTTCTGCACTTCCAAAAAGCTGGTTCACAGCTGTGAGTGGGTTTTTTTACAGATTCCTGAGCATCACAATAAATCTCTTCAACTTCTGCCTCCAATGTATGGTATTTTTTTTATGTTTCCTTCTCTAACATATAAAATCCATTTATAGCACACAAATTTTATTTTAAAAATTAATGCCACACAAAACCATTGCGCATACAGTGCCCTGAAGAACAGCTGAAAGGATTACCATGTTAGAAACACCATAATAAAAGGAAAACAACGTTTAAGATTTATATACTGCAGAAGTCTTCATCTAGGTATCTACCTATTTCTCACCACCTACAATCAAAACTGTTTGACAGTGAAAATTAGACATATCTGCTAACAAATATATGTACTACCTCATGATACAGATACCCCAGACCTTGGCAGAAATAAAGCCTGACCCTCAGCACACACATACATGCAAAGGCATCTCTTGCTATGAAATTGTGAAGCTAAAGGCAGAGCTAATAACACAGATGTACATTAGCAGTCTGAGTCTAAGAATGTAAACTTACTCAGGGTGAAAACAAGATTGGTATTATATTGGCATTACTTCATTTTAGTGCTGTTGCTTAATCTGTATATCTAATTCCTCACATAAAGCTTGACTTTGTGCTAAATAAGAAATGTCTTTGCACTCCACCAGCAGGCTCTGTCCGTTTTACAAAGAGGGAACATCCATTTATTTCATCTAAAGGTCAAAAGTGAAATGCCTTTGGGAGATCCCATGCAACCTTAAAATAAAAGTCGCATTCCTAAGCTCCGAACTATCTAGAATGCAACACAATGTCATTATTATTCCTTTGAAAATGTAAAACAAATGATCATTTATATTAAAAGCAAAACTCTTTAAAAAGAACTGGTCCTAAAAACCAATCAAATACCAACAGTGAGAATTTTAAATCTTGCTGTTCAAGAAGTACAGCTTATTTTCCTTGCCGTTTTATGCATTATGGAAGTCATAACACCCATAAATGTTTAAAAGACGTGATGTAATCCTAGTATTTGTTCACTCTGAATAAAAGGAAAACAATTCTTATTCAAACACCAACGGTAGCCAAAGCAGCCAATCCCATAATTCCTCAAACTTTTTAGTGATTCTTAGTAGACAATGTTTATGCCATGATACCTACCTGCAACTGTTCATCAGTATTTACTGACCCCATTTAGCAAAATCAGAACACAGAACTCCAGTGGAGCAGGAACTTCTGATTGGCAGGTTTCTTAGAGCTTCCTCCTTCATTTCTAAGTCTTAATACAGCCCTAAGCCAAATGTTCAAGATCCAAACTAAAGCTCACTGAAATAACAGGTAGCTTTTTAGTTCTTTCAAGCTTTAAAATTATTGAATGTGCAAGCTATAAAACACCTGCTGCAATTTACACTCAACCTTCCTGATTTTTCCCTTCTACTGCACTTCTGCTCAGCTTATTAGCAGGTTGAAAACTACACATTTCTTTTTGTTCTAAAGGCTGTATAAAATTACATCACACTGCTTTATCCAACTTCACAAAGTCAAATCACTTTATTCAGGAGAGGCATAGCATGATCTTTTTGGACAACTTAAGACCTTTTGTTTAATTAATTACCACTTTAAACAGATAATTGGAAAACTCTCCTGATGCACTGTGTGGTTACTACATTATAATTCACACCAGGTGTATGATTACTTTGGAGGTGCTCACTGCCATCAGTAGATGCCTGGGGCTACCTGCTATCCACAATGCATGGAAGGCACCATGTGTAGGAGGACGTCTTGTCACAGTGCCAACAACCATCTTCTGAAAGGGACTCTCTAAAGAGAAACATGCTGAGGAAAACTTCAAGTGTTACACAGTTAACAGTAATGTACAATTTTCTACTACCAAAGATAATTCAAAGCAGGTTGCAAAAGCCTACGTCTGTCTACATAAGGCCTAAAAATAACCATATTACTGTTTTACCATTGCTTCATCTGAATTCATAGATTTTATCATTCTCCAGCTGTTTCAACACTTTTAGCTAGTTTTAAAAGCTCCATATTCGTGACATAGAAAGCAGGTTTGCAAGGAAGTCCTGCAGCATCTGACCTTTTTATTTTCTCACGGCAATTTTAAGTGTAGAAGGAGACAGAGATAAACACAACACAGAATCCTGCCATAGCAAAAGCCCACTGAACTATTTCCAGGAAAAAAGACAGTTGTTCCATGAACTCTTCCATGTTTTCAGACATACAAATTATATCTGGCAATAGTTCAATAGAAAGGAAGGAACACCAAAGGAGGAACACAGACTAAGCATTTGTAATCAAACAGATTAAGCAGCTGTAAACTGGGAACTCCTGCTCATCAGCAGCTGAAAGGGTAAAATACTCAAATATACACAATGCTAACATCAAAACCCATAGTTTGCTGCCTACTCTCCTCCTGCTTAATACAGACAAAGCTTGTAGGCCTGTCAATGTATGTAAGGTCAAATGGTTTCATGTCAAGAAAGGTGGGTAAGACTGAAATAACAGTTAAATACATGCGGGCTGGACTATCAAGGCATAAGAACAAGGAGAAAAAAGATGACAGGTAAGATAAACAGTTAGTGTAAGTGGAAAGTAACCAATACAGTCAGGTGAAAGACACTGGGCTGAGGAAATGAGAAGGAAGAAGCAAAAGTGCAGTCTCTTTGCTGGACCAAACTGTAGTCTGGATGAGACACAGAAAAATTAATTTCGATTTCATCACTGCTTTCAGTATGTAACTGTGAAGCCTTTCACAAAGGATTCTAAACACCACACATTCCTCCTGCCCTGCAAAAGTGATGGAATAACTGAAAGCAGCAGGGAACTGGTAGCTCTCATAACAAACTCTGTGACGTAGCTACGCTTCATACCTTAGGACTGGGGGGAAAAAAGTCTTTCTTTCAAGAATCAAAATGGAAATTAATTACATTTTCTTTTTTAAATCAACTTACTTTGTTCTTTGAACTATTTTTGGAGGTTTTAAATCTACAATCTTCTTTTTCCAAGCTAAAGCAAGTTAGAAAATGTAAATTAAGAGTGTTCTGTGAAAGCTCCATAAAAGCCTTGTTGCACTGAGCAGAAGGTTCCCTTCTTCTTAAGCAGCTCTTTTGCTCTCCTGACAGGCTGCAGTCATTAAATTACTATTGCTGTGAGGCAACCCAAGCCCTCCACCCCAGCCTGGCCTGGCCAAGGTCACATCACCCCATCTGCCTTGCATTTCTCCTGCCTGGCAAGCCATTGCAAGGAACTCTGGCAGAAAACATCTATCCTTTCCGAAAATAGGTATGAGCTGTGAGAGAGCATGGCTATCCCTGGCCAGCACCAGCCCTAGTCAGACCCATTTAATATGGAGAATGTGAAATCTCAGCACTAGGCTCTGCAATCCTAAAGCAGACTGCCCACATGTCTGCTGCTTGGTTGCTGCTGTAGTGGAAGATGCACAGAGAGCTGAGACAGGCCACTGGAAAGATATTTCCTGGTTAAGGCAGTTGGCTGGTGCCCTGGAGAATGGGATCCAGTCCCTGTCTCTCCCATGAAATCAACTGAAGACGCTGCACAAATCATTTCCACACTTTTCACTGGCAGCCACTAATTACACATTCCCTATTTTTTCTACATGTTTAGTGTTGGATCTTTTCTCAAACCAAAGATCTCAAAGTCCTGGCTTCAGCTGAAGTTACTGTGTTAAAAGCAGACTATGAAATGCTATTGAATGCTAATTAGGAGGTACTTTTGACATTACCTTCTCCAGGCTTCCTCTCCCAAAGAGTCAGCAAATACCTATGAAATCTTTAGGAAAAGTTAAAGCACCACTCTGGCTTGCACAGGCAGAATGGGATGAAAAAATTGAGCGCAGCAATACACTGCCTCCTTCCTTCTGGGGAGTATGCATATAAAATTCAGCACGTGCTTTTTCAAAACATTCAGGTATTGCTGTGATAAATGCCACAGGAAGCTCATGAGACGCTGAATGCATTTATTCTGCCTTCAAAGCACAACTTGATTATTAGATCTTAAGTAAGAAACAAGTCCAGAAAGTGAAGAGTAAGGCAAAAACTCCTGCATCTTCCCTTGCTCAGCGAGCACATTCTGTTCCACGTATTGAATAAGATGTGACCTGTGAAATCCATCAAGCAATTAAAGGCTAGAATGATGCAAAAGGGGCCCATGTTTAGGTTACACAGAGCTTGGCTATGAAAACAGAATATTCCTTAAGCATTTTCTCTGCAGGAAGACATATTAATATGTCAGCACATGGCCAGTGGTGAGAAGGAAGTGCATTTGACTATACATCACGCACTGAATGGCCACTGCCCCTCCACGTACAAACAGGCTAGAGAGAAATCGAGCCTGCAGCTTGCAGAAGCCAGTTAATAGCTGGCTGTGCCCAGAAGGTCAGCCCCACTCATCGTCCAGCCCTGCCCTAGGTCAGCCCAGCTCTGAGGTGAAGCCACACCTTGGAGCTGTGGTTAGCACGGCTGCTGCCGCCAACAGCTGCGGCCTGGCCGCGGGCCCGCTCCTCCGCCGTGCCAGCAGCGGCCGCCGGGCAGCCGGCCCTTCCAGGAGCCACCGCTGGCAACAGCCGGGCTGAAACGGCCTGCAGCTCACAGCAAAACCATCGCGACGCTGACACACATGAGAAAAAGGAGTGGAAATGTCTCTTTTGGCAGCCCTGTGGGACACAGCCACTTTAGCATCAGCCAGCAAGTCAGTCCAACCTGCCTCCCTGTCCTGTCCAACCCTGTTACATTAATCAGAAAACATTTACAACAGAGACCAAAAACCTTCGCTGCCAACACCTTGCTGGTGTGGTTAACTGTTCTCCTAATCCTACTACAATGGCAGCACAAAGGCTTGCTCAGAAGGCTGCTTGCTCTTATTACTCTTTTGGGAAAGGCAGCAGAACTTCCCCACCGATGGGCCCTGCAACACTCACTTCACTGCCACCTGATATTTCTGGGGCAAGGAGCTGACAGTGGCTGGGAGCCCTCCTATTCAACTCCACGTGGAAAACTGTCTACAAGTAAAAAACAGTGCTTAAAAAAAGTCAAGTCAATCCATCCCTCACTTTATAATCACGTCTATATTTCAGTGTTTTTTCTGGATATCTCAAAAACGTAGCATTTTCAACACAAAATGAGAGTGAAGTCGACTGATTGGATGCTTGCTTTGCATTTCCATCTCAATTTCTGTATTTCAGCACAGGAATACAGAAAAATTTATTTTCATAATGATGCAATACAGTGATTTAATATTTTAAGTGTATTTATGACAGGTAAAGTATTTAAAGTGCTCACCAAAAACTACAAGTTGTGAGGAGAATGAAGAACAGAAGCTGTTGCTGTACTTCCTAAAATAGATTGACACAAAGTTTTCTAAATAAAAAACACCCAGGGATGCCTAAAATTTTTGGGATTAGGTGTAGTTTCACGCCTTTTATTCTGGAACTCTACATTTACCTCACCCATTCTTCAACTGGTGGAGCACACATCAAGTATCCCTGAGAGACAAAGTACTACAGTATACAGATGTGCCTATTTTGGAAGCAGTTGGATCACTTTTCCCTACGAGGTCAGGGTTTTCAGACCAAAAGAATAGCTCTACTGTTTGTTATCCAGCTGAGAACAGCCTGGATTCTCTCTCTTGTTCAATGCTGGAAATTTAACTGTAAAGAATAAAATCAGTCCCTCCACAATTTCAATTAGCAGTGAAGGAAGAGGAGAACAGGTAACATACTCTCCTATAATGACACTCAACTTTTGAGTTATTTACAACAATCCAAAGCTTATCATTGTTTGGCAAGCCTTTCCTTTATTCATTTACTTCACTTCCCCTTCTTTCACTGGACAGGAATTCCATGTTAAACTGGAAAAAAAATTAAAAAGTTAAAAATTCCATTTCAAAAAGACTATTTTTAATCATTAAAATAAATTTATGTGGACATCTGGGCTGGTTTTAAGCTCATAAAAACTGACGGGCATCATAAGGTATACAGATTTAAAGCTATTCTGTCTTACTACTTTTATTTTCCTCCTCTACCTTTACTCATCTAAATAATTCTGTGAATACTTTCCTATTCTGGTAGAAAAAATAAGATTTTTTTTATTTTAGAGTCCTAAGAAGAAACAGTTTAGAAAATATGCTTTTAAATATGCTGTAATTATTTTGTGCTCCAAGAGGATCAGAGAGACACAGCCAAAATCACTGGATGGAAATCCCAAATTAATCTGGTACACTGTCCTGAACCCATCACAAAATTCCCCTTGATCATTTGTCTTTTTTCCCATTCTGATATTTAGCCTCTGTATTTAAAGTTTTTGTCTCTGTGGTTACTGCAGAAACACCTAAAATGAGAGCAGCAAGGGCCAATACAGGAAAAAGCTTGGTAACCCAGAGTTACATGTTAGGTCATGAGGGCCAGTGTGCTGCCAACTTTTGAGTGTGTGAACTCCTTTTATTCCAGAAGCTGATGATACTAAGAAATTAATCTTCAATCTCCAACAAATTCTTTGTTTATTACACACTTTCAAGCTTTCTAAAATCCCCATCACAGAATATCACACAACTTATATCTTACTTTGAATATCAGGAGGTTTTGTTCTCCTTACTTCACTTTTAGGAAAGGGAGACAAAGAGAAGTTAAAATACGGCCTTAGGGCTGCCAAAGCAGCCTGTGGCAAAACAGGGACTGGATTTCTGCTCCCACACGTGAACTCAGCCACATTGATCCACAGTTGCACTGGATATTGCCTGCAACATTTCCCTCAGCCCACCAGATCAGCCCCAAGCTCACTTCCTCCTTGGACAGGAATGAGATGAGCAGTTGAACAGCGTTCTGGAGCTAGAGATCCATGCTATCTGCTCAGACAGGGTACCCAGGCAGCCAGCTGGAGCTGCTCAGAGAGGGAGTTCCCTCCATGCACCAAAGGGAAAAGGGGAAAGGATGGTGCCAAGTTGCTACTGGGCCAAGCTCCTTACAAATATGCCAGATTCATCCTTCAGGCTGCAGGACCTGAACCTGTTTGCAATTCTTCCTGTAGCTGGAGAGAGCAGGTGGATGTGCAGCGGGAGGGGAACCACTGGAGATACAACAATTGCACTGGAACCTTCAGATAAAAAATGACAGCCCTTGAGGGGTCTGTGGCACATGGTGAATGCCCAGAGGCACCATTGGAGACCTACTTCTGAAACACACCCCACCTTTGGAGAGCATGCAGCGTCCATATCTTCATATCTAAAAAGGTCTGATGAACATACCAGTGAACAAAGTGAAATGGAAAATAAAACCTTAGACTGCACAGTGAGAAAGTTCGTAATTTAACCTGAAAGAACAACAAAAAAAATCCCACCATTTTATTTTTACCACTGAGTCAGAATACAGGCCATGACAATTTTATTGGCAAGGGAAAAGGCATTTGTTGGACCTTTTATTCTTCTTTGATTATCTATCAAGATCCGTGGTCCTCACTTAGATGTGAGAGCTCTCCGCAGGCTTTAAAGGTGTTGGGAGAGCGGGCAGGAGGGTATCACACTTTCCCTGGAGAAAAATAAAATGGAATGAGGAGAAAAGAAAAAATAGTATCTGCAACAGATAACTTTTGCTATCTGTTAACAGATAAATTTTGCTTATCAAAATGAGGTTTTATCACCATTATACATAATGCATCTCTTATTCCTCAAATGAGTTAGCCATGCTAGATATGTTTGCATGAAATGAACGATAAAATTCTTTGGAATATTACATGTAATCTGAGAGGGTTCTACTAGCATGCACTTCCGTGAGTAGGCACCAATGGCATGTCTAGAACAGAGAAAAAGAAAATGCTGAAAAAGAGAAAGCATTAGTATTAGTATCAGTAACTTCTAAACGGAAATGAAGATTTCAGAAACAACTATGTGCATAGGTACTTCACTCTATAATAAAAATAAAGGAGATACTTCTGGTAAAAAAACCTTAGTCAAGAAACAAATATGCCAATACACAACAGTATACTTTGCACAGGACTGAGAATAATACAGATTGCAGTGTACAGGAATTGTGTTTGGCTGATACTGCAGGTTCCAAAGTGAAGTTGTTTATTCAAACTATTTATAATTTCAGAAAAAATTCTGATAAATGTAAGTGCAATGGTAATACATTTTCATTACCCTAGCTGTTACTTTATTGCCTATTCTAAGACAAAAATACATAATACATATTTCTTTTACTCCTTTTGGATTGCTTCCCCTCCCCCCACCCCCCCAAAAAAAGCCCATGTGTATTCCTGCATTTCACACAGATTTTAAATGCTGTGTTATGTACCGTCAGTTGTCCTTAAAAAAATAGAAATATTAAACCTGCTGGGCACAGCTACAAAAACTTTGGGGTTCAGCCAACCTTACATTCTTAGTTTCTCTTTCCTGCAATCACCACTGGACTAAAAGACCACTAAGTAATCTGTCTCCTTGGCAATGTTAAGAGTTACAACAAGGAGAAAAACTTAGGGTACCAAGAACTACATCCACCACCTCTGAAGGTAGTTTTAAGTGTTCACTTAACAGGGGGAAAAATTAAGCCAAACTATACAGAAAAGTTTGTCTTGATAACATTCTAGAGGATGTCTCTTTGTTAATTATTATTATTACAAAAAAAGAATTCTCTTTGATGACTCATCCGAGACACTGAGGAGACAATTTTCCCTTGGTAATTTACCTTGATCACAACACCTAAGTAGTTTCTCACCTGTCAACACATTCAGAAGCTTTTAATGGCTTCCCAACATTAGATAATAGCATGTATTTTCATGTGCTACATTTTAATTGACTGAGTTCTTAGGAAATGATGACAGGCTCACCATCACTAAGCCCCACAATGAAATATGCATGAAAAAACAAAGTGATTGCAGACATGACATTTTGGGCTTTCAGTTTGGGGAACAGGGCAAGGCTGGTTATAAGGGAGGAAATGAGGCACAGAACATCTGACCAGCCTCTCTCTTCCATCTGTAGGCCTGTCACAACTTCCCCATCCTCAGACAACCAAGCTGATGCAACTCATTTTTACTCTGCTGATCAAGACCACTAACCTACTTCTCTGCATCCAATAATTCTTCAGTGAAGGAAGTAATTTCTCATGCCATAAATAAATTGTTGAAAAACTTTAAGAGTAAGAAAAGACACATAGATCTTACAGGCATTTTCTGTCTTTTTTACAGCTCGTTCCCTGCCTTTTCTCATGGCCTGTGGGGTTTGAAGGGGATGCAACTGGCATTGCTGTGGCTTCCTACTGCAGTCAGCTGGAGAGTTCCGCTCGAAACACAACTTCAGGAAGGGATGGAGCAGCTTCAGGCTCTACTGGAGAGCAAACCTCTCCAGTCCCAGCAGGACAGGCAATGATGGACTCTTGCTGGACATCCTTGAGCTCACAGGAAGAGATGAAGAGTCTGACTTGGCATGTACAGCCCAGCTGATATGCACTCCTGTGCCCCTCCCATGGGATGATGGGCAGTGGGTTCTATTGCTCCTCCTGCAGGATCACATCCTTGCTGCTGGCCAGTCCAAGCCTCAGCAGCTTCAAATGCAGGTGCTGACAGCAGGTAGAAGGCAAATCGTGTTGATTCATCTGCAAGGCTTAATGTGTAGGAAGCACCAGCCAGGAAAGAAAAGCTGGCATATCTTTTCCATACACCACAGTGAAGCAGGTGTAAGGAGCAGGCTGAAACACCATCTGTCCCTCAGGGAGCACAGCACACACAGGAAGGCACAGGGGAATGGCAAAGTGTAGCTGTTGGCCTTACCCACACAATAAACCTAGAAATTATTTCTTCACCCAGCTGCCACCTCAGCACTTCATCGTAACATGCAAAGTGCTTTGACTCTTTTACAGTCCCACCCTTTTTCCACCTTCCCAAAGAAAGGCAGGTAAATAACCAGTCTAAAGAAGCTGATAGCTTCTCCAAAACAGACCCAGTTTTACACTTCATGGTTCACTAAATAATTCCTGCAGCCAGTCAGATATTGAAGCACCAGCACCAACATTTAGTCAAATGACTAATTCCTATCAATTATATCACTTGATATTGGGCTATCAGTATAACAGTTGGTACTTAGGGAAATGCACAAATCACTATCCATCATCAGTGTCAACTATGAGATAGGTTAATTATGAATGTAGATCATAACTTTCCCTTCAGCATGGTGTGACTCAGATTTTAAAAATGCAGGTTCCATCTAAGACAATAAATCTAAGCACAAGAATTCTGCACTTTATACTTTCAAATACAGCAAACAATAGTCACAAGAAACAGATTACCTTACACGCAAACTTACAATTTCTGTTTTAATGAATGGTCTTGGACAAAAGTTTTACATTTTATCTAACATAGAAATTTGTCAGTTGTCCTCAGGTACAAAAAACTCATATAAGAGGCTCATCTTTTAAGCACATCACAGAATTCAATTACTTTCAGCAGTACCTCACACAATAATATGTGCAACTTTGCAAAAAATCTCATTCTGTTTTCAAGACTGATTTGATATGATTTATAGCTCTCTGGATTCAGAACTATGAAATATTTTTCTAGACAGCTGAACCGCATTTATCAGAAAAGCAGGGGTATTAACCAAAACAACACCCAACATGACATAATCACATGTGCAGCCTCCCATATCAATCAATTTCACAGTTTCCCTTGGACATACAGATACACACTGTGCCATGTGCAAACCCGTCCTGTGTAATTGCCCAATGCCCTTCCAATCACGGCACACATCTGAGAGGGCCCAGGGAGGGACACGCAGAACTTTGCACATTTTGGCCATGAAATGTTCAGACTTTAATCTATGATGTTGAATGGGGATTTACAAAAAACAAAGACTTGCTTGTGAACCATGTGGTACAGGGTAACAGTCCAGCTAAAATAAACCTCAGCTCAATAGAAGATACTCACTACACTGACTGTTTTGGCATTGCATTAAATTCTGCATGCTGTTCTATTTTGTAAATTAAATTGGTTCTATTTAGCTATAACCAACAGGACACTATTAAAATAAAGGATATTGACGTATTGATATTGAACAAATCTAAAAAGTCTTCTGCTGCGATAAAGTCCAGATGTGCCTGTCTGTCAACGCACAGATGTGTCTTATATTGTGTGAGTAGCTAAAGTTGTGCACAGAACTGTTAATTTGCAAACTCTAGACCAAAACCATAATGTGCCCACGACACAGGGCCATGTAACTGCCATCTCAGGCCTTAACACAGGGTCAGTTAATCTTGATAATATCCTACTTGTGTTTTGTGCAGTTGCATTTTCTGCAGGCCTGGCAGCATCCAAAGCAGTGTATCTAGAGGACCAAACAGACCTTTTCCTCTGGCTTTCACATTGCCAAATCAATTCTAGCACCAGCAGCTCCTGTGGTATCAATGAGGAAGTTTTTTTGAATGCAAGGAAGGCATTTAGAACACCTTTCAGTAGGTGTACATTTTAGTGTGCATATTACCTCTGCAAGGGCTGTGGGAACACAAACAGGTATAAGGCAATCACTTGCTAGGCTTGGTCGTTTAAAGATTTTATTTGAAGGCACTAAGAGGAAAACATGATTCTTACAACGACAGCACACAGAAGCGTTCTCACAAAACAATCTTTCTAATTTTTGACCTATGCAGTTTTTTAGCTTTGTCCACTCACCATCATCTTCTTTGGGCTCCTTGATACTCCAGAAAAAAACCTTTCCACATTCATAGCCTCTTTGACTACTCTAAAAATCAATTAAATGGAAGCTGAAATCATTAGCAACTTTGAGGAAATGAGTCTGCATCTGGCAGGACAGAGGGCACTGAGCTACAATCACTACAAGGTTAGCAGTTGCCTGCCTGCACATCTCAGGGGCTACCATTCAAAGCTTTTCCATGCTTATGACACATCCAGTCCATTTAAAATCACAAGCTCTGTCCCAACCAAGCACATAATTCCTGGAAAATGCATCAGAAATCAGCATCCACTGTTTGTCCTACCAGTGTGAATCACAGCACATTTTCAAAGGCATGTTCCCAGAAAGATGGATCCACTTTTCTGCATGATTTGAACTATTATTTTGGCATTCTCGAGGGCGTGAGCCGAGACATTATTTAACCCAATGACTTTAGGCACTGGTACAACATTTGCTGGATCACCAAGGTCCATACTGGGAAGTAAGTTTTAAAATAGCAATAGAAAGTCACAGACAGTAGGATTACATTGCGTAAGAATTAACACCAGAATCCATGTCTAAGCCTTCTCCCAGCTGATATTTACCAGTAAGTATCACAGAACAGCCCTTTCCAGGCTGGGACTGCCAGCTGGAGGGTCCCCACAACTGGTGGCAGCAGCCAGGACCAAGAGCCAGTTCCCACAGCTGCTGTCCAGCTAAGCAAAACTAAGTGCAGGGCTCTAGCACTTAGCTCTTTCCCTTTTTCCTGACCTTTTTTTCTTGCCCTGCTTTCTGCTCTGACCCCTGGAGATAGATCATGCAGCCTTGACTCTCAGAATCACTGTGCCATTTAAAAAAAAACCAAAATCCAAACTTGATGAAAACAGACTTCCTAGGATAATGTCAAGCTTTTTACTTTCTTCTCACTTTCATTTATGCCTCTTTTCCCTGCTTTCCTCTAAAAGTGTCCATATCGGTTCCAAAACATGCAGCTGCTCTTAACAATGATACAGCCCCAATGATACAGTCAATACACTTCAGCTAAAATAAAAGTTTCAACAGAAAGCGAATCATAATTTTCTCAAGTAAAGCTGTTACATTACAAGCATCTACTCAGCTTTTGTCTTCCTTGCCTACTCTAACATAGTGCTAAAAACACACATATTTACAGCTAAAAAAGTCTTCTGAGTTTTGGCCACAATTAGGGCTTGCACATGTATCTTGGCTTTATGGCAGCCACAACTCATCCTTTTTTTATTCTGCTAGCAGATAACTGACTTACCATTGCCATAAAAGGGACAAGCTTCAAGTACAATATGAAAATTCCTGGAATACTTGAATCTACCCTCATGTAGCTGATTTTTCCCTTAATATGTGCACTATGAATACAAACCATTAATGCACTAATTTCTCCTTAAACTTTTGTTCTAATTCTTTAAAGCCTCATCAGTCCATACCACTGTAATTTTTCAGCCTTATTTGGGTTTCATTACAATCTCAGAATTTGTTTCAATGTTTTTAGATTAACAAATATTTCAACAGAAGTCTTCAGTAGACTAGAAAACAAGTTTTCTTCCACTAGATAAACAACTGGACTAATAAGACCAAAAGACTTACAATATCTAGTCAGCACATAGCTATCCAGTGAAAATGGGCTAATTTGTTCTGTCCCTTAGCTACAACTGAAACATTTGTCATGACAAAGAGAAAAAATAAAAGAAAGAGCATTTCTCATTCTGATTTCTGTATATTGAACTAAGAACCTCATAAATCATCTACTAGAAGAGAACCAGCTAATAAAACAATTTATTTTCCACGAAGTTAGTGATTATTTGCATGAAAGATCGCATATTTCATTATGAATTTCCAATGTGAATTATCTATAGGAAAAATCCTCATGTAAAAATTGCACTGATCATTGACTATGATAAATCAGAACTCATTCTCCCACTAAACCATTTAGAAATGCTCTACCACCCTTATTCCCCTGTGTTAAGACAACATCCACATGTACAGAAGACATATTGAGAGGGCATCTTGACTAGAAGAAAGGTTGAAACCTCAGACCCCCCGTGTAGCCAGAGAGATTATAAATCCCACAGCAGCTGAGACACACATGGGCAGAGACAAGGCTGGACACTGGTGTTTAAAGGTGGTAGAGGAGATGAATGTTACTTGCCTCAAATATTTTTTTTTCTAGCAATGTTAGGGAACACCACCAGACTTCTGGCACCTTTCAAGTAAGGGTTGATTTGTGGCTTTCATCTTATCTCAATTCAGAGATGAAGCACAGAGTTTGCAAACTGGAGCTACTCAGCACATCTCTTCCGCTCCCACTTTAACAGTTTAGCAGAGATCTCCACGGGGGTGACAGACTTCACCTAAAAACTTTCTATTCCTCACTTGTAACATTTGAAATGTTCCTTAATAAGGTACACATTATCTACAGACAAGATAATGGACAGTTTGTACCATGCTTCAGTCTTCTATAAAAAACTACATCTCTTCTGAATGCAAATGACTAAATTCACTTGATTTTTAATTAAAGTATTCTAGTTTTTCCTACCAATCTCAGTGTATTAAACTAACTATTGAATTTATTTTAAATTTCTGATAATTTCTTCTGCTGGTTCCCTCTCAGCCATCTTAAAAACGTGCATGTCAGAATGTGGTCTCTCTGTCCCTGCTACAAGCAGATGAAAGCCACGAAAAGATGAAAGAAACTTAATTATTACTTTGCAATTTGTTTACTCCACACACTTGACAGCACTTTGTATTTGTCCTTCACATTGTTCTGTTGAAGAAGCACACCCTTCCTCAGACCCTGCGAGACAGAGGCTGTCTGCCAGCAGCAGTAAAGGTGAAGGCAGCGGATGCCCATGGAGAGGAAAAAAGCATAGGAAAGGAGGGGAACAGAGTATGATTAGTGATTCTCTTGAATCCACACAAAGAAACCCTTTAGCTTACAAGAAATTCCATAAAGGTGGCTGAAAAACTTTGCTAAAAACACAATTACACATTTTATAAATTAAGTTGGCGCATTCATGGAAAATCTTATGCCATTTATTTCAGAACATATGTGAGAACAGCATTCTTTAGATACAGAGGTAACATAAAGAAAAAAATCAAGAAGAAGCAAACCAATCCTTTTCCAGCTCTTCTTTGGCTTCCCTCATTTCATTTTTATACATATCCTTTTTATTACGGGGCTGTAAGGCAAGCCAAGCCATAACAAGGGAACTTTTTTGCCGGCTGTGAGGCTGACTCATCTCCATCCAAGCAGATTCCCAAGCTGCTGGGTCCCACAGCACCTGCTGTCTGCACCCAGGCCTCAGCACCTTGCACCAGAACTGCACTGATGTCACTGAAATACCCCAGCACAGGTATAAAAGCAGGACTACAATTCTCATTGGAACCCATAAGTACAGGTTTTCAGATGCCTGATAACTTGGCAAATCAGAGGTGAAAAGGGGTAGTTCCTACCACCATCACACAAACACCTAAGCTAAGAAAAGTTAATATAACATTAAAGCTTACATTGTTTTTTTGCCCATGTTGGAAATATAATGAAAGCACACAATGTTAAGAGGTTTCCTAAAAAATACATATTTGAGATATAAAAGTGGCAAAAAGTGAGCCCTGAGCTGAACAGAGTGTAGTAGAAGTATGGAAGCTGAAGTGCTTTTGAACATATACACTGTACTTTTCTTTCTCAATTTAGAAATTTATCCTTCTGTAAGAGAATATGTCAGAGATAAAGGAAGATTAAACAGTCGTTTCTTTCATCCTATAACTGTACATGGCAGAGGGTAAAAATGGACTGGTTTTTTGCACTAGTTATACTCTTTATGAAGAATACATTCACCTATTTCTTTACTGTAACTCACCTTAGATTACAACAGCATAATGGTAGTAATTACATATTGACAATGTTTTAACTTGTCCTATATTTTACTGACACATTGTCCAAGACACTGCTATATAAAGACTCTTGAAGGCTTAATGCCACATACTTTTCTGATGTATTAAATCACCAAGAATAATTCCAGCCAGTCATAACCCGAAGAAATCAAAAAATTCTCTTCCCACAAACATCATTACATTGCAGCAGTGCTTCACACCTTCAACTACTCACTAAAGCCACAGGCTGCTCTTCCATTCAGGTCATAGCCCATGCCCAAATTCTTCTCTTCGATCAAATCTTGCAAGGTGTTAAGGTGTTAAGTGTTTATGATGGGAAAGTCAGCAGAAATTCTGGGAAGGGTGTACTATGCAACTTTCAAACACTGATGAAGTAAGTCAATTTATTCTTGTGTAGAGGTTGTTGAATCTTCCTTTGTTTAGTCTGGTTCTATAAAAAGAACAATATTCCTAAGCCTATCCCTAAAGAAGGTTTCTGACATTTTAGAACAATAGTCTTAGCTGCCTGCAGCAGCCGTGCTACATTGCTCTACATAACCAGGGCAACTGACAGAATATACATCCAGCATAACCTCAGGCATTATACAAGCTAGTGATTCCCAGGATTATAAACACCAAGCAGACAAGTTGCAATGAAACACTGCGGTAGTCCTGCAGGCATTTGATACACACATTCAGAAGCAAAAATTGTACAGCTTGGGATGACAGTCCCTGAACGCACTTGCGTATGATGACACTCAACAGCTGGCTCCAGGAGCGAAGTTCGTGGAGATGAGCCAGGACTGACTGCTCAGGGAGGTTCAGAAACTGCATTCACCAAGGTAGCTGGCAGCAGACAGGTGCATGTTTCCAAATATCCTGCCCTTCTCTCCCACCTCGAGCACCCCATGCCATGATGCTGTAGAAGTGGCCAGAGGGAGAGGGGAAGTTGGCAGAAAGGGCACCAGGTATAAAGACATTCCTTTGGGAGCAAGGAGTCACCAGGCCTGTCCCCTTGTCCCCAGAAGCGCCCATGCATTTTTCTGTGTATACATATTGAGTGATAATCCCCCACTGCTAGGACAGGTGAACCCATGCCTACCACTCCTCCACTTCCCCAGCAAGCACTGCTGACCACAAGCTGGAAGGCCACCCTCCTGCCCAAACTCTCATGACCCTCTCTGGTGCACCTTCAGCCACCCCAGATCTTACACCTCTTCCTGACAAGACATCTTGCTCCAACAGGAGGAAAAGGGAGCACTGCACTTGTCTTCTTCAGACTCCTACACCCCACCATAGCTTGGCAGAGGCAACCAAACCCATTTCCTGTTTTTCTCTGAAGCCTTCTAGCCCAAGAGGAAACCCGACTCATTAGAAATCATTTGGGTCTCCCCTTCTAGCCATATTTTTGGAACCAGAGTGACCATATCTCCCTCCTGAATTAGCACTTGCCAAGGTTTATTAAACGTGGCTCTTGGTATTGTCAAGTCCTTGAGGACATTTGGGAACATGGGTGTCAGATGGCCTCAGGGAATAGGTGGCTCAGCATCAAAACATGGCAGTCCTAGACACGACCTGCTGCAGAAGGCAGCTGCCCAGCCCTGCCTTACTTCATCAGTAAAAGCACACCCAAGTGAAGTGCTACCAGTGATTCAGACTCAGTCATACGACTTCTCTTCAACCACATACCAAAAACCCAGGTCATTCTTTTTATCTGCTCCTGGTTTATGTGCCCTGTACATCTCCATCTCAGTAAATCACATTTTTAATGAAAAGAGAATAGAAAAATTGGTGAGATTAGCTGGAAGCAATTATATTCCTTTTGCTTTTGGCTTCTAACTGCATGTTAGAATGCACTCCCAAATATAATGTAAAAAACAGGAGAGGTGATGCAAGGAAGGCATAAGGACAATACAGCAGAGCTGTCTCTGCCTGGCCACATACAGGACCACTCTTTATACAGGGCTTACTCAGGGACAGGAACCTCCTGGCCTCCCACCAGTGCATCCCCAGTTGCCACGACACTCTCAGCTCAAGTAGCACTAGTGGAATCAGCACTGCCCTTGTGGAAAAATTTATGCATGCTTTTATCACTGTTTTGGCACACCTTTCCCTATTAGCTCCATAGAGCTTGCCCTCAGCTCTGTCCCAGCACCCGTTTCGCCAAGACTAAAAGCAGAAAAGGGACATTGGTTGGGAACTTGGAGAGAATGCTAAGTCCACTGCTGAGCAATGGTGGCCAGGAGACCTCCTCCATCCCACCCACGTTTACATGGCAGCCAGTTCACTTGTGTGACTCAACCCAGGGCTCCAGTGCAGCTGAAGATCTCGCTCCTCTGCATGCAGCACGAGGACCAGCACTGCAGCAGCACGGACAAGGTACCAAAACATGAAACAGGCATTTCCATGGCACTGTCAACTCTCAACCAAGCAGTACTAATGTTAGGAAATAGACTTTCTCCAAAGGAAACAGCAGCCTGAAGAGTGTCAGAAATGAGGGCCCCTGCAGAGATCCATCAAAACAAGCTTCTCCTGTAACCATCTCACGGGAGCAGTCTTTTATCCTGACCTGGAAACATCTTAATCTACTGCCCTGTCTTCCACCCTGCTCTCACTGTAACCTGAAAATGAGTCTCCTGACAAGAACGCAGAACAGCACAAAAGCCCAGATTAGCTATAATTAATTATCTTCATTATAATTGATCAGAATAAAGAACATGAAACTTCCAGTGTCACATCTGGAGGCACCTTACAGTGCCACATTAAAACCAGTGGGAGCTGTAACAGAGCAGCTCCCTCTTTCTGTACTGAGGCACGTGATCATGACAGGAGCTGGCTCAGGGCTGGCTTTGCTACGTCAAATGCCTCTGTCAGAGCAGTCCTTCCAAATCTCCTTGTATGTATTTAATCACAGATATGTCGGAGATAAAAACAATTTTTCACTCTGTCAGCCCGGACAGACTGCAGAATCACCACCACCAACGCAGCATGAGATGCTTCTGCCAGCCTTGCATGTGCTCTCAGGCATGGATGGTGTCAAGCCAAGAACAATCACGATGCACATATGAAGAAACATTTACTGTGAGGCTGACTAAGCGCTGACACAGGTTGCCTGTAGGGGCTGAGCGGTCTCCATCCTTGGACATAGTCAAAACTCAGTGGAACACAGCATCAAGCAGCCTGTTGCAGTTGCCCCTGCTCTGAGCACGGCATTGGACTAGATGATCTCCAAGGGGCCCACCAGCCTCACCAATTCTTTGATGAAGGCCACAGTACAAATAAGAAGCCTATGGCTGCACAACTGTCATTAAAAAAAAAAAAAAAAAAAAAAAAAAAAAAAAAAAAAAAAAAAAAAAAAAAAAAAAAAAGACTAGCCAAAAACTAAAAGCTACTTTGGGGAAGGAAGGAACCAGCATTATTTCTTTTTTCCTGCAGAAAAGTGGTTGCTGCATTCAGCCTATTGCAAAAAGTACTGCTACAACCTTCCCTACCAGACAACCTTCTGCTAATAAAACTACTCTTTAAATATAAACAGTGGGAACACGTTCATCTGAGGACAATGTGAGCACTGGGTCAGCTCTGCCAGCTCTCCAAAAGCAGAAAAGGTGCTGCCCAGGTGTAGAGTGCTTCACACCACTCTGCCACAATCAGGCATAGGCATCAGCCCAGCTCAAGAATCTCAAAAGAGCAGCCTCTTGATCACCACCCACATGTGGTATAGTGCAGGCTAACAGCCATCTCCATCACCTTTTGTGTGGTTGCAAGTGACAGGCAACAGTGTGGAGCTGGGGATAATGCCAGCAAAACTGAATTGATTGAAAGGCCACCCATCTACAGCTGAAAGTTTATCTAAGGCAACAAAACTGCAAGGAGCTCAACTTCCACTGCATACTTGTGTTTTCTGGTGACACTGATGAGGAACCATAAGTCTGCAGTCAGTTTAACACACAAAGAACAGTTAATTGCGAGAACAGCTTCATAATATAATTAACAGCTTCAGGGTACATTTTAAGAAAATTTGATTTTAATGGAATAATTTATCGAGCACATGCCAGACACTTCTAGAACAGACCATCCTCACAGTTGCTACAGAAGATCTCAAATTGTACAACATATACTAAAGTTTGTATCTTCATTTAATAAGCACTTCATCCCTACATAGTTTTGTGTCTTTGATTGACAGTCATGGTTTATCCAATGACTTCACTTTACAGCACAAGATGAGAATGTATCTCACAGGTATTTTTTATCTCTAGATATACCAAATTCAGAACTCAAATGTAAACAGTTTACTTCAAAATACTCTAATTAATTAAAATTAATTATAACCTTAAGGGAATACAGTTTAATCAGCTTAATGCCAAGGGATGGGTGAATTGCCTAAGAGGATTCACCACTGAGTGATTTATTGCAATCACAGTAAGCCTGATATTATCAACCTAGGAGCAAGAGACAAGACATCAGAAGTTCAGTGCATTGCTTACTTCAGTTGACTCAATACATACATACCATCCCATTGATCAAACAGAGGTATCAAAATTCATTATAGGCCTTAATTTCATCTGAAATTGCAGAAAAACTTAAAATAACCCTTTCCCATACCTCCATTGTTGATTGAAACGTTAATACAAGGTCTTACATTTACAGCAGGAAGCACAACAAAAAGCCATGTGTCTACAGCTACTGACAAGTTTTCTGCACTCCTGAATTTCACTAATACAGTATCAACCGAACCAAATTCAAGGAAACAAGGAGACACAAAAAGATAACCTATTTGAAGTTATTGTGTCAACTGCCCTTTACTTAGAGGTACAGAAGGAACAGCCCAAATACTTCAGGAGCGCCAGGAAAGAGAGTCCTTTAGACTTAAGGACAGCTAATAGCTATTATCACAGTGATAAAATTAGCTCCCTTAGCAAAACTTTCAGACTACTTGCATGCTTTCGATTTTACAAGTCTATGCCACAATCTAGTTCCATCCGGAAAGATGCCAAAATTCAACTTTAACCATTAACATTAGGAGCCTTCCCAGTCCCCCGCCTAGCGCCCATCGTGGGGGTCAAAGGCAGCGTGCACAGCACTTTGAATCCAAGCAGCCTACTCTAAACTATTATTAATATTGCTCCTTTTTTACTTTTTTAGTCATCATAATTTTTTTACCGTGGAAACAAAACTCGCTACTTTTCAGTCCCGGGTGGGTGCGTGCTTTCTATTCCGTCCCCAGTCAGCGGCGCTCCGTGCCGGGCCGTGGGAGAGCGCTGCGGGGTCCGTCCCAGCCGGACCCCCGCTGCCATCCCCGCGGGTGCCGGCTGCCCCGCTCCGCGCCCGCGGAGGGCCGGCGGGCAGGCGCAGCCCCGCGGAGCGGCGGGGCAGCCGGGCATCCGCCCAAAGCCCACCTGGCTGCCCCACTGCCCCGAGAGCGGAGGCCCCGCGCCGGCTCCCCGTCCCGTCCCGTCCCGCTCCCGCGTCTCCCCGTGAGACGGTCCCGCGTGTGCACCCGATCGCGCAGCCCGAAGGAGCCGCCCCCGGGTACTCACCGCGGCGGAGACGGCGCTGAGCTCGGCGCTCAGCAGCAGCCCGAAGCCCAGCCAGAGCCGCATGCTGCCGCGCACCGCACCGCGCCGTCGGTCCCTGGGCGGCGGGGCGCCGGCGACTCAGAGTGGGGCTCCGCGGGGCCGGCCCCACATGCGCGTCTCTTCCCTCCGTCGCGGCCGCGGCGCCTGCAATGCCTCGGGGGCGAAGGACTCGACTCGCCGTACACGATGGGCGGTGGCAGCCCCCCCCTCTCCTCCCCTCCGGGCGGGGACCCTGGGAGGGCGCAACCTCGCCCGCTCCCGTTCCCCGCTGGCCGCAGTTCTTCCGCCTCCTCGTCCCCGCCGCGGGTGTGTGGTGGGCCGCGGGGGGCGCGGGCGGAGCGGGGCGGCGCGCCGCTTCCTCGCCGCACACCGCCGCGGCCGCCCGGGAGGGCACGGTACGGCAGCGCGCAGCGGTGCGGAGCGGGCGCGGGGCGGGCGGCGGAAGGGGCCGAGGAAGGGCCGGGGGCGCTGGCTCTGCACGGCCCGTCGGGGTCCGCGCTCCCTGCGGGTGGCTGCGCGCCGGGAGGACGCGACTCTGTGCGCGCCGCCACAGCCCTCTCTCCCCCCCGGATCGGAGCCCGGCCCGGCCCGGCCGGTGCGGCCGCTCCCTGCTCCGGCAGCGGCGTCGCGCAGCCCGGAGACCTCCGGCGGGGGGAGCGGCGTTACGAGCGGGCTCTTCTCTGCCTTGCAGGGGTGGCCGTCCGGCGGGAGGGAGCCCTGAGCCGAGCCCCCGGCCAGGGAAGGAGCGAAAATGGACATCTCGCAGCTTCCCAGTGCACGTATTTTCCTTTGTCAGTAAGTAATTCCGCTCGGTAGGCTTTTGGAAATAACTTTTTTAAAGTCGTATTGTCACCTTTAACTGCAGAGCGTTATCACGTGCTTGTTTTGGACTAGCTTAAAACAACATCGTCCTTATTCACCTTTCCCTGCAGGGATACGGGACTTTTGCTGATCCTGATGGAAGTTGTGCTGTCAGCCGTCAAAGTGGACGCTGTAAGTAAAAACGTCTTCTGACTTTTACTGAGGAGAGGAGGAAAGAGCAGTTTACTTGGTACCAATAAGTGAGGAACTGCGTTTTCCCTGCCAGATGGCTTATCTATCTTTCTATTAAAAGAAACAACTAACAAATCATCTCTCAAGCCTTACAGATTGCTGCCTTCAACAAAATGATGTTCAGCAGAGAAGCATAATGCTTCAAGTGTCAGGTTGTTTGAAGTATTCCACTGTTATTTTTGCTCAAATTGGGTAATTTGTTAAAGCAATAGTGAAAACAAACCAAACAACTTCTTTATTTTTGTAAGAAACACACCAAAAATGCAGTGCTGTAGATACCAACGAGTACTTTGCTAAAGTTTACCTGCAGGTGAAATGTCTTCAGTTACCTACAAACCTCATATGAGGACCATGAAGCTTATTTCTACAAGTCAGAGTTTATAAACAAATTGTTTAAATTAAATTGTTAAATCCAAAAATAGGTGTTATATGCTGTATAGATGGTTGCAGCTATCCCCCTGAGTTATTGATGTAAGCAGAAGTTACTAAACTCTTGAATCATTGTCACAAGGATGTGAAAGATGTGAGAGGCAATGTATAGGAGGGTGCAACATTTGCCTGTTACAAAGCTTGGTGAGTTTAATGGAAAGATTGTCATTAATGGGAATAGATTTTGGATCAGGCCTGAGTATAGGAGGCTGAGGTTATTGGCTTGGCTTGTGGCTGCATTTATTGGTCAGCCACAAGTGTGGGTGAGGTTCTGTGGTCATGCAGTAGTGGGACCTTGATTACATTTTTTCAAAAGCCATCCTACTTTTATTTTAATCCTACTGTCTGCAACTTTATGACTTTCCACTCCATATAGATGTGTGATGATAGGTCACATCTTTGTGGTGAGATGGCATAGTGTGTTAAGGAATGGGAAATACTAGGGCTTTTGCAGCAGGTGTTGGGACACACGATAATCCTGCACTCCAGCTGCAGTTGGCACGTAGCGCTTGCCTGTCAGCCTGTGTGGATGGTTGATCTCTCCACATCATGCCTGAGCAAGAGCTGTCTGGCTGGGGACCCACAGCCCTGTGGGAAGGGACAGGAGCAAGAACCTTAAGTGTCATGTGCTGCTTGTCTTTGCCTCATTTAGATACAAACATTGTTCTGCTGCATAGTGCTGAATGGATGATAAAATTACCATGTGCTACTGAAACCAGAGCAGGCTGGTGATAACTGCAAATGTTTTATGCCCAGTAATGATATCACTGGGATCACTTGACATAAACCAGTGGCATTATGACCCTTCTTTTATGAAGTTGTGTTGTAGTGTCCATAGCATAATACCTGAGTTTTAGCTATAGCATGAACTGATTCATTCTCCTTCATGTTGTTACAGTAGACTGCAGGCTGTGGTACTAAAATAGAGGTCTACTGAAGAGGTGTTCAAGATATCTCAGTTAATGGATGCAGTCTGATCATGGCTGCTTGAATCTCCACATGCTGGTTTTCCCAGACAATCTTGAAAAAGTAAATTGGTTTGCTTGAAGGTTTAATTTCTCAGATTTCGTAGTTCCTAAGGTGGTGGCTGTGTAGGAGATTAAACACCCCAATGAATGTGAATGGGGAAGTCTGGACATGTTTCCATGAAAAATTGAGCTGCACTGCCACCACAATATTTATCCTATTTTCCAATCATATGTTGCTTCCTTCCCTTGGCCAGCACAGGTCTTTCTGTAGTAGTGTGGTAAACTGAATTGGAACATTCCTTGTTTGTACTAATCACTACCCCAAAAAAGAAGAGGGATGAGAGCTAATTTTATTCTGGGTCAGATCATCACTTGTATTCATAGAAACCTGGGCTGGCATGTGGTTGGAAGCAGGCAACTGGAGGTGGGAGGAGGGTTGGGCTTCTCCTTGCAGTGACTGCTCTGGTCAAATATGTTTGCAAAGTGACAAAGTGGGTGTCAGTGGGAAGCAGCAGCACCTGAATAATTGCCAGAGTTGCTGACAGTCATATTCTTTATATTGTAATGCTGTTTGTGGATTACACACTGAATCTTCTCCTATTTGTTACGCAGGTCAATGTGCTAATGTTATGAAGTGTTTTATTAGCTTGAATTTTAAAAACTGCTATGAATTATTAGAGTCTGTAGGACCAGGTCTTAAAAGTCATGGTTCTGCCTGTAATGAGACAGGTAGAGCTGCTGACTTTGACAGCCACATACGTGTGAATGAGTTACAGCTACTGGATGTAAGTGGTGTTGAATGAGAAAAATTGCACATAGGAAGAAATTGGAGGGAGACTAAGGAAAGGCCAGGAAAGAGGGAGAGAGAAAGAGCAGAACTGAGAGTCTGACCAAGTGTGTTGCCTGGCAGGCTGCTGCTGGCTCTTAGGGAGACGGATGTTTCTCAGCAGAAAAAGAAATGAGAGGAAGAAAAAGAAGGAGGATGTTTAGGATTATCAGAGAACTGGGAGAGAAAAAAAAAGGTGTTTCTGGCAAGAGAAGAGGATGCTGGTTGCAGGCTTGAAGAACTAAGGAAGAGAAGTCCCTGAATGGAGGTGCCAGGACAGACAGCCAAATGGAGTGGATCAGGCACAGTTATCTTTAGCGCTCTTTGGCGTACATTGGATAGTGATGTTAAAGGCCTCAAATAACTTTGGAACTACTCTGAATTGTACATTTAATAATTCACATGGCTTAAATAAAATTAAATAGTATTAACTACCTGAAGTTCAACCAAGTTTACAGATTTCTTCTCCCTTTTTGTCCCTGCTAATGCTATATCAAAAATATAGTTCTTGGGTGTTTTTTTTTCCTCTTCAGAGACAATGTATCTTCTGCTAATGCTGATTGCTTTTCTTTTGTCTTACAAAAAGAACACTTTCCCTAAGTAGTTTTGTAACATCTGATTACTTTATTGGTGTCCTCTTAGAAAAAATTTTTAATTGCCTCTAACAAAAGTTACTTTTTTTCCAAGTTATATTCAGGTGACAGCAATAGAATCCCAGCAAAGAAGGAAATGAAATAACTGTCAGGTCAAAGAAAGAAAATTGAGAGAGAATAAGTATGAATAACATTTGCAAAAATAACAGCTGTCATTTTAACAGGAGACCACATATAGATATATAGAAAGGAAACAGTTGAAGTACTGCATGAGATATGATTCTCTTCACTTCTGTGAGATTGTAAGGGGATATATCATGGAGGATGTAATTAAGTGGGAGAAGAAATAATTCTTTAAAAGTGAAAATAAAACCAACAGTACTATGTACTACTTATATTGGTTTTGTAGTGAAATTAGATTGCTGACGTGGGTGCCTAAGTTATTGCTCTAAGGTAAAATGTGTCAATGCTCTGGGCTATCTCACATCCAGGTTTTCCCAGATGTGTCCTGTTTTATTCCATCTGGAAAGTTTTGTCTGGTTGAAACAGGAGGACTTTTTACATTAACACAGGATTTCCAGGCTAAAGAAGCCAGGATGGAGTAATCACTTGGCCCATCCTGCTTAATGTGTCTGCTGTAAATGTAGGCGCTGGGATCACAGTGTGAAACGTGATAAGGCAGGCAGGCTGCCCAGGTGATCTAGGAAGGAGGCATCAATCTGATGTATTGATTTCATCTGCCACATTTCTTACTTAGTGAATGCAAAGAGAATTTGCTACCTCTTCCTGGAAATACCAGGCTCCCTACCTGTGGGCTGCTTCAGAATTTGCCTAGGTGATTCCCCTAAAAGATACATTGTGATCCTAATTTAGAACAATTTCATTTGAGGTATATCCTGACAGACCTGGCTTATTTATTTCTGATTAAATAAGTGTATAGTTGGGCTCATCTTTGAGTGAGAGTGGTGTTCCATACGAAAATCAGACAGAATAATGATACCTTGAAAAAATGCATTTTGGGGACCCCCCCAGCACATCTGATTGCTTTATTCAAAATTTCTTTGAACCCTGGAAGAATTACTGGGTAGTTTAGAGAGAACTTTTTCTATGTTCAGTCATGGAGCTGACAGGAAGGGGCAGCTCTCTTAAAGAACTATGAGAAATCCTGAATGCAGGAGGTGGCAGCTGCCTAAAGCAAAGCTCCTCATTTTCACCACCATCAGCAGCCATGCCGTGGTCTGGCAGTGCTGTTTCAATGATGAGGGTCACAGAGTTTGTATCACCTCGTGGACAGGCAGCAGGGTGGCTGCCTGAGTGCAGATTTATTTCTGGGTTTTTTTAAGAGCCATGGCTTCTCCCATCAGCATCATATGATGCCAGACAGACAAACACATTCACAGCCAATATTGCACACATGGAAATGTAGTCATGATTGATAGCTCTGAATTCCATATTTTTGGTCCCTCCTTTCTTGTGTGCTGTCTGCTCCACTCATCTGTAAGAGAGTTCCTTAAATGTGTCTTTTCCTTGTTACCCTTCAAATTCTTCCTTGAAATTCCTTTTTCCTGTCATGCCTATGAAGCTGATGCTGATTCTAATTTACTAATTAATCATTCTTTCTTGAAAGATTACTTTAAGAGTCATTTGTTCTGTGTCTGTGCGGAGAAAATGAAAGAGTCTATTCTTGGTATACAGTCATATCCTGTATACCATATAACTGATTCAAGTTATTCATGCAAAGACAAAAGACAGGTTACATCAAGAGCAAAATATTGTATCTGCCTGAAGTTAGTGATGATGAGTTTCTTGCATGTGTTCGTGCTTTTTGAACTCTCTGTGCAAAGTCACATATAGGTTCTTTACTTACTTTTTCTTCTTTACAGATCAGAATTATCCTCAAAGAATACTTACTATAATATACTCAAGTCTATTTTGTTGAGTTATTAACTGGCACATCATTCAGTCATGCTGCACTTGGTAGCAGAATAGACAGAGTTATATCAGCTTTCCAGAATTCTCAGAGTTAAAATGTTGACACTGAGAGACAAGAACCCTGACTAGGTAAACTGTCATGTAATAAAATGAACTTGTTTTTTCACCTTACTCTGAAAGTAGCTGAAGCAGTTTCAGAAATTCAGCATTGCTTTTCTTTGAGCTTTTAAGGTAGGACCTCTGGGTTTTATTGTGTAGTGATTTTACCACAGGAAGCCTTCATGCATTATGATACTAAACCTGCCATGTATTTTTTTTTAAATTTTGCACAAAAAATTATTTGTGGGTCTGAATATATTTGTCTTACCCAAAATGGAAAGCTGCATTTTGGCTTATTCAGTTATACTATAAGCAAACACATTTGTTATGAATATTTCAATTCAGTACTTCAGAGCACATTTTGTATTAGTGTTGGTTTTGGGGTTTTTTTTGCAGTAATGCATTTCTTGTTTGAGACTAGATTATTCTTAATTAGTTCTTTGCTTTTGTTTTGACAAGCCAAAAGTTGGCCAAGGAGTGGAACATTCTTCATATCATATTGTACTGATCCAAGATATTCTGAGAGTTCAGTGTTAATTTAGTAGCTTACATCGTCTTGCCTAAGAAGGTAGCTTATCTTCTCATGCCTTGTTTTGTTCACAGTACACAGTTTGCTCCTCAGGAGTAGAAAACACAGTGAAATTTGCAGTATTTCCTGATGTTTATCAACAGTTATTTTCTTTAAAATGGCAGCACCTAGTTGATAGCAGCAGTTGACTCAGCTCACAGTGAAAGTATGTGATCTTTATCACACAAACATTTCTGAGTGACCAAGAACCAGCATTATTGGTTTCCACGTGCCCTTTTTTGTCCATTTGGAAGCTGAAAGTGCTGATTTGATGCAAGGGTAGCTCCTTGTTTTCACACCCTAGAAACAATGTGTAGCAAGGAAAAATACTCTCACAGCTCATGAGCAAACTTGCATTGGTGTGATTAATTTGCCCTCCTTCGGCAGAATCAAGTTTTTGTTGCAGTTTCCCCTCTTTGACAGTCGCAGTGTTTGACTAGGCTTCTGCATCTTCTGAGCATACTTGGTTTTATGCTGTCTTTCAGTTTCTGCCTTTATTTTGTGCTTCCCAGGAGTGAGGGGTGATGTGGTTGTGGATTGGGCAGCAGCAGAGTGGGCTGCTGCTCCATGTGGACAGGAGAGCCAGGAGGCATGAGACCACAGACAGGGTGGGGAGGTGGGCAGGACCTTACCCTCCAGCCAGTCCAGCTGGTCACCAAGGGCAGACACAGCCCTGGAGGGCAGGGCAGGGCCATGGGATGGAGACAGGCAGAGGCCAGGCTGGCGTATTTGCCCACAGGTGGAGGAGGTCGGGGTAGCCTGGCACAGGCATGGCTGGCCACAGCTCAGGTCAGCACTGAGGCGCAGCGTTTGGCCTGAGCTCCCCGGCTGCTGGCAGCCAAGGGGGAAGCCCCACTTCTCACAGCCCTTTTCCCACACAGCTCATTTCACACTGCTCTGGGAGCACAGCTGCACCCGGGGCTGGCCCCGTGCCCGGCCAGCAGACCCGGGGCTCCCCTGGGGTGGGATGGAGCGAGCCTGAGGCAGAGGCAGCCAGCAGGTCCTGGTGCAGCCCAGCTGGTGCAGGGAGGCCGGGAAGCTGGAAAAGCAGATGTGCAAGTTTAAAATTTGTGGCAGTTTTACGGAAATCAGCATGTTTTAGGAGGGCCGGAACAGAATTTTAAAATTGACCAGAGCCTTCTATATTAATTGAAAGGGCAGCATCATTTGGTATATCTCTCCAGGAAAAGTTCCTCAACAGGGGACTTTTTGTCAAGAAAACCCCCTGATTTCCAATATAATTTTACTAACAAGTTCTATTTTTATTTTAGAAACATGAGATCAGAAGAACATTTAGATCATATCAGTTACCAAGGATGCACGCTTACTGGGATATTTCAGGCATCCTATTTATTTGTAAATGATCCTGACCCTTATTTTGAAGTAGCTTTCTGAAGTTAGCAAGTAAAGATCATTCAGATAAATAGGGCTTGGCTTATTTTTGGCAGGTCCTAGCTGCAAATCCTACCCACACCTCTTCTCACTGTTGGATGATGCAGCCAAATAATAAATTCTTTATTCCAAGTATACTTTTCCTTTCTAGTTTACCAGACCTTTAAAAGTCTGACCAAAATTACTTGAATATATAATCTGTATACAGAAAAGGAATGCTGGGCAAAGTGAAATATTTTGGATACAGCAGATTTGTTTCGTTCTGCAGTGGGGGTTTTGATTTTTTTTTTGTCTTCTAGTTTCTGTTATTACAAAACAACTAACTGTCTCAGGTTTAAGCCTTGTCACAAAGCACAGCTCTGAGCTCATGAGTTTTCACATGTGATGGAACCCCGGCGTCCACTCTTGTGGGCCTGCCAGCGGTGCCTGAGCAGTGTGGCTGCCCTTCTGTCCATCCTCTGGAGGCTGCAGCTCCTGGCTCAACACAGAGCTGACCCCCTTGGTGCACACCCCAGTCCCCTGTGGAAACACAGGCTTGGAAACAAACCTGTTGTTCATCGGAGATAAAAAGAAGGAAAAAAGGCATCTCTACAGATTGTTAATTCCCTGCCTGTAGCACATGGATTTCCATTGTCAGGTCCTGCCCATGCTTGCTGTGCCTTACAGCTGTGGGGAGCAGAATAATTTTCCAAGGTAGGGACGGGAAACTGGGAAAGCTTCGCAGGCTTTCCCTGACACTCTTGTGTGTGTCTTGCTCTCAGCGAAGTGTTGGCTCCTGCTGCTCCATCTGTGCAGTCCCCGGGCATGCTGCATATGGGTGAGGAAAGGCATTCCCCCGTTCAAGCTGCAGCCTCACCGACCCCGTGCAATTGATGTTCAGACACCTGGTGTGAGTCTCACGGCGTCCTGAGCACATGTACCGAGACCCCAGGGTGCAGTTCCGGGAGGAGAGTGGAGCAGCTTACGAGGGCTGCCGGAGTGTCCTGGGCTGAGCCTCGGCAGAGGGAGTGGGCAGAAAGGAATGCCGCTCCCGCGCAGGGCTGGGAATAGCCGCTGGGGCCACGGAGCATGGGAAGCCTGCATATCTCCCCAAGCCGGCAGCCAGGGAAACAGTCTGCTGGAAACAGCCCAAACGTCTCTGCATGAAACTTAGAAAATCTTAAGTGACACTGGCTGGAAGAAGGAAGTGACTTTTCCTTGGAGTGTGGGGCTGAGGCTACATTTCTACCAGGTGCTTTGCAGGTTTGTGGTGAGAATGGGTGTGAAGAAGTCAGTGTAAAGTTGTCCAGACCTTCTGTCCTCTGTACGTGCCCACGAGGTAGCGAGCACATCTGTTATCTCTTAGCTCACTAAGGCATGGAGGCTGCTCCCCCTCTGGCTGTGTCCCTTACAGTAAACCGCAGAGTCCCAGGTGTATTCTCTCCCTTGTGGTCAGTTGGCACAGTCTGTCCATGTCCTCAACAGTAATAGCCTCTTTTGTTCCCAAAACGGGGTGGTCCCTGAGAGACCATCTGTGTTCCTTACATTATGCTGACTCCTGCACCATGGCCAAAAGTGTCTTTGCAAGCAAAGCAAGCAGAAGCTTCCTAGCCCAAGCTGCAGGCATTCATAAGACCATTCTGACAGCTAAATGGTACAGATGGTCAGGCTGTGGGCCACAGGGCTCCTTAATACATTATTATAGACATGGAGCCTGTGTGCCTCAGACTGACATTGACTGACTGGAAGTCAGGGTCCAATCCCATTTCTCACATGCATCATTGTATTGGGGAGTTTTACCTGAGTAAGAATTGAACAAAAGAACTGAGCAGTACTGTCACCCATTTAAATAGGAAATTTGTACCAAGGAATACCCAAACCCTTCCTGATAGTTTTGTTTTAAGCTTTGTGTGATGATTCGTGGCATTATCATGCCCTATTTATTGATACCTACGTCATATAAGCAAAATAAAGGACAAAAATAAGCATGTAAGAAGGTGTGAATGACAACAGGTCACAAGTCAGATTGCAGAAGCAGAGGTACCAAAAAACTGTTTACTCATTCTAAGTGTTAGGAGAAGTAGTCCTTCCCAACAAAAGGACAGTGATTAGAATATGTAACAATTGGCTACATACTTGTTTTATTGGCTTATGTCGAACATCCCAACTGTACCTTAATCTGTTCTGGAGTGTCAATACTGCAGTACATCCTCTTCAATTGCCCCACTCTCCAGAGAGATTTTTCCATGGAATAGGTGAGGAGCATGGCAAAAATGTGTTCTTTTACCTTGTGGTTTTAGAATGCAGTCAAGGACATGTGAGTAGTAGAAGGTAAGGGTTTTAAGTGTCCTCATTTGATGTGAACTGGGGTTTACCAGTTGTCAGTCACACAATGCCAGCTTCCAGTGTAGGTTTCTTTCTTTTCTATTCCACTTCTTTCCTATGGCAAGAGGTTTTTATTTCTTTGTATATCACAGCCTTGCTGCCTTAGCTATTAAGCTATTACTGCCTTAAAAACAAAAAAAAAAAAAAAAAAAGAGGTCTACTATAAGATCATCTGTTTAGCTTTTACCTCAGTCTTAGAGAATAAGGAGAGAACTTCATGGGACTCCATCCTTCAGTGATCCAAGAACTAAGAGGATCAGTACCCCTTTCTTTTGAGTAAACAGACTCAAAAAGAGTTAAATATTTTTTTCTTGTGTTTTCACACTTCAAACCATCTATACCCGAATCCCTTTTAAGAAATTATTATTTAAATCAACTTATATGGTTGATGGACTGGAAAAAATCCAGGGAAAAAATAATTTTTCCCATTAACATTTATTTACTTTTATGAATTTATGTCATCAAACTGAGATCCAAACGTACTATCCATCCAATGCATGATCTGCCCAACACTGATCTGATTATGTTTCTGTGTAAGAGGGGAAAGTTTAAACTCTCCTTGCTGTGCTCATAATAATTGTTTTTGTGTCTTCAAGGAGATAATATAGTAGCCATTCTTCAAGAAAATGTTACCTCTGCTTTTACAACTCTAATCTCTTGCTTAAGGTTCGTATTGTCCCTTAGGGACACAGTATCATGTAGAGTCACAAGTGAGTAGATGGGTGATTAGTAAAGTAGCTTGAGGCTGTATCATAAATCACTTTGAAGATTCTGACTGTAGTCTTGAATTTGTCTGAGTAAAGAATCTTGTGAGCCCTACAGCAACATGCTTGCATGATCCTGCGCTGCTTCTTGCTTTGAACCAACTGGTCTGTTCTTTTTTCCCAAGGAAAAACATACAGCAGTTACTATGACCAAATCACAGGCAGCCAGAAACATCATACTGGCACGTTGGCAGCTCTTTGTGTATAGAATCCAGTTTCCATGAGATGGATTCCATGAGGCTTGTCAGCTGCAGTGGAGCTATACCGTCTCAAATTAGGGATGATGTAATTTTTACTACTTCTTCAAGGTATTTAATTTTCATTCAACATGATTTCCATATTAGTCATGTATCATTCACTGTCTTCAATAAATTCAGTAACATGTGTAAACAAGGAGAGAGGAACTGAAGTACAGTCATCATGCATTATGATGAAGGGGAGACTGAGATCCACCCTGGACACGTGTTCTTAGACTTGAGGTTACTGATCTTTCATTAGGCTCTAAAAAGAATCAAGACAAGGACACATAACTTCATAGAATAGCATAATTAATTTAAAGCTCATCCTCCTCAGAAAAAAAAGGGATATAAAAATGCACTTGCCAAGTGATGTCACTACTTACTCTGCAGACACAGTCTGTGGGGAGATTACAGTGCTGCATGCAGGTAATGGGCAACCTCATTTGACTGTGCAGAAACTCCACAAACCATTTAGGTACATACAGGAAAAACAGGATTTTTTTATTTAACAAAGGGTCAAGGATCATCCTAAAATTGACTGTCATCTAAAGATCCCCCAATGTTTGCAGCATTTCTGTAAATATAAATTGGGTCTTTTCTTTGAGGAAAGTCCTATTCCTCAGTAGCTAAGAAGCGAGGCCTTGGACCATTCATTGTCTATTTGTGATCAGATTGACCTGAAGTTGTTTCAACTGCAGAAATCTTGCTGTTTAATCTCAGAAATCCTACTGTATCTTCCTACTTCCAAGTTTGTCTACTGTCCAAAGTAAGTAGTTTTCCTAAGAAAGGACATGGGAAAATGGTGAATTAAAATGAAAGTGCAAGGCTGTGGCTTGCTTTTTTTTTTTTTTTCCTCTTGGGTAACAGACAAACTCAGTTTTACCATAGCTTCCAAAAATTTCCTTTTTTTCTGGCGCTTCAGAACCAAACGTAATTTTAGACAGTCTGGTTAGTAGTGTCAGCTGTCCCAGCATGTCTCAAATGAGCAATGAACACAAAAACTGTGCTCCAGAGCACAAGCAGGAAAGACTTCTGACCTTTTGATCTGATGATCTGTTCCCAAAATCTCTACATGTCCAAAAGCAACAAGACAAATACCAGAAGACTTGGAGAGTTGAGGAAAGGAGAAGCTCCAGCATTTCACAAACAGAAGAAGGGAGCAGCTCCCTGAGAAGCCCGGCTGCAGCACAGAGCTCACGACCAAGGCTCTGAGACACCTGGAAATGGGGTTTGCTGTGAACTTCTGTAGCTCTTCTTCAAGCAGGAGTGTCAGACTGTCCATCAGCCTCCACAACAACAGCTTTGCACAGACTCTCTTAAAAAGAAACTGTCAGCCTTCCAGTACCTAAAGTAGGTCTGAAAGAGAGATGAAGACAGACTTTATCAGGACATGTAGTGATAGGACAAAGGGGAATGGCTTTAAACTGAAAGAGGTTAGGTATAGATTAGATATTAGGAAGAAATCCTTTACTGTGAGGGTGATGAGGCACTTGAATAGGTTGACCAGAGCAGTTTTTGAAGCTCCGTTTCTGGAAGTCAACAAGACCAGGTTAAACAGGGCTTTGAGAAACCTGCTCCAGTGGAAGGTGTCTCTGCCCATGGCAGGGATGTTGGTACTAGATGATCTTTCAGGTCCCATACAACCCAAGCCATTCTATGAAAACATAACCCCAAGGTGACATCCATGGTTAACTAATTAGGGAGCATGAGCAAGCCAGGACTTGCTGTCTGTCCCTCGCTGTGGTGTTGATCTTACTGCAGTCATGGTGCAGGTTAATCACAGAATCAATGAGGTTGGAAAAGACTTTGGAGATCATTGAGTCCAACCTATGACTGAACACCACCCTGTCAACTAGACCATGGAACTGAGTGCCACATCCAGACTTTCCTTATACACCTCCAGGGACAGTGACTCCGCCACTTCCCTGGACAGCCCGTTCCAATGTATCATCAACCATTCTGTGAAGAGCTTCTTTCTAATGTCCAACCTAATCCTCCCCTGGCCAAGTGTAAGACTGTGTCCTCTTGTCCTGTCACTGTTTGCTTGGGACAAAAGGTCGGCCCCCACCTGGCTACACCCTCGCTTCAGATGGTTGTGGAGAGTGAGAAGGTCTTTGCTGAGCCTTCTCTTCTCCAGGCTAAACAACCCCAGCTCCCTCAGCTGCTCCTAATAGGATTTGTGCTCCAGTCACTTCACCAGCTCCACTGCCCTTCTCTGGACACTCTCCAGCACCTCAAGGTCCTTCTTGAATTGAGGGGCCCAGAACTGGACACAAGACTCAAGGTCTACCAGTGCTGATTCCAGGGAGACAATCACTGCTCTGGTCCTGCTTGGCTACACTATTGCTGAAACAGTCCAGGCTGCCACTGGCCACACTGGCTGTGTGGGGACACACTGGCTCATGTTCATTGGGCTGTTGACCATCACCCCCAGCTCCTTTTCCACTGGGCTGCTTCCCAACCACTCTGCGCCCAGTCTGTAGCTCTGTCTGCAGTTGTTGTGACTGAAGTGCAGGACCCAGCCCTTGTTCTTGTTGAGCCTCATGCTGTTGCTCTCAGCCCATCAATCCAGCATGTCCAGGTCCCTCTGCTGAACCTTCCCACCCTCCAGCAGATCGACACTCCCACCCAGCTTGGTGTTACCATGAAATCTAATTTGTGAGTCGTGCCCCAAGCTGCATGATGCAGAAGGTGTGTGTTGCCTGGCCCAGCATACAGGGGAGAGGGAACTCATTCTCTCAGTTGGTCCATAAGCAAGTTAGCCATTTTACCCTTGTTAGCATTCAGTACACACATCCCTGGCACAGTTGCATTGTATTTACTGTAACATCTCTAGCTTTGAAAATAACAGGGAAAGAAGTGTATCAAAGTGGGATTGCCACCACTGCAGGTTACTGAGCTGGCTACGTCACTAGTATGAAAGTTATTTTCAGCAGGCTGTGTGTTTCTGCAGCAAGAACTTTCCTAATGAAGTCCTCCAGCAGATTTTACAAATGCACTGCGACTTACGCTATTCAGGCCAGATACAGTAGCCAAGGCAGCTCACTTGCAACTCATTTCTTAAATCTCTGTGCTGTGTTGCTATGTGTTGCATTGCTATGTGCTGCATTAAACATGTCCCAAAAGGTTGCAAGTTTCCAGACAGTATATTCAGCATGATTTGTAAAGAATTAGTGGTGTGGGATGTCAGTATATTGTTGCATGGATTCTGTCTAATTATTAAGGAGATATGACCCGTTGACTTAAGTCTAAATAATTAAAGCTGAAAAACACAATACTTCCCGGGCTCCGCTGTTTTTTAATAATTAACTACAGTGTTATGAGAGCCATTTTGTGCCACCAGCTTTTAAGCAGAACAGCATGATGTCTTCAACAGAAAATTCTAATTTTAGTGTGTGCTATCAAATAGTCTAATGTTTTCAGTCAGGATTTAAAGTGCAACACTTTTGTAGAAACCTCCTTTAAATCAGTGGATTGAAGCACATTTTGGGTCAGGCTCTAAGCATTTGACCTTTTCTGTTAGTTGCTGCGGGATGAAGCAGAACACAATAGGATTGACTGGATTTAGTTTTCAGGGTAACAATTAATAGAAATTCTTCCAGTGTGTGCTGACAGTGAGATTTCATGTTAATCGTTACTGAAGTTCTGCTTTTCAAGCCTCCCTCAGGTAATAATGAGTGACTTAACATCACATGCATCTTTCGGCTTTCCTGGTTTTGTAGCTGTATGTCCTATGTATGTCCTATCTCTCTGTCTGTGCTGATAAATATATTCCCTCCTTTAAGGAGGCTCAAGTTTTAATCTCTAAGAACCAGAAGTTGAAAATAGGGTCATGGAAAAGTGAGTCAGAATATGTCCCCAGACTGGTCACCTACATTTGTTATCAACCAATGAAGTTTTGTCTGGGGTGAAGTTGTGCGAGCAGAGAGTGTCCTATGACAACCCCCCCACATCACACTTGTGTGAGACCTCCAGCACTAACTGTGGGTCTTACATCTCTCATCTGTAGTCCTTGTCTATCCTCAGCTGAAAGTACAGGCTCAGTTTGATAGAGAGCACTTGATTCATGTGGCATATTGGTGTAAAGAAATATATGGAATATATAAAGCAAGACTGATATTTATAAAGTAGGCTGTGAGAATTTCCTGAGTTTAATTCATGTTTGAATTACAGTGCCAGTTTTGGAGAAACATCCTGTCTGTATTTTTTGCGTTTTAAGTGCCAAAGAGCCTACCACAGCTCCTACTAAATTTTTCTAGTAGTTGATTACTCTTAGAATAAACACAGATTGATTTAACCACATTGATCTAGCTTCAAAATCAGTTGCTTTTGTTTTAAAATCAGAGCTTTTGTTTTACATTTGCAAGGTAGATGAAAGAGCTCAATGTTACAAGTTTACTGGTTTCATTATGTCATTATATTTCATATTTCATCATATGACCTACATAAATTAATGGTTTTTAATTCACAACCAATTAAGGAAAAATAATATTTCCTTTCTCATTTCTTGCATACCTTCCATAAAACCCATAGACCAGGTTATCCTGTTACTGATACTGTGCAATTCCCCTAGGGATAGTTACTGGATTTTGCAGATGTAACTGAAAGGCAAGTGTGGCCCTTTATGTATGTTGGCAGGCAAAGAGCATCAGAAGCATTTTTGCCTTCAGGATAATTGCAAAATTGTTTCCTTTTTTTTTTGTCATCCACCCATGATGCCATCTAATTTGATGTTCCTTGGCTGCTAGCTGTTAGCCTCATTAACCTTACTTGATAGAGTGTTCCAACATTTATGATTCTCATGTGAAAAATGCTTCCTGACGGCTGGAATTTGTTTTTCTTTAATTTCTACCTTTGCCCTCTTGTCCTATTAGGCATACTGGGCTGAAAATAGTAACTTGAGATTGGTGTGCCTACTTCTTACAGTGTAATGAATTCCAGTTAATGCTCTTGCTTTTTCGTTCTATTAAGCTAGCCATGGTGACTTAAAATTATTTAACCAACAATCCTACTTATTTTCACTTAGGTCTCTTACATTTTTACATTTAGTAACAATTCTTCTGTGAAAGGAAAGGAGGAAATTCAGATCTGTATCATTCGTCACTCGGCCTATTTCCACAAATGTGATATTACCCTGATGTTAACTTTATTGTCTCACTTGGCATGTGGAGTAGGGCCAATGCTAAATTCCTGTGGGCAGCAGAACTTGACATTTGTAAGGTTAAAATTTCATCAATCAATGCAATTTCAATCTACAGAGTGGCAAAATCCCAGTTCTTAAGTCTAAGTGCATTTCAGCTAGCTGTGATGATCATTGTTAAATTTGCCGCGGTGGAGAGTGGGAATTTAATTCCTGTTCACAAATAAAAGGGTTTTTCCCTTTTTTGGAGTCATACAGAAACTCTTGTATACTTGCATTCTACACTGGTAGCAATAGATCTTCCCATCCAGCACAGGTCAGCTTTAAAAGTACTGCCACAAAGGCAGTTTATTTTTAGTGCATTTTCTTTAAAATTCTGACATTATTAAAATGTTGAATGTACGTCTGTGAAGAGCTACTAATACAAATTAGGATTGGTCCATAATGCAGCACCCTTTCTTTATATGGATGTGGATTCATTTGAAATTCTGGACAATTTTGGGACAGAGTGCATTGTATTCCAGGAAGCCTGTAATATTATATAAGACTAATCAGAAAGGCTAGCACACTGTTTCAATTAGCTTAGAGATTATGTTAAGTCCTTTAAGTTCAGCTGGTCTAGAGCTTGGTGGCTTTTCTCTTTTCTTTCTATTGTTTACTTTGTTGTTTCCTAATACAGGCTTCACAGGGTGAAGAGAGAAGCTCAATCTGTGACACTTGATACCTAAGAAAAAAGGTCATTCCACTGACAACAGAATTGTTTACAATTGTTTACAAACAATTCTCCCCAGACAGACTTTTTAATTAAGTTTATAAAAGATGAATAGAAAGAGGAGATTGTATGTTACATAAGTGGGATGTTAGGTATTAAATAATGCAAAGAAACACTCATAGTGTACTTAGACAGTGCAGCTGTTCTTGGCCTGAAAGGATGAAATTGTGGTTACCATTCATTGGCAAGTATTATGTTGTAAAGTTCATCTCTCTGGATACAATTGCTTTTAGGGCTGTTTCTTCTTTTGAGTTTAAAGTTTTCTAAATCAAGACTTTGTTTGATGGTCTCTGTCTGATAAGAATACCAGGCAACCTAGTATTTTCATCTTTGAATGTGGTTATTTCAGCATATATTGAAACATGGACACCTTTGTCTGAACTCATGAAGAAACACACAGTAATGGCAGTTTTGGCTTTACTGGGTATTAAAATCTGTTCAAAAGTGTCCACCTTTTGGCTCAGGTCCTATTTTTTGTATAGAGGAGGTATTTTCTGAAAGGTTGTCTTGCTGTGGACAAAGTTGGTGGATTAATCAAAGCAGAAGTTTGGCCTATCTGTACAGTCTTGTATAATGTATGTCATTCATCCTACATGGAAAAAAATCCCTTCTGTGAATTTCTTTAATTATATTCTAAAGACTCACAAAATTTACTTTCAAAGTCTCCTTTTAGGAAAAGAAATTTGGGTTCTTTCAGCTAATTAAAAAATACTGTGCAGATAGATAATTCCAAATGTATTCTTTTGCAAAAATAACCAGAGGTCACACTTTTGCTGAAAAGAAGGTTATACTACCAAGTTAAGCATTTACTGAGTCAAGCATTCCAATGCCAGGTTCTTCTGGGAGGTATCCTAAGAAACAGAAGCCTTCCCTGAAGTACTATAAATTCAGTGATGATGAAATAATAATAGGATCTTCTGGAAACTCCATTTAAGAAACTTACTTCACACTTAGAACAGTAAAATGTATCTTCTCAAGTACATTGAGACTTTCAGGCATGCAGTTCTACCTCCATGCATTTCTTTTCATGCTTCTGAATGCATGCCACACATCCATCACTCCTTTTGCTGGCTGCTAATCCAAGAATTTCTCACATTATCAGGAAAAAGTAAACTCTGTACCTGAAAAGCTTGTTGCCTACTTGTTGATCTGAATTGTTGACTTGATAAACTAATTAAGACAAGCTTTTCCCCTTCATAGTGGTGCAAGCATTGAGGAGAGTAAATGTGCAATGTGAGATGCTTCAGAGAAGGCAGGTTTCAGAAGGGCTTGGCTTCCCTTCGCCCTGCGTTAGCTGGGCAGGCTCCGCAGTAGGTCCAGGGTGGCTGTGGGAGAGGAGGTGCCTGCCCATCCAACTGAGCCTGTTGCACGGTGGATGGGTGTCTAGACAGGCACAGCAGGACCTGGTTGTCCTCTGGAGATGTCTCTGTCTCTTCCCTGGTGGCACAGTCAGCAGAAAGTGTCAAACAGACCCTTCTCAGATGTTTGAGCAGCACACCTCATCTTCCAGGTATCCATAGCCTTTTGTCATTTAGAAAACACTGCTGCCTTCTGCGTGGTAACTCGGGCTCAAGGCTTTGCCTCTGAGCATGTTAAATCCACAGGCACTTATTTATGGCTCTGAGGCTTTTGTTTGTCACGACCCTGCAGGGCACAGCTTAGCTGTGTTTCGTTGCAACCACAAGCCCATAACGAGAGGCGTCTTCTGACTTCTCAAATCCGTCCTGGGGTGAGCCCACCAGGGAAGGCTGCTGCTAGCAGTGATCAGCATTTGCCACAGCCCCTCCTGAGGAAGCTTTGTCTGATGCCAGGGGACAGGGAGATAGGGGTTCCCTAAAAGATATGACGCTCGTGCTCCGCACTCCACAGTGATCCAGGGTCAAGTGTAGGAGGGAGCATGCTTGCTGAAGTGAAGTGCACTGTGTGTTTGCTACCTGGCTCAGCACCCCAGTCAGCAGGGAAGCAGGGAAGTGCCTCTGCACAAAGGAACACGTGGGAGGATAAATACAGTGTGGTTCTTTTAATAATTTTTCAGCCTGAGTGCATCTCAACGTGGCGGGTTTTTGGTAAAGAAAGATCAGGAGACAGGAAGATGAAAGAAATCTAGTAAAAAAAAAAACAAACCCAGTGAGAAAATAAATTATAAAAAAGCAGCAACAGAAGGAATAATAGTGCTTTGTTTATTCTTTCCCTTTAAGCTTTGTGGGCATATAATAGATTTCCACCTCTTGCTCCTACTTTCTATTTTCTTTGCCACCCACAGCGTCCTTTCATGGCCTCTCCAAAGAGGCCCAAGAGTGCAGCCACCCTGCACAGACTAACCTGGACTCAAAGGGCAGTGTGATGTTGTAGCCTGAAGCCAGTTGCTGTTTGTATAGCAACATGACATTGCAGGAAAAGAGTTCAGTCATGCTCAATTTTGCTTCTGGTATTGCAAAAGCAGCCCATCAGTGATGGAGTTGTGCAGATTGGATGGAACTAATTAAGTTGTTCCACTAGAACTTGTAAGAGTGTTGCATGCAGAAGAGCAGCCTTTTTTGACAAGGGGTTGATTTGTATGAGGTTTCATGGAGCTTTTTTTTTTTTTTATCCTTATGAGTTCAGGTCACCTTCTTTCATGAGAAAAACAAGAAAAGGAAATATTTACCAAATTTCCTGTAGAATTTCCTCCCCCTTTCTTCAGGCATTTTTCCTTTCTCAGCCTAGAAGAAACCAGCTGCACGGGTAGCATTAAATGTGCAGAGAACCCAATTTCATCTTTCTCCCTGACTGACTGTGTCCCCTGTGACTATCTTTAGTAGTTTAATTAAGAAAAATCTTAGAATTGTTAAGGTTGAAAAAAACCTTTTAAGATCATCAAAGTCACACTGCCAACCTAACACTATCACCATGTTCACCATTAAACCATGTCCTCCTCTGTAGGATGAAAGCTTTTCGTTTTAAAGGTCCAAGGACTCCAGCCTTTCACTCTTGGTTTCCAGTTGGATGAGAGGCAATTCCTTTTCCCAGATACTGTATTTTCCAGATACACAGCAAGTGCTCCTAAAATCTCATATTGTAGACAGCTGAATAACTTATCAAGGCTTTTTATAATTTGAAGGAATATGATGCAATACTCATGTTCACAGAATTTGGGCCAACTTGTTTTCCTCAGTCTGAGATTTTACTGAGATCACCAAAACACTGCTGGCCAGGGCAGACAGTTATCCTTTTTTCATCACCAACAATGACAACTGGGTTCCTGGTGTCACAACACTGTTATTTATTTTCCCTGATGGGGCTTCATCATGCTTTTAATGAACTTGAGTTAAAAACAACTTCTAGACAAATTCCTCTGGAAAATTCCAATTACAACAAGTGTAGAGATAAGAGATAAGTTTAAAGCTAGTTTGCATACTTCTGCTTAAGAAAAAGCATCAGCACAAAAGTTAATGTGACTTTTTTTACTGCAGTCAGAAGATTCAGAGTAGCCGGCAAATGATTCTTTTTTTTTTTTAATGTGCTCCTTGAGATTTTAGGTTTACTAATTCTGTTTCCTACAAGTCAACGCATTTTTTTTCTCCAACTTAGTCTTGCTTTTACAACTACCTCATCTTTATGACGGTTATAGCAATTGAATACTTTAAATGATCTGCTTTATTGTTATGGTCTTTCCACACACAGGTGTTAGGAGTAACACTGATGAATCTTTGCCCTTCATGGGCTGACACAAGTGACAGAACTCCAGATGTGTAATACCAAAGCTCAGTCTATAGAGAGAGGCTACTCTGGCCTCTACTTCCCAACTTGGGCTGCATTAAGGAGCCAACTGTTTGTAACTGTTGTTTTTCAGTCCATTTTCTTTTTTATTACAGTTTCTCGTGTGATTCTCAGATTGTATTTTATAAAACAGCCCTATGGGCACACTGCTTGAAAGTAGTACGTGGGGACCAGCCAGAGACAGCAGCTTCCAGCTCAGCTCACTTGAGTCTCCCTCAGCACGTAGGAAAATCAGGAGCACCCATTTCTATTGCTGCCTGCTAGCATGGGTGCACCTGCAAAGAATTCTGTAGGATACCTGCAGCTCTGACTAAGGAGGCTGGAGCTAGGGCATTAGGGGGTCAGTGTGTATAATAGGAAGATGAAAGAAGTGATTGCACAGTTTTGAATTCATGAATTCAAGCTCGTCTGTAAGTTCAAGGAATAGATACCACCCATCTGTAAAGGCAAGAGCTGTTGTCATCATGAAGTAAGTCTGGGAACACCTCTATGTAATATTAATTCAACACTGAAGTTCAGTTTCTTTCAGTTTAATAGCTCCTCCCTTTTTTTTTTTACTTGGATGTAACTCAACTCCCTGTTTCTTAAAATGCTTTCCATCTGCCCGCCAAGTTAGAGACGCAAAAAAACAGGAAGAATGGAAGGAACCATTCTTCCAGTTATTAAAGTAGAAAACCAAGTCCCAGAAACCTTTCTCCAGTCTTTTTTTTTTTCCTAATTTTTGAGTACACTGCACTTACAGAGAAGACTTTTAGATTTGCTATTTTTGAGAAATGGAAGAAAATGATGTTATGTCCCTACATACCCCCAGTGTTTACATTTATCAAATAAAGAATCACAAATATGCTAACTCATTTTGTCATAACAAGATAAGTGGTAATGGTGCTGTTCTCTAGTCCAGGCAACCCACAATTATTTGATATTCAGCCACTCTGGAAAGTTCATTTTGCTGCCGGCTGTTCACCAAGGATCAGTCACAGAGATAACAGACTTCTCAGGAATATTCTCTCTTTTGCAAATGAGTGAGCAAGGGAAGAATGTTTTTCTGTTCTGCATTGCTAGCCAAGAACTTTCTCCACAGGAGGCTTGTGGGACCTCCTGTTTTCCTCATGCAGTAGGTATTGCCATGTCCCAAAGAAAGAGAGACATTTAATGCCAGGAGTAAAAATTTCAGTGCAGGAAAGCATTTTAATGAAACAAGACAAGTCCTCCACAGAAAGTCTGTAACCTCATGAGAGGTTGATGAGATCATATAGCAAAGTGATACCAAAACTACTTTTGATATTCCATTGATGCTTCTCCACTTTTGACTATCGATCTGATGCACAAGGCTATGCTACAGCAGGAACATTTGCAGGCTTCAGTCGTGCTTGGGAGGCAGCTGGAACAGCCTTGCTGGTCTTCATTGCCTGCAGTCTTGTCAGTCCAACCTGCAGCCTTATCAGATCTCCCCAGCAAAGCAGAGCTGGGCAACCTCCCTGAGGCAGAGAAGTCTCAGCACAGGCGCCTTGAGTCTGTACAGAGGCATGGATAAGAAAGTTGCTTGACCTTTCTACCACTACTATTTTCCTGAAGGTGTGGGCAACTTCTAATCTAAAATAATGGAAGCTACATTTCAAAGATATTTAATAAATTTAATGGAAAAGTATCTGAAAAACCAATCTTTTCTACTCAGGAAGATTAATAACTCAAATGATCTATCACTTTGATATTGAAGGTTTCTACACTGCATATTTACATAGAAAGTATGTTGCATTCATATAAATTTTTCTGACTGTATAGATCTAAAATATAGTCAAAGCTGGAGTAACCCTAAGTTTACATTTTTGTTTGTATGCAAAAAAAAAAAAAAATCAAAAATTAACATCAAGTTAAGTAAACTTTCCTGGTTTTGCTTATATATGTTTTGATATTGTTGTTGCTGTCTCCTACCACAAACAATAAATTTTTGCTCTTTTTGAGTCCAAGGATTAGAAAAATACAGTCGCAGAAAGCATATAAATGCACTTATAGGCACTATATTGAACTTTCAGCCTACAAATTACTAGAAGAATTGTAATGAGCTATTAAAAACCAGCAAAATAGAAGTGTTTGGTAATACTGATCTTGATCTTCTCCTCAGTTTGCAGCAAGGGATATTTCGATGGGATAGACATCTGCCCTGCAGTGGGCAAACACAAAGGATATTTGTATTTGTCCTGAGCTTTGGGACTGAATCATGCCACAAAACACATACTACTGGTACTATGCTGTGGAAACAGAGCTTCTTTAGAGTGAAACAGAGTGACTGACATACTAACACAGTTTCAACACTGCAAATTAATACTAGTTAATGCTTTTGGAGCTGCTGTAGAAATATGGGCAAGGAGGATGCTTTTCTCAAGGCTGGATCCAGGCTGCAGACATGGGGTCAGGTGCACTGGGATTGTGGGGTCAGTAACAGTTTGGCTCATGGTCTCTTCAACTCCTGTGGCAAGTCAAGCAGTCTTTGCCCAGTTTTTTGAAAGCTGTCCAAGCAGCCTTACTTTAGCCAGGTCTGCAGTCCAGCCACCAGTGGATTACATACATACACTCTGCTGACAAGAGCCTCTATTACACATCAAGCTAGAAAGGCAAATCCTGTGCTGTTCCCGATTTGTATTTCTTGCATAAAGACAGCAGTTGATTTGACTGTGATTGCAATAGCAGCCTTTCCTGGCTGAGCTGTCCAGGTGATAAATGACACTTCAACACATCCATTATGTGCGAGATAGCAGTGCTTCTAGATTTGTTACCTGCTTGTATGCATTGGTTCTTTAGAAGGCTGTATTATCTTTGAGCTGAGATTCAGGTAGACTGATGTCTAACCCAAGAGGGAATTCAATGCGAGGGAAACCTCTCTGGCAAGAAGCACTACAGGTCAGAATCAATTTTAGCTTTGCTTACCATAGAAAAACAAGCCATCCTGCAGAACCAAACAATCTGCACCAGTTTGAGCCTCCACCCAGAAATCTGGCAATCTAAATTACGCTCTCTTATTGAGCAGTACTTCCCTTCACAGGAACAATGAATCAAGCAAAATAAATAAATCTTTAAACTTCCCTGTTCTTTCCACCTCCCAATTAATCATACGTCATTTTGGAAAACCTAAGCAATCCACAGCAGGAGGCAAAACTGCCATCACAGAGCGTGTTCGCATCGTCATCACGACCTCAGGAGCAGGGGGTGGAGGCTGTGGTGGCTTCCCGTTCCCAGCCCAGAGGAGCGGGGCGTCCAGGTCTCGCAGGGTGAGCGGCCGGAGCTGCTCTGCCGCAGCTCCCCGCGTGTGTCCGGCCGTGCTGGGGGGCACCGCGGCCTTTGCCATCATCGGTGCCTGCTGCTGCTGCTGCTACTGCTGCTGCTGCTGCTGCTGCTGCTGCTGCTGCTGCTGCTGCTGCTGCTGCTGCTCCGGATGCAGTGCCTGCTGCAGCTGCGGGAGCCGTGCCTGCTGCTGCTGCTGCTGCTGGAGCTGCGGGAGCGGTGCCTGCCGCGCCGGCCGCCCCTTCCTGCCCGCTCCCTTCCCCGGGCTCTGCAGCTCCGGCGCGGCCGTGCCCGCCGCGCTTCTGGTGCTTTACAGAAAGTGCAGCGGTGCGGGCGTCCACGCAGAGCCCCAGCCACGCAGAACAGACTTACGGAATAAAGTCTTTTTTATTTTCCATGGGGGAAAAAATGAAAAGAAGAAATAATCTCCTAGGAATCTTTTTCCCCGCATAGACACATTTTTCCACTTCTTAGGAGTAGAGCAATTTATCAGGACCATTATCTACCCCAAGATAGGTACCCAATTTTTTGCAAATATTTTTTTGGCATACGATTTTCTACACTCTTTAACTTAATGGGTTTTAACACAAAGGTCCAAAATGCTAGAAAATAAACGTTCAATTAAACCTGATAAAGCCTGGTCCATTATTCCCTTCCCACACTAGCAGATGCCAAGAGATGATGTTTCTTTTCTAGGCTGTGGAGAAGACTTGTTATCCGCAGAAGTTCCTGAGAAAGGGCTGCTTTTCAGATCATCTGCTTTTTCTGGAGAAAGTGACTGATTTTGTCCCAGCTCCTGTTGCTGCATCAGCAATATTGAGTTCTGACATGCCTGGTTAGCATTTCCTTGATAGGAGATTGTAGTTACTGGATTTTGAGTTCTTATGCTATGCTCTCAGCATTACACAAGATCAAGAGGCGAGGAATTACCACCAAACAGATCAAGTTTCTAGCCTGAAAGCAAGATGCCCTGCTGATACAGGGTTTCTGGTACCATTTCACTGGACATCAGATAGTGATGTTAAGTTGTATAAGTTTCAGATAAGTACATTTTGGGTGCTTATCTTTAACTCCTGATCTTTTTAAATTTGCCCGTGATGCATTTCAAGTCTGTGTCCTTTAAACAGGTCTTCTTCTAAATGAGATGATTAAACTTTCTTTGTATCTTTTCAGAGAACCCATGTGTTCATTTATGGTCCCGAGGGAAGACTAAGCTAACCCTGCTGTCATTTCTTGAAGTATTACCAAATGACATTATTTATACTAGATTTAGCTGTAAATCCCTACTTTCAGGGGCAGTGTGTCCCAGAATAGTGCAAAAAGGATGTTTTTCTTTCTATATTTGAGGCATGAATAACATTAGAGAGAGACATCTTTCCTTCAGGATCTCAGAGGATAAGTTTACAAATTGAAACAATGTAAAGGAATTTATTTAAATGTATTTTCAAAAAGGTAAAGGATAGCAGATCAAAAATATTTTCTTTTCAAAGTTTTCTTTTTCTATCATTGGAGTTTCTGTAGCTCTTCATTACCTACAGCATTCTCATCCCCACCACCACCAACCATGCCACCCTTTTTCTGGTAGTTCCCTCCAGTGCTCTGAATCGTAAAGGTCTCTCTTTTCTATGATTTCCTTCCTTCCTTCAAATTCTCCCTTCACATTTCAGTGATGTAAAACAGCCAAATAAGAAATAGTTGTCTCTTCCCAGGAGGAGGCTGACGGATGTGCAATTCAGAACAATTCTGTTCTTCCTACTGTGTTCCTAGGATGGGGGGTGGTGAGGAGTGGGGGAAGTGAGAAGTAAGTTAACCTCACTTTTGCCAGCTATGCCAGCTATTGTCAGCATAATGGACACAGCAAGGCACGTCGGCATTTTACTGCTCTCTTCCTGAAAGAATTGAATAGTTTAAAAAAGATGAGGTGTGGAACAGGGGTGGCTAATAACTTGTATGTTTGGTCAAAATACAAAACCAAATAATTGTTTGTATAATGTATCCTAATGTTCTTTAAGCATCTGGCATAAACTGCTGTCTTCAGTCGTGTTTCCTCTAGGTCCCTTGTTGCTAGAAAGAGATGACTGGAGAGTTAGACTGTTACCACTGTGGGATAATAGTTACATTTGTTGTGGTTTTTTGCAAAGAAAAGGATACTGGGGTTTGGGACTGTAAGAGTTAAAGAAATATATTTGTGTGGAGGATGAGGGGTTTGTTATTGTGAGGTTTTAAAAGTAGCTTTTTACATGATTTTTATATTATTGATGTGGCTTAATGAGGAAAACACAAGAAGTAATGTTTTGTTACTTACCTAAATATAATAAAAACAGCAGAAGCAGAAAAAACTTATTTGCCTTGGGATCCTAATTCACATTGTAGCAGGAATTCACAGGCAAGAACATCACATTTTATGATGGTAAGGAAGTTCTCCAGTAAGCAACAAGAGGCTGGGTTTCCAGGATTGAGGGATACAGTTGGATTTAGTGGGATGACTGAGTTCAGGCCAACTGGCTACTTGCAATGGGAGATTTTTTGGGGATGAATAAGAAAAAGCAAGGAATTGAAATGTCACAAGAATTTCTGAGAAGTGTGTTACTATAGATATCCTTTATCTTTCTCAGTAAATAGGAGAAGAGAAATCCATAAAGGGTCTTAATTATTACCATATTAAGATCTTCAAAGATTCTTTTTATCATGCCCGTATTTTTAGTATCTTGCCTTGCTGTGTCAGGGGTGACATAGACTCAAAATCTGGCTTGTGTATAATAAAGAAGCACAGGAACACCAGTAGGAACACCAACAGGAACAAACATCTCTCCTAAGATACTAAAGCCAGTGTTCTGTGTAGCAGTGGGCAGCGGGAACCACTAATGCCACAAAATAAGGCTTAATGTTAGTGTGACTGTAACCTACTTTGGGAGTTAACCAAATGATCTGGTCACCTAAGTGTTCCGCAGCGAGAAGGAAAGAACCTGTGTATGCTTAACGAAGGTAAAGGGCAGCAGTCACACAAGTCCAGGGAAACTGAAATATTATGTTTGAATTGTCAGAACAGCAGAATAAATGTTCTTTAGTGGACACTCTGTGAACTGTGAGAACTGTAGAGAACTGGTCCAGCTGTGCTAAAAGATTGTACTTGGGCAGCATCACTAAAATTGAAACCAAGTTAGTTTATCTGGGATCTTCTGCTACTGAGAAGCTTTTGCCTGAGTGGAACCCAATTCATCAGGAAAAACAGAAAAGTAAAGACAAGAATCCAGAAGAAAAACTATTATATTTCACAGCTGGAAAATTAATTACACTTGTGTGTGTATGTAAATACACACTAAGGAAATAGAGTGGATGAAGTTTGGAGGGTTTGGAGTAAATGCCTCCAAGACTTGTTTTACCAGCTTTCCAATTCAGTAAAACAGATCCCAGGATCTGACGACTAGGGAAACCCTCTTCTTACCTTTGAATATACAAACGGAAGAGATTACAAATTAAGTAATATAAACAGAGAGTGGGAATTTTCTGTGGACTATTGCTCAGCTTGTTAGATGGAGAAATGAAGTTCTAGTTGTGCAGCTTGCAGGCACCGAACAGAACTTAGCCCCTCAAATGCGTGCTTGGTGAGATTTCATCTCCGTGAACAACAGATGTTGCTGACAGTGTGAAAACTGACTCAAAACCTCATTACTGATCCAGCATGTGTCAGTACTGTTGCCTTTTCATGAAAAAGACCTGCCTCTCAAAAACAGCTGGAATAATTTCTTAGATGTTGGAAGAATAGAACACAAAGGAAGGATCTAGTGAAGAGGTAGAAATGAAACTGTTTTACCAGGCTTACAGCAGGTGAAGCATTGAGTTTCTTTATAAAAGTACATGGTGAGAGGTTGATTCTTCCAGGAGGGGATATGTATTAGAGTCCTTCCAGAAACTTAATGCATTTGAGATCTATTCTGCTCACAAAATATAGTGTAGATATTGACATTTCCCTGATCACAGAAAAGAAAGACAAGACAAATATGTGATTTTTCTGTTACTTTCTGATGCCTGAAAATGAAGCTATGGTTTTGTGTGGTAGACCGAAGGGTCCCTGTAGAACAGTCTTTATGATGGTTGAGCCATATGTATAGTAATGATTCACTAGGGGCTTGATTCCTCAATCTACATGGAGGAACTGTTTTCCTCTACTTGCTTTGGAGTTTAGCAGAGTGTTGCATCTTATGTCAGAGAAAAGCCACTGGGTTTTTGTGTTTCAGATCTTAGAGAGGCCAAACCAGTACCATAATAAGATGGTACCTACTCAAGAGACCAACAGTCTCATTACTGGTCTCTAATCTGAAGATCTGTTCTGAACAGAGGCACCAGATACAATCTGTGAGGTTTGAAGGAGGCAAGCAAGGAGATAGAGCTTGGATTTATTGTTGTTGTTTTGTTGAACATGAGCATTGCAGCCCCCAGTTATTTCTACACCATTGCTGATAAAGTATTTCTAAGATCCATTCTTGGGCTTTGGGCATCCTTTCTCAATATCATTATGTTGAGCTGGCATCACCTATGAGGAGTTCCATAGAAAGCTGCTTATAGCAAAGCTGAATACATACATACAGTCTTCTGGTTGCCTCTGATGGATTTCCAATTCAGGGCTATTCTTCTTGAGTTAGATGGGGTGTACAGCCCACACCGAAACATGTTCTGAATAAAGCATCAGTTACCAGTTTTGAAGACCTTTGAGCTTGATGAGCACTCCGGGGTTTGTTCCACCTCTTCTAAGAGTCAAGCTGATATCATGAGTCAAGCTCATATCGTTTCTAATGCAGTGAGCTATAAATGTGTTACTTTTTTCTTGTCTATTTTCTACTCCTTACTGCCAAGACATGAGCATTTCTGAATTTTGTAGATCTCTTTGCAAGATGACAAGCATGTAATGAAAAAGGATGTGGAAGAGAAGCTAAATGACATCCCTTAAGTCAGTTTAAAGCTCGATATTTGGTTGTTTATGATCTCAGTATGTAAGTTGTTTGTACTATGATAAGAGCATTTTTGGCATGGAGGCTGAGCGACAAGGCTTCTTGCAGCAATGCAGACAGGGTTTGTCTGTTGGTTAGGGAAGTGGACCGGAAAGCAGGAAGATCTGGGTCCTAGACCGAGCTGAACCAGTGACTCATCAAACTCTGGGAAAGTGCATTTAACCCAGTTCTGCAACATTGCAGAAATCAGCTCAGCTGCCAAACTGAACCCAGAGCGTGTTTTAAGTCACAAGTCAGTGGTAATATGGGAAAGATGAATCCTTTTTTTCATTGAGTAAATAAATGTAATTTCCATATTACCATCTCGTGAGCCAATGTTTCACAGTATGGCTGTAGTAATGTTCTTGTATAGTCAAGGGCATCTTTTGAAGGAAGTGGAACCTCCCCCATTCCCCCCCGCAAAAAAACACCACCACAATAAACAAACAAACCTTTCCACTCTTCCCATTAAAATTATGTGGAGACAGATATGCAGGATGAAGAAATATCAAAATAATAAACTGTCATTTATGTTTTAGGATACAGGATAACAGTTCAGCCATTCCAGGTTTCTGATTTTGTAATCTACAGATACAAATACATTATACTGAGATACTGATTTTGACCCCTAACTAGGTAAGTAAATAAAAGAGGTTTTTGGCAGAAGAAAGAAAGATATCATGTGAGTTTTATGAGCAAATGTTTTAAGACATTTTGCTAATCAAAAATATATAGGTGAGAAAAGATATTATCAATGATAGTTGACTACCAGATGAAAGACATTGATCTTTTCTTTCTGAATACATTCTTCTGTATGGTAGATTACCTTCCTTAGCCTCATTGCAAATACCAAAACTTTCACAGATGTCTGCCTATAGTCCTGATATGTCACATCCTCTGTGTAGCTCCTTTATTTGCTAAACCTGTACCCAAGGCTTTCACCAGTGGTTACACTGATCACCTTGCAGCAGAAGCAGTAACGCTCAGGGAGGAGGTTAAGTTTTGCAATCAAAAGTGGAAACTTAATGGGTCAGTAAGAAAGCTAGTTCTCATGGGCTTTTTCTTGACTGAAATAGAAAGGAAATGGTGGGTGAAGCATCTGACCAAGCAGTTAGCAGTAAACACGTCCATCATCAAAAGCAGTTCTTTTTCCAGTTTGCAAATCTCTTATCCATTCTTCTTACTTTTAAGGAAATACCAGTCCAGTCCCAAGAAGCAGTTCTGAAAAATTGCATAGCAAATTTCCACATTTAATATTTCCAGAACAGTCATTTGTCCAACAGCCAACTGTGAAAATTGAGCCAGGGCTGTAAACATTATACTGGACTGGACCTACCCGTCAGCATGTATGGTAAATGCAGTATCAGCCAATCTGTGCCATCACTGATAAACCTGTGCAAATACATTCCTTCCAAATCATGGCATCAGGGATAGTTCCATCCTTCTGGTTCTTCGTAGATATTTCTAATAGCAATTTATATAACTCTACAGGAAGAATTTAAATGCAGCTTTCTTGCTTTCTTTATTATATCTGATTCTGCAGGCAAAACAAGATTTTAAAAGGCCACTGAAAACCATTGGCAACTTCATCCCTCCCAAGGGGAAGAAGAACTCCCAGGATCTCTTAAGTATTCACTTCAGAACCAGATGGCTGTATCTGAACCATGGCTGAACCATGGCTGTAAACAGAACAGTGTCTGTAAACAGTTATCAGAGGAAAACAAAGATAACTAATTCAATTGATAAAAGCAGTTCATACACAATTAAACATTTTTAAGTAATTACAGAACACATGGAACAGGAATAGAATCTCAGTGGTTATGCTCACATTTCAGGAAACCCTGGCACCATTGCACTGCACTGAAAAAAACACAGATGCTGCAGCCATGCAAACAGCTGTACAGCTGGTTTCTGTCAGTCCCCTCCCCATGAGCAGAGCTAGTGCAATCGCACTGCTGCTGGTTCAAAAGTAAAAAAAAATATTCCTGCCTTGCCAGGTTGGTTTGTTCTTGGTGTAATAGGCACAGATGTGTTTTCCAGAAATACTGGTTGCCTATCTGAAGTATGATTAGCAACCTTTAAGGTTTACCAGTCACAAAGAATAATATGTTCTTAAGTTTCCTGAGTCTGCCAATTTACGTAGGTGAGTAAACTAGACAGGTCAAATAACTGGCGTGGTTTATAAATAGACTAAAAAAAAATCTCCATATATAGACTAGTATCCAGACTTTCTATTGTTTCAAGCAAATGATATCATTATTTGGATGTCTTTCCAAAACTGAAAATGACTAGACTTCGGAAACCAGAAGTAGTTAAATATAGAAATTGCTACTTTAATGAGTGAATGCTGTGTTTCATTATTATGCTACTAGTATGTGAACAAATGTCTTTCTGTTCTTAGGGATGGGAAAGGAGGTTTTATTCCAGTAATATAAGATATTGCACAAAAGCCAAATTCAGATTAAGGGTTGATAGTGTCTTTGACTCCATTCCTTTATGGAAAATATTCCAGTATAACTGCACATATCAAGATAACACTGTCCACTGACTTGCACCTTGCATAAGGCTTGGGCAGATCAAATACAAAATGCACAGTGGTTTGCATAAATAAAATATTAGAATAAAAATTAAAATATAAACAATCAATGTTTTTCAGTGTCACAGCCTCCCTAACAAGTGATTACATCTACTTTGGCAAGTCACCAAAAAATCACAGAATTAAGTGAAAGGACTTTTTTCATTGCTGATAACTAGAAAACACTTCTTCTGACTCCTGTAATACTGTTTTTGAAACCACCTAAGTAGCTTCTGTGGAGATGCATTTAATTTCTACAGATGGGGTGTTGAGAACAAGGACTCATGTTAAGAATGTCCCAGCACTCTTAGTCTAAAGATCACCATCCTTTTGGATGAGGAATGCCATGTTGAATGTCAGATGGGAGTCTGTTGTCTCATAAGAAAAGATAATAGTGAAATAATACACTAATAAATAATCCATACTCTAAAAGTATGGATTTACAAAGATGGGATCAAGTTTAATAGGATATCAAATTTTAACTTACCAGTACAGATTTTACTCTAATTACTGCTGCATCCTTTACCGTTCTCTCAGATTTAGCTAAAAAATCCCATTTGAACAAAGAACCAGGTGACATGAACTCGCCTAAATTTAGGCCTCTACATATTCAGGAGGTGTCTGAGTTGTCATTGTAATCAATGAAGCCAATGGACTTGCCTTAACTAATAGTAATAATTAAGGTAGATGTCTTTGGTTACTTCTATGAATACATTTCCAGCTTCAAAGTCTTTCTAGGCTTATACCTGTGGGGTGTTTTTTCTGCAGGCAAACCCAATCCTGACCTTGGTAAAACAGAGCAACACTTTTATTCTCTGTTTGTAACCATTATGGTTCGTAGGTATCAGTTCATGGCTGTGTAATATTTGCCCCTTTGTAAGATGTAAGAGACATTTTTAACCATGGTTGCACACCCTTCAAAGAGCTTAGTTTTCCTGCAGTATCACCTGTCTCCTGCTACCATATATTCAAGCCTTAGCTGATGACTAAGACAAAATTTGTCATTTCTTTAGGCAGGTAAGTTACCTGTCTCAAATAGACAAGTGCCAAATGATGTTTTTCTGCGTTTTCTGGATGCAATTTTGTTCCAGAAAAAGCCTTCTGACCCTCCTTCATTAGCCCCTGAAAGCTGAGGCACTTTCATGCAGAGACCTTGGGCAGCCTTTTAGGATTCCCTTTTCCATGGCATTATAGATTCTTCAAAAATAAGCAGGAGTGCTATATTTTTCTACAGCAGTGATTTTATTTAATTGTTTGACATTTTTAAATGTTTTAACTGGGTTTTCCTATCATATATTCTGGTCTCTTTCATAGCGTAACATATAATCATCTCTGTGACTGAAAAAAAAGGGAAAATATGGCTGACTTCATTTCTTGTAAAATATGAGACGTCCATTCTCAGACTTCTTGACAGAAAACTGTGTCACAACATATGCTGCTTGCTTCAAAATGTGCTGTTTGCAGACTTCATTTCTTTGGGCAACTAAACAAACTCATGTTAGGCAAGACCCCTGGACAGTTACTCAAATATGTGTCCTTTGTATGTAGGAGGCTTTTAAGCATTACTCTTTGCCTGGCCTCTTAAAGACATTTTAATTTTTTTTTTATGCCTACTATATCACAGCAGCTCTTTCTGGATTTCATCTGGTTTTCTGGGTAAATATGTGTTTGGATGAAAGCCACAAAATTAGAATTGTTTTTATGAAAATGTGATGGATAAGTTCACACTGTATCATATCTGGCTTCTGCCATTGTTCCAAGGCAATGTCTCCAGACAGCAACAAGAGAACTTTTTAATTTGAAGAGGGCTAGTAAATAGTACGTCAAATAAAGTGAACATGTGGAGCTGTGAAGTTTCACTTTGAAATAAAACTGTGCAGCCTTCATATCAAGGCTGCATGCCCAAAGGTTCATACAATCAAGTCACAAGCAAGTCCATAAGAGGAAAGTCTTTTATAGCTTCATTTCTGAGAGATACAGAATTCATGTTTCCCATCTCTGGTTCCAACATACTTGCTGAGACACACTTGAGAGGACAAGTTTCTGTCTTTTGGGGTCTTCTCAGCATTGGAGACTTTAAATTGTTGCCCATCCTTTCCTCACCCCAGACCTCAAACAAAGGCATCTCAGTCCGTGGGAGCAGTAGTGCCTTTGGATACTTCTCCTTTGTTGACATTCCCGTTCCCATCAGGACTCAGAGCTGAAGTAAGCCGCTTGCTTCCTTGGCATCCTGCTATGTAGTTTTCTTGATACACTACTCTACATAAGAGGGAGATGGCACGTGAAACTTCACACCAGTTTATAACACATAATTGATTGCCACAAGTGTAGCTCTTCTCATTGCATTGGGAAGACTGCATTAGGCAGTGGTTAGGAGATCAGCTCTCTCCACACAGCTGGTGGTATCTTTGTGGTCCTCCTAGGACCAGTTTCCTCCTCCAGATTTTTTTTCATTGAAAGATATGTAAATACATGGCTCCCCCTAATTTTGGTGGGAAGTGTAAACATTCAAAAGATTTTGAGGTCACGCACTAAATTATTCTAGTTGCCATGCATCCAGTCTGGAAAAGGTTCTGGCTTCCATTCAAATATGAAAGAAAGAATTAGTTCTTAGCGAAATAATTCTCAGCACAGTTGGAGAGAGGATCCACACCCACATCTTTTCCTTCCTCTCTGACTGTGCCAATTATCTCTCCCTTTCCCTGGACAATTGAGGTCTTCACAGTGGTCTTACTGTCCCATGCACAAGTAGCTACTGGACTGTTAGCAGGCGGTTTCAGATGGCTGCTTCCATTTTTGACATTGTAGCTCTGAGGAGAGACCAAGCCTGTTCCTGGGCAATCCAGGCCTTCTCCACTGACAGCGTTCTCAATACTTGTTTTCAGTGGTTGTTTATACATATTTCTAGAGAAATAAGTTTGGCAACAGGCAACAAATATTTTCAGCTCTTAAAGGAGTGAAATGTTGGGTTTGAGCAAATACAACTGTGCTGTCACATTTGAATCCGATGAAGTTCTTCTCTGTCTGGTGATGAGCAGCAGCAGGAGCACTCTGTCATACTCCTACTTTATTTTTTCTCCTTTCTTTTGAAGGAAGCAAAAAAATAATGTTTCTACATCAGGACTATATAAACCAAATTTGAAATTAATGTCCGTATCAACAGCTGAGTGTCACATGTGAAAGCAGAGGTTCGTACTGGAGGTGTGACCTGGTCTGGTCTCCCTGGCACTGACACAGAGGGCTGACTCTCAGGCATGCCAGGAATTCCCTCGGGACTTGCAGGCTGAAGCTTCACTTGAAGCATCTGACTGTACTGCTCCAGTGTGCTGTTCATTGCCCCACTGCAGAGCCATGCAGTATGTCAGCACCTCCAGTCGTAGTTCAGTGTTACAGCAAGCTCCTAAAACCTTCTAAAATATGCCTTGGTGAAACAGGGGAACAAAATGGGCTTGTCAGCACAGAAGTTAACGCACAACTACAACGTACAAAACGTTCTCAAAGAAGATGTCGGTGTATGGAGTCTTTGATTCCAAGTTGCAATATTTTCATTATAATTTCCGTAATTATTTTTTGAGCTGTATGTAAGGAAATGGCTTATATTTCCTGGTCTTTCTGTACTCATAGAATTGTACTTTGAGGTCTGTCTCTGGTTGCCTTTGTTCTTTGTTAGAATACCAGCCCTTGAAGTGAAGGTACTTGAATGGGCACGCAACTGACAACTACCCAAATGTGGCCAAGATTAGCAACAAGTAAATCATTAACATGTGGAAAAGTTTCAAGAAAAGTGCATATATGTTTCTGGGGTTTTTAAGAGTGTGGCTGAAGGAAATTGCATTTAAGTTGTCTATTTTTGGCTGAAGACGTGTAAGTACAGAAATAATATTGTTTGGAGACAAAAAAAAAGATTAGAAAGCAAGAGGGCAGAAAAAGTTTTGTATTGGGACACCCACATTTTATGCTTGCTGTACATAAAAATGAGAAGTATTTACACGAGGCAGATATGCAAGCTTTACAAATGTAGGTGGCACTTACTTACATGTTTTCCCTTGCTTTTGTTTGAGTAGTGTTCATGTTCCTTGGACATGACAAATATATTCATCCCAGCACAGTGGCTGGGTAAGCCAGCTCTGGAGATGCCTAGCTTTGAACAGTGTGGACCTGAGCAGTGTTAGATGTAGCTTAAAATTCGCTGATTAAAGAAAACACCTCAAGAACCTAGTATTTCTTTATTTGGCAAAGTAGCATATCACTGTTGTTATTAGTAGTAATTCACAACTGCATCACTGCAAGAAGCATTGAATTACAATTCAATGTCTTGTTGTTATTAGCATTTGTGCAAAATCACTGTAAGAAAGCTGATAAATTACACAAAAGGGCTATTAAGTTGCAATTCTACTGCCTTTGCTCCCACAGTTGGTATTCAGGAGTAAGCCTATCCTTCCTTACCAGCTTATCCCTTCTTACCCCACCTTCCCACAGGGACATGCCTGATCAAGAGACCTGTGGTCTTTCCCCATGGGGGCTCCCAGTGGGCTTGTGCTCACAAGTCAGCATCACTGCTGCCTGCAGATGTCCCTGCTCTTGCTCTCAGTATATCCTCATTACCTTCATTCTGCACCTAATTTATGTTCTCTTCATCTTTTTTTTTTTTTTTATTTTCCAAGTTTTTACCATCCTTGCACTACCATTTCCCTGCCTATACTCCTCCCAAATAAGCAACCTACTCTTAATTTCTTTTCCCTCATTGGTCCCATTTTTTTTACACTCAAAAGTTAGTGTTTCTGACACTAACTAGTGTCAGACACAACTATCTGACACACCTAGTCAATACTTTCTCTAATATGCTATTACCATTACAGTTGGCTGAATGAGACAGCCTCGCCTCCAAGGGCTGCCTTTTGACCCTGTGGGTCTCATACACATTTCTGGACAGAATTACCAAACTTTACTCTTGATTCTCCAACCTAATTCTATTTAAGCAACACCTCACCTTATGCACAGAAAGCTGGCACACCAGTGCAGTGGTATAGCTCCTTTTGTGTTTGCACGTATGCCTGCTCTTAGATAGTGTTCTTCACAGTCAGTGTTCCCATCAAAGGGTATATCTTCCTGTGAGGGTGAGACTTGGACACTTTAGCACAGGATTCATCTCATGTGAAGCTGGACATCTGTCTCTGTAGACACTGTCTCAACCAGTTACCCCATGCTACATCTCTAATCCCCTCACCCTTCTATGATGAGGTTTAGCTCTAGTATCTGAAGTAGATCTGATGAGATTCTCTGGGTGACCTAAAACAGCAGCTGGATGTTGTGCCTATATTGCATAAATCTTAAATTAGATCCTATAAACCCCATTTCTAGACTCTGCCTAGATTCTGGACTTCTCAGAGATTAGTGGGATTATGCATCATCCAAAATATGAGAAAGATTTGGAACTGAAAGCCTTCTCAGCAGACACCTTCATAATTGAGGGCCAGTTCTTCCAGCTTGATTACACAAATCCTAGAATATTCTGGTGCAGGCATGCTTTTCTTCATTTAACTGCATACTGAGCAAATCAGGAGATTAATCTCCCCATGCTTACTCTTCCTACAGGGGGTGGATCTCTCTATGTAAACTAGTCACCTCCATCCACCTTTGTGGTTGAGAGAAAGCAGTAGGAGCTTTCTGGAAGAGATGCAGTCAATCAGTTTAAATGCCAGTATAAGGATGGGATGAATTATGTCCTAGATCTGACTGTTCCCTGACCAAAAAGGCTCCTGCTCAGATCAAAACAACCACATTGGGTTGTCACCATTAGTGTTAGGTTCCCAGAAATCTGTTTTACTCAGGACATAAATAGTTGAGCGCTTCAAAGTACATTATCCATTGCTAAATTTGAAACTTTCAGGCTTTTTTTCCACTCTAATTATTGACTGATATATGTCCATTTGATTTCTCTTCATCTCAGTTGTGTGCCCATGGGTATAATTATTTTTAACAAAGTTCTACAAGAATCCTTAACAGACTTATTTTTGAACATTAACAAGCTTGTAAACCATAGTGCTTTAGACTGTAACCCCCAATAATGTAAGATCAAACAACAGTGCAGTGATCTTCAAGAAATTATAAATATTCTAGGTAGTGGAAGATAGTAGAAAATGCTGCATGTGACCAAAAGTTCCTGGACTCATTCCACTAGCAGTTGAAAAGTGAAGAGGTAGAGATTAGGCAATAAGGAAAGCCCAAGCATGATCAAGAAGAGGTATATTACTGCTGGTCTCAAATGCTTTCCCAATATGTTCCCTACCTTTGGAGAATCTTCCAGATTTTTCTTTTCATTATCTGCAGAATCTGTGTGCATAAAAGGATACAAAACATGAAAATAATGAAAAAACCCCAGCTTCCTAAAATTGTGGAAGAAAACAATTGTGTCCCCATATTAGCCGCTGGTATTGTTACAGCATGCAAATTAAAATATTGGATGGTGGATAGTACACAAACAATAGACCTTGAACTTCCATTTGAAATAAGCATTAGCAACCTCTTCAATTTTTTTCTTACAAGTGCACAAATATCTTACCAAAGTTCTGATTCATTTTCTATTTTCTCCTTGACAACAGTTTACCAAATTCAGAGTCACCCTGCTAATTAAAGAAATAAACTTATTGTTCTCGTTATTTTTTCTCAGTAGGCGAAACTGAAAACTCACATGATCGAATTACTGTATCTGTCTGTTACTCTTAGGCTGGGATATGCTGTTGTTTACAGCACCAACAAAAACAGATTCTAAAAGTTCAAAATTGATACGAATTGCAGCACTACATAGCACAATGGTCCTTAATACCCACATCCTCCAGAGGAATATGATCACACAGGTCATACATCTGCATGGCATACATAAAAATTAATAGAACTATACTCAATTTCAGAAAAGGAACTGTGGGGGAAACTCCATAAAATGAAGGCTACTGAGAAAAAGATGCACATTTCATCTGCAAATAGGGTAATAAGAAATAAACTCCATCAAAATGGTGAGTTTGTGATCATCCAGATATTTAACTAAAAAATGGACCAACCTGAGTAAACTGCTGGAGTTTATAAAATTGTCTTGATTTAATATTTCCTCTAAACAATAGCATAAACATAAAGCAGAATTTATAATATGACATAGAGCTATGCTACATCCGTGAAATAATTTCCTAAATAAAATGTCTAAGCTATAAATAGGTCAGGGCATGGTTTCAGTTTGCTGGACTGCTTTTATCAATATGAAAACCCTACTTCTTCAATTAAACATGAGAATTAAATATAAAGCTGAAACAAAAGTGTTTTAGTATATAAAAGTACTTCAGATACAGACATGAACCTTCTCATGACAAACATAAAAACTTGTTTTGGGAACGTTGCATTGCTGTGTGTCCCAAGATTCAGAGCCTGCTGTACAAATATGACTAAAGCAGGTCTTGGGCAGTGCTTGGTGCCTGCTCCATACCTTTTGTTCATTTGACTGCCAGGGAGATCCCCAAATCCCAGAGCTGTGTTTTCAGGTAGTGTAAAGGCAGAAATGGATGCCTGAGAAATGTAACCCGAAAACCTCAGGGGTTGAGTAGAGGATTGCTTAGTGCCACATGAAAAATTCTAAGCATGGCAGCTTTGGCCCCCTTTCTGTGTTTTAGCTCCTTAAGTCAGCCCTAGAGGCAGGAATGGCAGCATCACTGTCTGTTTATGAAACAGCATAGCAGTTCAGAGCACCCATCCTGTTTTGCAGCCTTGTTTGTACCCCTGTCACCTCCCTTACAAGAGATGATGGGCTCAAGCTATGAAGGAGGTAGAAAAGATAAAAAGGCACCATTTACTTTAGCCAAGAGGGGAGCAAGTGACATGGAGCCTGACTCTGTACTCTACAGCTGGGTTGCCTCAAGGTTTCATCTGAGGAGCTGTGCATGTGAAATGCCCTGAATGAGAGACTCTGGTTTCCTGTAGCCACTAGACTTAGCCCTCCTCTCTTTTTTCTTCTGACTGTATTAATTATTCACTGTGAACCAAGTCAGATTCAGAAATAGTGATGAGAAATGCCTTCCTCCTTTCCCAGATTACTTACTAGGCTGTTGGGTCATTTTCAGGGGTTCAAAACTCTGAGCTTACGTGGGCTGCAGGCTGGTCTTCACAACATTCCTAACCATTAAGTTACATTTATAAAAGTCACATCACAACGTGCACAGCATCTCTGCTGTTCAGGTTTCTGAACAAGACTGACTGTGGCTGCTGCATTCTGTGCAGGCACTTGCATGGAATATCATCTGTGTTTGCCTGCCTGTTGAAGTCCATCCAAGGATTTGTGTGGAGCGGTGCATATTCTGTGATCCATATATTTGTGGCCCAGGCCAACATGGTTCTAGTCAGGCAGGAGAGATGTAACTGAAGACATTTACTTAAGCTGGGAGTGTCTTCTAAATCCCAGTGGTTGACTGCTAGCAAATTTTTTGTTCCTCCATAATAGGCCGTGTCCTGGTTTAGAGCAGCCATAGAAGAGGAGAAAGCAGGAGTTTGGCTCACGATTTTGAACATGATACCTACGTCTTCCTTTATGTCCACCAATAAATATTTCAAAATGCAGCAACCATTTGGAGCATGCATAGAAGGATGTGCTGCATTGTGACCTAGGACTTAGTCCATGTCCCTAAAGAATCCAAGCAGCTGCACTTCTGTGATACGATATCTATTGCATGTGTCACAAAGTTATGTGAGATACTGCTCAGCATTGAGCTGCAGTGTTTTGAAAATGTGGAGGGAAATAAATGAAGTAACAGTATATTCCTTCCTGCTGATCTCCAAGAACTGAACAGCCACTCACAGCTCTTTCTAAGCTTATATTAAAGAGGTTTCAGCTGTAAATCCTAGATCTGATCCTGGTCTTTGCTTTAGCAGTTCCCAGCAAGTCTGCTAATCAGAGGTGATTCTGCTGTTTCAGATATTCCAGCTGATACCTTTTAACTTTTGTGTTATGTGTGTTCTGGTTTGCAGGGTGGAAAGAAATACACAGGACCATGTGGAGGCAGAGACTGCAGTGGAGGATGTCAGTGTTTCCCTGAAAAAGGAAGCCGTGTAAGTAACATTTTTTTCCAGTAAGTTGTTCTTGATGGTACAAGTTCAATGCTGTATAATTTGCTGTAGGTGGATTTGCACTAGACTGCTAAGAGGGTTAAAACAATTATTCTTTTTCAGGAAAAAGTTGTTGTTGTTTCATCTTACTTTCTCACAGGGTTGTAGATTTGAAGAAATACTTGGTTGTGAATACCTTAGTATGATATGTAGCAGGCACTTATCTCAAAGATGAGGGCCAAGGGACCTGAGGGCCATGATAAACTGATCAGAATGATGAAAAGATACCACATACATGTATGGGATACACACATTTGATAATTTTAGATATCTTTTCCACCCTAAATGATTCAATAATTCTGTGATTCTATGTGACTTCCACTAAAGCAAGTGGGAGCCATACCTGCAAAACCTGAAATCCCTGCTGAAAGGGAACTGTTTAGAATTTCTGGCATTATGTTGTGGCTGATAGTCTGTTTTTCGTTTTGGGGACTAGAGAGGACTGAGGCAGAGGAAAGGAGGTGGAGTAGAGGGGATTAGCCACCTGCCACAAAGAGCACTGAGAAATAGGGCAGCTCCTATCCTGTATGGCTTGGAGCCCTGGCTGGCAGGCTCCTTCTGTACAGCTTGGTCTTCTGCAGCTGAGACAGTGACTCAGCCTTTTCCGTCCACCCATCTCTAAGAATAGGTCAGGCAAGAGATGTGGTGGCAGGTCATGTGCTTGTTCTGCTATCAAAACCTCATAAGATGCAGTTCTCTGCATTCCCTCCACACAGCGAGCCATCAGTTCCCATTCCCATTGCATTCCTCAAGCTTGACTCCACGTCTGAGTGGAGGGAGAGGTGGTAGGAAAGTCACAGTGTAGGTGGGAGGCAAGGAACACTGTTGTTTACAGCAGAAGTCCTGATGTCTCCATGGAAGTCAGATGATCCTGGGATCCCCATGCCATGGGGACTGCAATGGTTATAGTCCCATGGGCTGACCATGATCTGCCCATGATCTGCTTTCCACTACAATAACCCAATGGCAACCTGATGAAGCTGAGGACAAACAAGCCCTCCCCTGAGACACAGCTTCCCACAGGGCTCCCTCCAGCTGTTACTGCCTTACCCTCATCATCCAGCACATGAAGTTTGGCAAGTGCCTCCTGCCACTTCCCACTTTTGACTGAAAGTCAAAAACTGATGCTGTAAGATGCTCACTAGAGTTCATGAAAATATCTGTTGCAAAACTACCAACTTCTGTGGCTGAATTGTTTTTCATGCTCATTATTGACTGAATGACCTTGAATTTCAAGTTGCCAAATGTGAAAGAAAAAAAAAAAAAAAGGTAGTTGAACAAAACTAACTGCACAGGTTAGAAAAGCTGAAAATTTGAAAATACCATAGTAGAGAAGCTGTCAGGTGCCACTGACAAGAAGCTCCCTGTGAGTTGTTTCCTATCTAGACTGGGAAAGTAAGGGCAGGTTTTATGTACTTGCTTACCACTCTAAGTTTTACCTCCGGGAAGTAAGTAACCCCACTTAGTAATGAGGTTGGCCTCCCTTTAAATAGATATTCAAAAAGAGAAAAAAGATATGGTACAAAACATAAATTATATTTTACTGCTTGTGGATAATTGTGCAAGATGTGAAAAAGTATTGGAAAAAGGCATTTACAGAATTTTACCCTTCAAAGATCGTATTTTATCTCTCTGTATTTTACCTCTCTGAAATGATACACCTCATTCTGATGTAGCATACGCTGCCTGTATTTTGTGTCTGCTGATCTCTTCAGATGTCAAAACCCCTGTTAAACATCTGGTTTAAGGAACAAGATTGGCCTTTAGAGTCTAGTCAAATCTGGCATAGCTTCTGGTCTCATGCTAATCCTCAATGGGAATATTTATTTTCACAAAACCTCTGTATAATCTGGCACAGGCCACGTTTTGTGTTCGAGGTGACTCATGCACAATGGACGTGTTGCGTGTTTGCGCTTGTCAGAGTGCCTGGAGCAGTCTGTCAGAGCCTGCTTCTGCAGTGACTCTCCAGCCCAGGTGCCACAGGGCTGGCACTTGCAGGGTGCCTGGAACTCGGGTAGGAGCAGCACTGCAAGGGTCTGCATCAGCTGGCAGCCCTGCCATCCTCTGGAAATTCACCCTGTGTTTGTGACAGGTCTGAAACCGGGCAAATTAAAAGCATTTTCTTTGGATTGCTGCTGCTGAATGCACATCAGCATCTGTTGAATGAAGTGAATTCATTGAAGTGGCAAACACAATTGTGAACTATGAAAGGAGTAAAGGTCTGAAGAAATGTCTGCTCTTTATTTATACAGGCTTCTACTTCATTTGTTGTCATTGCTTCAGTTGTAGTCTTAGGATACAGCATTTAAGGAAAGATGCTCAGCTTAATTTGTTGTCTTAACCCAATAATTTTTGTTTTTAAAAAAGGGGTTTTTTTGCAAAATATGCCCACTGATATCTCCTGGGGCTCAGTGTTAGAGACAGAGAGGCACTGTCAGGATGTGTGGAGATTCATCCAGGCTTTGGTGACTTGTGTCAGGTCTCCAGGTGCAGGGCATCTGGAAGCCCTGTGCCACTGTCTACACTGCTTTTGGTTCAGGACTGGTAAGGATAGGCACAAAGGCGCAGGAAAGTTGAATCCTGCTTCACGGGGGCAGTTTCTAGGGGCAGAAGGCAACCTGGCACAAATCAATGCACCCACATAGCAGGCCTACTGGAAAGAGGTATGTGGTTTTAGGTTTTCCTCTGCTCTGTTTTGGCTGGGCTTGACCCAGCAACTTTCACTCAGAAAGTTCAGACACAGCTAGAATCCAGTGGGGACAGAAAAATAAAACAACAGAAGCATCATCTGCCCACTGTAGTGGTGGGGGAGCTGCTGCAGCTGTACAAAAGCAGCATCTAGCCTGCAATCTCCTGCCTCTAATATGAGCTACTCCCAGGGCTGTGAGGATACCTGCAAATGGCACTTTCTTCGTCATTCCCAAAAGGAAAGCTGGTCAAATCCAAACGTTCACAGAATCAGGGCATTGCTGATAACTGTGTTTGCAAATCACAGCAAATGCTGAGTTGCTTCTTGGAGAAGTTTCTCTAAAGAAATGTTTCTCGGGCCATACAGAATGGTCCCTTGAAGTTCCCACCTCCAGTCCTGCTTCGTGTTCACATCTTCCTACTAGAAAGAGTAAAGTTCCTTCTGAAAGCTAGTTTTGTTTTTCCTAGTCTTTACTGACACTCTGGTCTTCGTTCCTTTTCGCTGCAGCCTACTTATCTTCCAGTTGCGTTTACTGTTAGCTGGTTACAAATATCCAGTCTATCTAACCATGTCTTGCATCTGGGTAGATGGTTGGCTCTGGGCTGCAGGAGCCAAGCTTGGGGACCAGCCTCAGCCTCATCTCCCCTTCTCACAGCTGGCAAAAACTCTGTGGAGTTGCAGTGCAAATTGAAGCTCCTGAAGGAGTGTTCAAATCCACATGACAAGAAAATATAGTATAAGCCTCAGTGGAGAACACAAAGTGGGAAAGCCGAGGAAAGACAGCAGACTTATCTTCTGCCTGAGACAGATCCATCTTCTCATTTTCTTCTATGGCAACTTCTCCTAAATTGCACTCCTACAACAGACGCACCCGTTCCCTAGGGTACAATTGGAGAGCATATTGTAAGGAGTACACAGATGCCTGGGTAAGAGGGAAAAGAGTAATGGGAAACACTGATATGGTACTGAAATTCTGTTTTGAATGAAAGGGAAAGCCTGGATTAAAGGAATAAAAAAAAATTTTAAACTATCTGGTTTTCTTTCTTTTTCCTCACGATTTTTTTTGCAACTCCTAAAGTCTTGAGATTTATAGTTCTTTGCAAACCATACATTGCTCGGACAACAGTATATGTGCCTTAAAATTTGTTAAACACCAATACATTTATGTAGGAAACGATAACTCCATTCAGTACAATGGCCAACTGTTTGACCTATTGAAGTTCATAATCAGCCTCACTTCATAACCAGCCTAGAAGGCTTTATAGAGAGTGGAAGTGAGTAGAAATCTTTTTGATCTTTCTATAGAGTGAGAAATTGCACTCTTTTGTACTTTCAAAGTCAAACATCTAACAGTGCTCAAGCCATTTAGCCATTGTTTTTGCAAGGGGCTGGAATGTGGAAACTGGAATTAAAAGACAGCTTTGTGTCCCCCCATAAAGGCCACTTCTTGGGAATGCCCAAACATTCCTTTTTAATTTAGACTGACATGAGTGTTCACTAGAACTCCTTTACAGATATCTGTTATATTGCTTTCACTAATGCAGTGGCCAAGGGTAAGGTATTACCAGTACACCTATAATTACTTCTGTCTAGCTTTTGGATGCTATACAGTTGGGAAATCTAGTGTGTCATATTTACATGCAAGTATTTTCCATACAAGTTTAAGTCTTAACACATGGGCTTGATCTAGATGTGTTTCTTCATAATTAAAAACAAACAACAACAAAATAGAACATATAAATATTCTAAGTCAACTCCATTATCATATTATAGGGAAATGTTTAAATCCAGTAAAATAATTTTATCAACTGTTAGTGTAATTCCTGTATATCACAATTAACTGGCTTCCAAGCTGGTATAATGGCATTAGCTCCTTGTAAGTGTGGATATAAAGTTATGTATCTGATGAAATCTGATCTTTACTTTTTGTTTTCTTTTTTTTTTTCTCCACAAAATAATAACATTAGAAGCATCTTCTTAGTTACTCATCTAGCTCATCTGTTCCCAACAGTGATAGTAAGAGATGCTATTTACAGGGAGCACAGAGTTCTGGCAATTTTCTTCAGTCCATTCATTTTTCCCCAAGACAACCCAATTTATATGTTCCTTCAGTATCTGTGATTAGTCCTGAATTTGTCTAATCCTTTTTTGAAGCTACTGTAACTGTGTGTCTCTGCAACCTCCAGTGGCACTACTCAAATGATACAAATTATATAAATCACTGTCTGACCTCTTCTAAGCAAAGCTCTCTCTGGTTTCATCAAATACACCCTATTTCTAGTACTGCGAGATTTGGAGTAGCTCTGGTTTTAGGTTACTTACTGCTTCCCTAATTTTGTAAATCTCAGTTATATTTCCTCTCAGCTTTCTTTTGTCTGAAGGGGTGAGTCACAGCCTTTTTAGGTTGTCTTTTGAAGGTGAGACTCTACCCCTTGGTCCCTTTACTCTCTCTTCTGCAAGAGACCAGAATTGTACCCATCAATTTCGGTGGGGTCCTTCTGGGTGTCCCTGCATGGGAAATCACCAGAAGTCCCCATTCCTCATCACCAGCATCACATTTAACAACCTAAGAGAGATTAGTATCATCTGTAGACTCAGATGTTTCACAGTTCAGTCCCTTCTGTAGATCACCATTGGAATCTTTGCAAAAACCAGTTACAGCATGGGTCTGAGAGGACCCACTGGTGTTATGTCTTCATTTTGAAAGGTGATCATCAGGTATTATTCTTTTCTTCTTATCCTTTAACCGCCTCCAGTCCCTAAGAGCACCTCTCTTACAACCCCAAGATAATTTATTTTAAAAGATTTAGTGAAGCATTTTATAAAAACAGTTTTGAAAATCCAAATATATTATAGTCACTAAGGTTTGCTTTATCATGCTTATCCTTCAGCTCAGTTATTGTGTTCCTTGAGGTGGGCTACTGCCTTGCCAAACAGGAAAGTCAAATAAACTGGCCCACAGTTCTCAAAGTCTCCTCTTGATCCCCTTTTCCACATGGAAATGTGGTTGGTGCCAGCCCATTGGTACAGTGGCAGTTTGTAAAGTTGGGTTACACACTTTGGCCAGCAGTTCTGCAGTTTCACACTTGAGTTCCTTCAGAAGTCATGGGTGAGTGTCCCCACTCGTGTTCAATTTTTACACCTGCCTTACCTGTTTTGTGTACTATTTCCTTCATATTTATCTGAAATTATTCTGTCTCAAGGAATAACTTGGATTTGAGACCTTCTCAAGTACCTTCAGCAGTAAAGACCTCTGCAGAGAAGTCACTAAGTTTCTCTGCTGTGGCCTTAGTATCCCTGAGTGTCCCTTATGAGTCCTTGGCATCATGTGGTACTGCTACTTCCCTTGTTGGCTTCTTGTTTTCCTTTAAACAACTTTTTACTATCAGCTTGGTTATCTTCTGCAAAATTTTCTCATTCATTTTTAGCCATCCTAGTTGCCCTTTATTCTTGATCTGGTTTTTATGGGCTTTCCTGCTCATTTCAGCTATTTTTTAAATGCCGACCCTTTTGCCTACAATAGCATCCTTAGTTTTTTGGTGGTTTTTTTTTTTAATGAGCTGTGCAGAGTTTTTATTGAACCATTTTACTTTCTTTTTGATATGTGACACATAGTTTACTGGGATTTTTAACACAGTGTTTTTGAAAAGCCTCCAGGTTGCTTTAGGCTTCTTGCCTTTTTGACTGCTTTTTCAGGCTTTTACTATTTTTGTGATTTTTATGTATTTCCCCTTCTTGAAACTGGATATCTGTGTGGTGTATTTGTTTGGCTTACTTCATCCCAGTACACTACAACATTAAATTCAGTTATATTTTGAAGCTCTTGCAGAGCAGTTCTCCCAATAGTACCTCTTGAAGCATGTCCTGTGCAGCACTTGAGACTAAACCCAGAGCAGCATTCTTTCTTATGGGTCTCAGTGTTTCTTGTGCTAAGAAAAAGTCAAATGGACTCAAAAACTTTTTTTTCCTTATCACGTCTGGATGAGGCATTGTGCCTGACAGTATGTGGGTGGTTGGAATTGGCCATTATTGCTACCTGACCTAGTTGTTCAGCTTCTCTAATTTTGCTGAGTATTCAGTGATTGGTGTCTGTAACAGAGACCTAAATACAAACATAGTCCTACCTTTCTGTTATTTCCACCCACAAGAATACTTAATGTTCTCCTCCTCCCTGAGTATTTTTTTCTGTAACACTTCGTTGTAGCCTTCACTTATTGTGCCATTGCCCTGGCTGTATCTCATTCTCTCTCATTCCTGTAAAGTACATGGACTAGTCTATGTATGCCACTGGTTATCCTCCTTTCACCAGCATGAGATGCCTTTTATATCAGGGTTGTCATTTACTGCCAGGTAGCATAATTCCATAATCTTATTCTTTAGATTTCTAGCATTGCTGCAGAAGCAATTACATCTTTAGACCTGTTGCAAGCACCAGTCAAGTGGAATTGTAAATGGTGTTGTTTGCCTTACCTATTCCACAGAGTTGTCAAGGTCCTCAGCCTCCCACACAGCTGCCTTGAGTTAACCCCCTTGGACACCCCTGTTCTGCTTTCCCTCACAAGGGCTATAATACAGAATTGTGACCACTGGTCACCAGTCCCTTCTACCAGAATAAATTCCTATCTGGCCATCTCACGGGCTCTGCTCCCTTTGCACTTAGCAGGCCTTTCAGTCCTCTCACCTGTTCCAAATCCAGCTCTCTGTGTCAACTCATCAGACCTCCTGCTGCCATCACCTGCTTTGTCATCTCCTGAAAGATTCACTCTGTCCCAGGACCATCCTCACACCGAGCAGACATTATAATCAACTAGAGCTTAGAATTTATCAGCGACTTGATCCCTTGTTCCAGGCTGATTATCCACCTTCCCTCTGACTGACAACCTCTAAATATTTCTTAGATCAGCATCAAGGTTTTGTGGGATTTTTTGATGGTCGGTCAGCAAGACAGGAATGGTTTGGAAAATGTCCTATTTGCTCTCCAGTGTTTGCTGTATACAAAACTTTGGGAGTGAACTTGATCCCGTATCTTCTGAAGTATTGTCAGATCCTGCAGCAGAAGGGATATAAGTACCAAAACTTGGTGCTTCAAGATCTCACATTGTTTCATAGACCAAGGTTAAGTCTCTGAAAAGCTGCCCCCTGAGGGAAGGTGTTTGGAGGAGGTGTTTGTAGTGGTAATAGATTTAAAAAGTCAAGTGCCTATGGTATTAATGAGTGCTATACATAGGACAAGATGACACTCTTCCTTATTTCAATGTTGTAATCAAGTCTGGTGTGGTATTTCAAGATATAATTTTCTTTTTTTCTCTAGTAAAGGTAGTAGAGGAGAGCAGCTCCATTGGCAAAAGACAGGAAAAGTCTTTTAATAGTTTAGCTGTTTAACAGTGTGAAGCTAAATTCTGTTTTCAGATACATTAATACAATTTTCTTTTGCACGTGTATGAGGGTGGTTTCAAATGCATGTTTTTGTTCAAGTTTATGCTTTTAAAACTCAGCCCTACAAGATCTTGCCAGCGTACACAAATGCCTGAAGTCTTGATATTGTTCCATAGGCACCTAAATCATGGGTGTAAGGCTTAATTGCATGAACTGTTAGCAGCAAATAGGCCCAAAATCTTTTGAGATCTCACTAGCAAAGGCAGGCAGTGTACAGGTTTGCTTGACAGAACTTGAACTTGTGTCAGTCTGAAACTTAATACCTAATTTATGACCTAATGTTTTATTTAATGAACATTGCTTTACCTGGGCTACGGTGACAATTAATCAACCATGTAGTGGGGATAGTTATGTTGGTTGCTAATTGCTGTCCTTTAGTACATTTGTCTTGACATTTTTTTGAGTGAAATATGCATGTTTCCTTTTTTTTTTCCCCTAAGCTCTGTTTATACATGTTTAATCAACATCAGAGATCTTTTTGAACTGGTGGACAGAGATTAGATAACTTTCCCATGAGCCAGAAGCTGCACTTCCCATACATGCATTCTACACAAAATCTGAGATTTGGGAAGCGGTGAAAGGTCTTCCTCAGAATCTGTTTCAAATAAAAAATGCAAGATATATTAAAAAGCAAAGCAGGGTGTTTTGTTTCAGTACATGCAGGAGTTCAAGTAAATGTTCACACAGAAATCACATTTTCTTTCAAATCAAACAAAATACGCATATTGACCAAAAATTGTTTTTTCACTCTTTGTTACCCTTTTGCTCTTTTGCAGAACATTTCTATTTCAAGCAGATATGAAACATTGTTTGATTCCAGAAGTAACATATAGAAGTTGTATTTATTTGTAATCAAAAGGAATAGAAATTTTTTTAAGCCCATTCCATGGTAACAATGTGCACTCTCTGCCTTTTGCTGCAGCCCTGAAAGCAAAATTCCTTCAAAGCCTTTTCAAATCAACTGTACAGAACTGTACAGAAGAAAAAAAAACAAGGATGCTGTAATGAAAGGTAGTCAAAAGGACACTGTCACCTTTTTACTTGCATTTTCAGTTTAATAATTTTAAATTAAATTTTTAATTTGACATATGTTATTTGACATATGTCCAGCAAAATAAGTCCAAGATATGCAGCATTAATGCAGATACTGCACCTTCCTCGTAAAGCCCAAGGTTAGACCTGTGCAGATACTTCTACAGCTTTGTATCAGAAATGTTTGCAATCTCAGCTGATGTGATGAGAAAACAATTCAACAGCATTGGACAAAGCTCAAGAATTAGTGTCATCAGTCAAAATGAATACCAAGGTTGCAGATTAAACAAACTTATGACTGAAGTCAATATGCTGGATTAACTATTTGCCTTGTAGATTCAGCTCTTTCATTTGAAATGACACCATCTGATGCCTTTTGCATTACCTATGTGATCTATTGATTTATGGGCTTATTACACTCATTGAAAAAACAAGACTTATGGCAGTTTGCTAGTAAATCAAGAAGGTATTTCACTGATATTTCAGGAATTTATTCTGAGGGCAGCATTTTTAAGAGGGTATTTGAACATCTGCATATCACAAATCTGAATGAGAGATGGAGAGAAAATACAAGAGAAATCATAGTAAGGAATCAAGAACCATTTTATTTCAGAAAATAAAAGACTTAAAATTTAACTCTAGAAAAGTTAACTCTAGTGAAGAACTAATAGAAAGGAAACTTGATGGAGATGAATAGTGCAGAGTTAACTTTGGTGGTAATAGCCAGTGCTGAGATAAGAATCCTTTGGATGCAATTCACAACCATTTAAAAATATTGCCATAGCTTTTTTCTTGAAATTTGTTTTATCCTTCCCGTCTTCCTATGAAACCCTGCAAGTAGATTTTACCTCATTTAGAAAATAAGTACCTGAAGTTAGGGAATGTCATGAGTATCTACTCTGTCACCTTTCCACTTGTTCAGGTCAATGTATGTATGTATGTATGTATGTATGTGTATATGTACGTATGTAAGTCAGCTCAGCTGGGTAGACATTTCCCACCATGGGGTGCTCACAGTGCCAAGGGTTTGATCCCTGGATGGGCCATTCACTTAAGAGTTGGACCAGATGATCCTTATGGGTCCCTTCAAAGTCAGAATATTCTTTATCATTGATCTTTTTGTTTGGTTTTCACATATGAATTACACTTCATTAAGGAAATGAAATGCACTGTCAGGATCGTTTTCAGAAAAATGTGTTGTCCATTTGGTTAGACCTTCAGACTTTGACTTCTATCAGTCAGACTGTACAACTACTGCACAAAAAAATTATTTGTGCTTTTAGCCAAGCTTTGCAATTTCTGCTTACTGTGAGAAGTAGTTTAAAGATAGAGCAGTGGGTGGTTTTACTCTGTGACTGGGCAGCTCACACAGGCATCCAAGAGGGATAATCCAGGTCATCCTTTAGCACTTAAATTATACTCCAGAGATCATAAATGTTTCTCATGACATATGTCTGAGGCTTTACAAATTTCTCAAATGGTGCTTGTTTCTATTTTCTGTATTTTTGTCACATGGGAGCAAGTAACATTGACCCATTTTCCTTTTGTCTGCTTTGCTAAGTACCAAACTATTAGTGGAATCCTTTGAGTCTGACCTGGAGAGACCAGGAATGTGGGAATGGGCAGGCTGTCATCTCAAACAGTATCTGCCGAGGCAGACTGAGCCTGTTCTCAGCATTTTCTTACTGACACTTAGGAAAATAAATGCTCTTTATTAACCTCAGTTTGTACATAAGGTTTCCAAATCATCTTCAGTGTCTTTGCATAATGAACCAGACTGCTGAAATATACCTGTTTCCATTACATTTATCTGAAAAAGGATGACAAATGTTAAAATATCTTGTATTGACCATTAGATATGAACTTTGGGAGCATGCAGAAAGAAGATCTTGAAGGATAGAAGTTTGTGTTTTAGGCACAGAGAACAGCTCTAGAAAATGAATAAAGCTGCAAGCCCAAACAAAGCATCTGTGCAGCATTTTTTTTCTCCCACAGGCTAAAACTATTTTTCTATGAAAAGACTGTATTAGTCTATCAAATTCCTTTCTGTCTACTGCTGTGATAGATGCCCATCAAAGAAAAGAAGTTTGGGGTTCTTTTGTGGCTTTGGTTTGGTTTTTTTCAGTATGGGTCATGATTGTTCAATGAAATTCTGTGTCTACCTATTGCTTATCTTATTACTTAGCAAAACTAATTTTTTGTAAATACAGTATCACTGGTTAAAGATATGTTATTAGCCCTTATAAAGTTGTTTAAAGCAGGTTTATTTGTCCCCAAGATTGTTGGCAAAGTCTACCATAGATGTAAGAGCAAAAAAGAGAGTTGTACTTGCTATCCTCCCCAGTGCAAACTGTTTCACTCCATTCAGAGTATGGCAACCTGTATAGTCTTTCTGTCCAGTCAGATAAAGATTTGGATATGTCTGTATTATTTCTTCTGATCTATATACCCCATTTTCTCTATGAATAACCTTTTGGCTGTTTTTCAGTTTCTAGATCCCCTACTTTTTTCTTTCTTTGATGAACTTTCTGTTATCCACTCTTAAGCATGCAACATCTTCTCCTTTTCCATTTCACCACTGTTTATCTGTTAAAGGCTTCCCACAAGGGACTTCCTGTCTTGGTGGCCTGGAAGAGCAATGAGGGCAGCTGGTTCTGAGATGAGGTCTCCCTCCTGTAATGTAGGATGCCATGGTCTTTGCAGCTGTCAGGGCTTGTCTGTGTTAGGATATGAGCTCCTTGGGCAGGAGCTGTTTGCATGTGGCTCTTTGTATGGTGCCAAAAGCATTGCTAACACTTCCAGGTTTGTGACAGAGGGGCACAGTGACAGCTTCTTTCCAGTGGACAGGGACTCCAGCAGCAGAGGGCTCAAAGGTACCACAGGATGCTGTAGGTGTTGGACCCACATATGTTCCTTATTCCAATATTTCATGAGGCTATGCACTGGCATGCAGATTTATGGATAAAGTGGTTTTTTTCCACAGGAAACTCTTCAGTTCAAATATGACTGTGCTGCTACTGCAGCATATCCCTTACCACTTTGAGACTTTCCATTACAGAGCACACCCCTCCGTGTGCTTGGCACGGATATGCAGTGTAACACTGGCTTGCACCCTTTTTCACAGCTGTTCTTTTACTTGGTTTGTATTTGCTAGCGACTTCACACCATGGGACCATTCCCCTCCATCAGTGTGCCCTGTAGACAGGACAAGCTAGCTTGCCTGAGCCCAATCTTGTCCTTCAACCCCTCCTCACAGAGCGAGGCTGCAGGACAGAGGAGGGTGGGCTCCCTGTGGGAGAAGGATGTCACTGCTGCTGTGCCCTGCAGCTCCTCATCCTTAGCCCCTGCCTTTGGAGCAGAGGCAGAGGTGAATGTGCAGGCTGAGGACAGATCCATTTGTTTTTATCGTTACAAGGCCCTACAAAGCAAACTGCAGAGTTTCTGCTCCTCTGCCTCATACCTGGTGCTGCCAGCAAGGCCTCGAGTGCCCTGTACAGCTGGAGGCACGTAAAACTGCTCAGGATTGCCAGAGCCACAGCTCCCCACACAGGTCCTCCCTCTCCTCAGCTGGCCTCTCTCCTTCAGACAGCTGCAGAGTTGGTTTTGCTAAATGACATAAGGTTATAATAAATCAAGTGAGAAGATTTGTGTTGTGCTTCCTACTGTATAGGAGAGGTCCATATGGTTTAATTACTTCCTCTGTACGTCAGATATATGTGTATAAAATCTCTGAAGTCATGTGTAACAGCCAAGATCCTGTGGTGTGGTTTGAAACATCCATGCAGTGAACTCTCAAATGCTGCAGATGTACTATGAAATATAAATGTGAAATGGAAGAAGTCACCTTATCCAGTTAAACAACAGCATTAAAATTAGACAAGTTGATGGAGAGATCAAGAATTCAGCACAGTGGAGGAGGGGGGAAAGACCAGAAAACTTTCTTGACACAGAAGAGAGTTTTATCATCAAAGGACATGGGAGAAAAATACAACACACACCACCCCCCTCCAGGAAAACAGCAGAGCAGCCTTTGGAGAGAGGAGAGAAACCATGTCAAAGACAGCTGCTCAGGGAACTCTAAAGCCATCTGAAAAGTGGCATCACAAAATATATCTGCTGATACAGCTTTGGCAACTATAGAAAATTCTGCTTAAAAAATGAGCTGTTCCCGTGCCATCAGGCAAAAATGCAGAGGAGGGTAAGCAGACCATGTAGACCTGTAGACCCAAGATCATGGATGGGTCTATGCACAGAGGCACAGTCAGTGTCTCAGCAGGGAGCTGCTCACCCCTACATCTTTAGAGCTATTTTCTCAGGGCCTGTCAGGCATGTAGAGGCATATTTTCAGTCTGGCACAATGGCTCAAGCATCTCTGGAGAAGGGAATGGTATGTGCTGGAGTGATGTTAAAGGTGCAGGGCAGCTCCATGGGATCGAGCATGTCTGGGGTCTGATCTGCAGTGGTAACCTTAGTCAAGTGAACTAGAGAGCAGGCTTGCTTCTCCTGCCAACATCCTTCTGTGTCATACCTCTAAAGATGCCTGAGCTATTCCAGATACATGGGAAGTGGAGAACAGGTCTGTTGGGACTAGCCTGGATCCATGAGTACCATCAAGGCCAAGGAAGATCCAGTTGCTTCATGAGGAAGCACCCATGGGAAGAAACAGAGTGTCCTTGGGCTACCCCTGCAAGTGACCCTGACACTGCTCCAAGGTGCCAACCCCAACAGCTCAGCAGGACACTTCAGCCCAAGCTCCACTGTGGTATATGTGCAGAACAAGACACATGCAGAGGGGTGGGGGTGCTCCCCCAGGGGCTGGAGACCTCCTGCCCCCTGCACCTCCCTGCTCAGTGTGTCCAGTCCTCGCTGGAGGGACACATGACTGTTGCCACAGGAGTGCATCCCTCTCTGGTAAAGTACATTTATAGCCATCAAAGTTTGCTACATTGCTGCCACAGTAATCATTTTATTAAATAATAGTTTCTGCTAGACTATGCTAATTGAATCAGTCATGTATACATTTAATGAACAAAAATCCTCTATATAATTTCAGCATCTCCTGCCTAAGCATGGCAGTTTAGCCCCTCATGTTTACCAAAACTAAATAGACACTACATACCGTTCTCAGTAAGCATACTTTTTAAAAAAAGCCCCAACACTCTGGTATAAATAAATATACACATCATATTGTCTGTCAGCTGAGCCTGTGGTTGGTGCATTTACTCAGCTGCAGTTTGGGCTGTTGTTTACTCTTTCCCTCACAGACATTGTGTTCTGCTTTTTCCCTGTAAGGGTTTTCCTCCTATACCTATTCTTAGTCCTAGACAGGGAACTGTCCTGATTTATGTATGTTGTGTGACTTAAGTGACTTCAAAGATGTTTTGTATGGTGTAAATCAGAACACCAACTGGCTAAATAAATCCTCCTTGCAATGAGGCATAATTGTAAAGCTAAATGTGTTCCTGCCTCTGTGTACTAAATCAACAGGAGTCCTTTTCATTTTTGTGGGATAAACATACTTCTCTTGTCATGTATTTACAGTCACTGGAACACTCTTGCAGCCACATGTGAATCCTTTGCTTCAAGAAGAGATCTTTCATATTGTAATTTTTTTTCTATTGTCATTTCTCTAAACCAAATTCTGTTGAAGATCTCAGGAAGTGTCTGCAGTTAAAGGCTGTATAGCTGTTACCTGTATCCAGTGGAATACTATTTCATTTTCAGTTCAATTCAGAGCATTCCCATAATGAAATTCAATGCCTGGTGTCAGTTGATAATTGTTCATCTATTCCTGCAGTTTGTTTGTTCAAACATGTACCACAGTTTTCAGAAAAAAGATTGTTCAGCTCGTATTGTTTCAAGTACTATAATCTATTTTTGTCATGAAGTGAAATACTGGTCAAACTTTAATTTATCCCTTAACTAGCTATTTAGTTCAAGGAAAAACTTCCTCAAAATTCCCTCTTTACAAAATCTAGTAATTCCTAGGGGCTTGTAACCTCTGTCAGTTAACTTGTGTCTTTAAGCAAGTACATGACTCCTTTTATGCACGTTACAAATTAATCCCTTTAGCAGCAGATCTCTGTAATTGTGGGATGTATCCCACCCCAGCCTTATGCTTGCTAAATAGACTTTGCCACCAGACACAATCTGGTTGAAGTCCTGCAAAAAGGACTCTTCTAGTTTGATCACATATTCTAGCTGCTGGTCTGAATAGCTTTCAGAACTGAAATTTGTCAAGAGGTAAGCTTTGGCTTTTTAAGAGCTAACTAAGCATTCAAGAATTCATGAGAGGCTCCAGTGTGTTTTGTAAGAAAGCAGAAGCATCACAGTCAAATTACATTGTCTTTGACTGGGAAAGACCCAGGTGTTTTGAATCAAAAATGCAGCAGTAACCAGGACATTCCAGAGGGTCCAGGAGGGAAATGCTTAAGCATGCAGCTTAGTCTTCTGTGAGAACCTTTCAATTTCTTGTAATGGAAATAGGAAGTAACCATCTTTGCTTAAATTTGACTGTCAGGGGAGAATTGAGATAAAATTGTCTGGAGATACTAATCTACTACTCTCCAAAGCAAAACATTATTGAGATTTCCTTCCTAGAAGTGCTTCCTTCCCTGGGCACAAAGCTTTTGGTGTAATCACAGAACACGCAGAAGTTTCCTTGAGTTGGTTAGGATGGGCTGGAAGGAGGAGAGGATGGTAGTCAAAAAGAAAAATTGTAGGAGTGTACATAGTGATATATAAACCAAACAAAAGGCAAGTCTTTCAAACAAAACACTAATATTTAGATACAAAAGTGTCATGAGGTAAGCAGAGACAAAGCAAAGAAAACCTCAGTAAGAAACTGCTGTTAAGAACTATTGACTGAAGAAAAAGTATTCCATGCTTTAAACAAGTATTTCTTTTCCTGGGAGAGGAAGTATTGCACAACCCATAAACACTCCAGGATGCAGGATCATCAGCCAGCTGATGACTGATGAATTTCATTTACTTCCTATCTGACTTCGGAATATTCAGGCAGATGAAATTGCTAAGAATAAATTCTGATGGGGGCTGTGAAACAATCACCTGCTTTGTTTCTCACCCTGAAACTGAGACCATTTTAGTCTCTGTCCAGAGCATGTGCCTTTGTGGGATGCCCTGGTGCTTGTAATGCTCTGTTGGCACCAGCTTTTAGTCTGAAACTTGTGCTCCTCCAGATTCTCTTGCAGCCAGAGTCAGATGTGTCCCTGAAGTGATGTAATCTCCTCTGTCACTGTCATTGTGAGATGTGTTTTTACTGGTTTGTGGCTGGTGTATATGGAGCTTGAGTAATATGAACTGCACGTTTGCTCTCTGTTATGGGCAACTGAGTGTGTTCCTGTAACCACTTCAGAATGCTGTTACTTTTAGCCCTATATTACAAGACTATTTTCTGTGTTCTGCTCCTCTCCCTTTGGTTGAGGTATTACATGTCTCAGTGTCTCAGCTAGGTGAGATACTAGGGATAGCCCCTTGCACTTCTTCTTGCAAGGTTTTAACCCAAATCTTTAGGATGTGAAAACAGTGTGTCTTGATATTCAAAACAGTTGAGCTGTGGGTTACCTGAGTTTTTGATAGGGCTCTTTTACTGGAGAACTCTAAACAAAACTCCTTCCTTGGGTGAAAGCTAAACAAATATAGAAATCAGAAATTTGAACAGAGCATTTGTGAAAACTTCTCAAAGGGAATTTACCTCATCTTACTCCTATGATTTGACTTACTATCTTTTAACTAAAGTTGCAGTCACCACCTATTCTTCACCTGCTATTCTTCTGCGTTTTCCTCAGAAGAGGCAGCAGTCAGCAGAGCAAACCTGATTTGCTCATGAAAAGAAGCAGAAATTCACTTACAAAATCCTGACCTGTTTGTCCTGTCATCAATGCTGTGTAGTTCATCTCTTGTGTAATCCAGAACCAGGTATAAAAAGATGTTTAAAATTACAACTATTTCAACTGGTTTTCCCTTCATGCATTATTCTGTACTGGAACTATAACTATCTACATCCATCTGACCCTAAAGTCCCTCTTCTACCCATTGCACATCTTTATTCATTTATTTTCAAAAACACAGCCCTTCTTGTGCTAGTACATCATCCTGGGCCACCAGTGCCCATCTTTCCTCTCTGACTCTCATTCCCAATCATTTTTTAGTAATGAAAAGAAACTTTGCTTCTGGTTTCTTAGATACCTCCAGCTGGCAGCCTCTACCAACATCTTCATCCAGCCTGGTGTGTCCCTGTGTGTGCTCCATGCTGCCTGAATGCTTGTTGAGGAGGGACAGGGAACCTGCTCTCAGTTTCCATATCTGTCCCAGGTTGGTTTGGAAGGAGAGCTGCAGAAAGATTCCCTGGACATTCCTCAGCTTTGGGGAGTGGGCTCCACCCAGGTGTCTGTGAGGCTGATGCTGCTCCATGCAAATGGTCATTGAAGGTACACACAGACACACAGGAGGCTCTGTGTTCCCAGAGCCTGGTCATGAAAAGGAGCTGTGAGGGTTTGGGCACACTCCAAAGGAAATGTGGGATCTTCCCCCATTTCAGCTGCTGAAGATGAAAAGCTTTGCTGAGTGTATGCAACTTTACAAAGGTTTGTATCTTGCTCAAATGTCAGACAAAGGTCAAAAGTTGCTTCCCTGACACAAAATCCTTTTCCTTAGCGGAGTAGGGGAGGAAACTGAATCCTTTGAAGAAAGAGGTCCCCAGGAGATGCACCCAGAGATCAAGGCAGACCTACACTATGACCCAGCACTGACAGACAGTGTGGGCAGTGCAGGAGGCTGACAGAGTGCCTCAGCTCTTCAGGTTTCCATGTGTACCCTCCTGTCAGAAACTCAACAGGAGCATTTCTCGTCTCAAACTGGTAACTGATAGCATGCATCAGCTAGATGATTGTCCTGGGAAGCCATGGTATAGGGAAGAGGCACATCAAGTGGATTAACAGATAATAATTTCTGTGTTTCAGAGTTCAAGATTATCACATATTTGATTCCATGCACTGCACCCTCTTATTCAGATACCACCATTCCAATACCGTCTTTCCACTTTAGATTTGAAGTTCAAAGAGAAGAAATAGTGGGATCCATGTTCCGTATTGTACATTGCAGTTTTGTACATCTTTTCCTGTGGAAAGAAGGGATGTGAATCATATGCATTGGAAACAAATGAGCAGTCCAAACAGGTGCTGCAGTTAGAAACTGTACATGAAGGGAAAAAACCCAAACAAACAAAACTCATATCTCTTCAGTGCTTTTTTCTTTTACATTTTAGCCAGATGTCATGCAAGTATTTTGGTACTGCTTTTGTGAGCACTCTGGAAGTTTTACAGAAAGCTGACAAATGGAAAGACTATAAACCTATGTGCATTTCCCAGATGAACAGTGTTTGCCAACCAGTGCAGAGGAACAAAGAGAGTTAAGTCAAAGCAGAGAAGTTCCTCTGAGCATTTTGATTATGAGAAGATTTGTGGGGCTTTACTTTAATAACCATAAAATACTTCAAACTGGTTTCCTAATGTCAGCATTATTTATTTTCAGAGCAAAGTTCAGAAAATCTTGAATGATTGTATATAATTTTTTTTACATGTCTTGGCTCCTTCAAATACACATATGTATACTTTCTTTTTCAGAAGTGATAGATTGCCAAGTTATCTGACCTCTCAAGAGAGGAAGTTGGGAGGACGGTTTAGTTACATTTTTCTTTCATTCCCAATGTGGAATAAGATCAAAAAATATGTATTTTAAATTCTGTTAATAGCCTTATCTTTTCTAAACCATAAGGTACTGGCGAAATAACAGTGCAAGTAAACATGGCTCTTGATGCACCACATTAAAAAATGGCTTTTGTTTATGAAAAGTTTTTTTGTTTTAGAAACTTGTGGGAATAATGTTGTATTAATGGTAGGATGTTGACCTTTTCCAGCTATGGAAGATAGTCTCAGAACAGGATCCAGGAAAAACAAACATGGAAACTACTTAACTCCTTAGTTGTGTGCCTGAAAGTTTGTGAGGAAGCATTATTTAACTTGGACTATTGTACTTACAGATTGTGTCATTACATTAAAGTGCCACACACACACAACCATTTTCAGTAAGTACAAAGGTCTCAAGAGCTTAAGGGAAAAAATCGCTTCAGCAAGGAAGAATATTGCTATAATTTTGTGTAATATATGTAAAAATATGCAGTTGTCTGCTATTGTCTACATTTATTTATATTCTCCCAGGTCAAAAATAGGGCAGATTTTCTCCACATTTTAGGGTAGACGGTGCAGTGCAACTGAACAAGAACTTATACTGAGAAGAAGTGTGAAAAGAAAGACTTTCCATGTTACTGTGAACTTAGGCTCATGCTCCTCCTTTAGGCTAAAACTGACCACTCTGTTTTCTTAACTGAAAAGCCCCAAAGCTCAGGTGAATTCGGTATAACTTGTACGTGTGACCTTTCCTATACAGTCCACCTTCATCTCTGCTGAATTCACTCCTGAACCGAGAAGTAGCCACAAAAGGCTTCTGACATCCACTTAGGATCCTGAAATGAGGCTTGGGAGGTGAACAGGTGGCTGTAGGTGGTTTCCCTGTGGTCTGGAGAAAAACTGGTGGAGGCCAGTGGTGGGGGAAGAAGTGAAATAGTCTGATCTGTCATTACACTGTGTCTTCCTCTTTTTTGGACCAGTGGTAGTCAGATGTCCTGTAGGTAGTTTCTCTGCCATTCCCATTCCTTTGTCCACACATTTCTTCTGAAGCCTCTCTGATGGCAGTAGATGTAGTCAGATTTCCTTACAGGAAAATTGCTAACTATCAGCATCAGCTTCAAAAGTAAAATGGAACTACCTCAGTTAGTATCAGCTGGACATCTCACCCATGGTTTCCACTAGATTTCATCTAGATCTCATTTGCAATTCCTGTCAATTAGATTGTATTTGTCATAATGAAGAGCAAACATAACAAAATAACGAAAACATAAAAAAAATCCCAATAACCAAATTTTATTAGCATCAAGCAATTTTAATTTTTTCAGTAAAGTGTATAAATCAAGAATACACAGAGTGAAAAACAGTCATTAGTACAGTGTACCAGTTCACCTTTAGAGTGATCTATGCCCAACAAACAAAATCAGAAATGTTGATTTCAAAATAGGTTTGGGATCTTTTCCCCAAAGAGATTAGATTTCTGTATCATCTTTAGACAACATGTAAGTACTACCTTTTATTACTAGAAGTGCACTTCTTACATTCTGAAGCTCTCAGGCCTGATCAGACACAAGGTACTTCAATACATACATAGTTTGTTGGGAGAAAACCTCAGTATCAGCTTTGCAGAATATAGGAGCATGTGAGGAGCCACTACCAAAAAAACCAAAAGCAAAAAGTGTTTCCCTCTTATGTGCAGTATATCAACCTGTCACTGCTCCTGAATTGGCGGCCAGCTCAGGAGACAGCAGCTGATCCCACAGCTCTCAGTTCACCCAACTGCAGTGAATCAGCACTGAGCTCGGCCAGCCCAGCTGTATGTACTTCTGGTAGTTCACTCATGACTGCATGGGTGTCCCACCTGTGCCCACAGTGAGAGAGCAGAAATGAGGTGCAGGAGGTGCTGCAACCTCCAGGCAAACTCTTCTGCTTGTAGCCTTAGGCTCTCAGGAGACATTGCTTCCTCTCCTGGCTTAGTCACAGGCTCATGATATGTTGGAAGGGAAGTCATGTAAGGTAAATCTCCCAAGAGCTCAGTTCTCCTTAGTAAAGCAGATTTTTGAAGTGTTTGACAAGTAGTTACATCCATTTTGTGCTGATTTTTGGTCATCGTACTTACTTGCTAAATAACTAACTGGGAGTTGAAGGCACCTAAGGGAACTTGGAGCCAGGGTTTGGTACTGACTATTTTTGCAAACTAGGTTCTTGTCTTTTGGATAATACCACTGTGGTTGAGGTTCTCAACCCTAGTAAAGAAAATATCACCAATTCCCTCCTTCAGCCCTCTTGTTTCTGTGCAGTACATGCTCAGTAAACTGTTATTCAGTGTGCATGGAAGTGTCTCTGACACAGAGGCCTTGATCTCTTGGAGACTCTGTACTCAGCACAACTATTAAGCACTTACTAGATTTGACAGGGCTTTTTTTCCTTGTTTATATCCCAGTAAACTGTAAGATATGCCATTTCTGCTACTGTTGCCAACACAGATATGTCTAACTTTCCCCTAAAGACCTCCAATGATGGAGATTCCACGGTCCACCAGCAAGCCTGTCAGCATATCTGAAGGTCCTGTGCTGGTATCTGTGCTATTATATCCCACTTGGTCTTTGCTGCTGCAGTTTAGGGAGAGCTGACTCATTTATTTATTACTTGTAGGTAAAGTTTCTTGTATTGCTGACCATTCTTTATTGTTTTCCTCTTGACTGTTGAGATATAGTGTCCAGAAGTGAGCTTAGACCACCTGATCACAAGCCTATCAATGTTGAGAAGATAGGGATTATTTCATGTGTTTTGAGTTTGTCTACAGTGTTCAAAATCTCAGAGGCAAGAAAGGTCATTGGAAGGGTCGCTGGGGGTTGGACTAGATGACCTTTAAAAGGTTCCTTCCAACTCAAACTTTTCTACTATTCTTTGAGACAATTGTCATTTTCTTCTTAAATTATGTTGTTGCTGTGGCACCTCTTCACATTTTAATCTGGTGTTGGATGAATGTGTATACATCTGAATTTTGCAGTTCAATATCTAATGGAACATTTACTGCCAAGTAATTCATATTGGTGGAAGCTACACCTACAGCATGTAAGGCTGAGGAGGTGGAGAGTTATTCCACGGACTATGTCTGCAAAAAATACTGAAGGGATTGTCAGTCTGTGTGGCAATTTTTTTCTCCCATCACTAGAAGGTTTCATCTTTTTCCACTCAGAAACTCACCATCTAGGAGGCTCTGAATATTTCTTGAAAAGTGGTAGGAACTTCAGTCTCTAGTTGGTAAAAGGCGGGGAGCATGAGTACAATGTGGCATTCACTAGGAGTTGTGGAAATCTGTGTATCCCCCTTTGGGTTTTAATATCATTTCCCTTATCAAAGTTTGGAAGGAATGCTTGCACAACAGTACATTTTGTTTTCGTATCTGGCTGGTAAATCAGAGTGAGGAGGTACAAGTGGCAGCCTGTAATGGCACAGCACTGTGTGGACACACAATAGCTTCTGCATGTACAGTATGATCCTCCTTGGCTCCCCAAGGCTCCAGAAAGTGAGAAAAGCCTGTTTAGGACTGCCTTTTCAAAGCCAGTCAAAACAAAGTAAAAATAACAGGAATCTTAATCAACCCTTGCCAATTGGCCAAAATGACTGGGTATGCTTTGCTTAGGTCAAATTTTGCTGGAACATATCAGCAAGTGAGAAGTTCATTTGCAATGTAACTGTGCCAATACATAGCCAAAACATAACACTTGGAAAACTCAGTAGATGGACAGCACTCCCATTTGTCAGCAGCTACTTTTCCAATGCACTGAGAACTGTGGGTGGCATTGGGGGGGTTGTGGGAAGGTTTTGGGAGGAGGGGTTGATTGGAATAGTTTTAGTATGATGAGGACTGTCTTATAGCTAATCAGTTGTATGAGTGGAATTTTATCTCTACTGGGAGGTGAGCTCATTTGCCTCTATCGACCTCAAATCCATGTTTAGAAAAAAGTCAAAAGTAGGATGCATTCCTCTGCTTGATAGCTTATTCTTACAAAACACAACTGCTTGTGACCACCCTGTGTCTTCTGAAAATGAGCTGTGTTTGATTCTGGTCTGGTTTATACTTTCTTCTGACCAAACAGAAAATGCAAGTCCTTGGATTAGCTCTTTGTGTTTCTGGATCCTTTTAGTGATGGATTTTAGAGATCTTGCAGCCCATAAAAATGTTATCAAAGTACTCCAGCCACTTTCTTCTTGTTTTCTTTCATACTCTTACTGCAGACTGGGTTATGGAGTAGAAGTAAGGTAGGATGTTTTATTCACTCTAAGGTTTGCTGAAACCCAGCTGGCCATCCATACTACCAGGCATGGAATTTCCCAAGTCTGTACATTGGTTTCCTACCCTATTTTCACTGCCTGTTTGTTTTTCTTTTTCTCCCTGGCTATTCCATGCCAACCCCACCCTTCTTTTTTAACTGGTGCTTTTTTATCCAGGAATGTTCACCTAATGAACTTAAAGATGCTCCTCTTGCCAGGTGGCTATTTGGTGAAGATACTTCAGGAGAGTGTGGGAGTGTACAGTGAAGAGACAGGAGGAAGTTTGTGGATGTGATTTGTCTAGGAACTGGCAGCAGATGGCTGGGACTGAGGCCAGAAGAGGAGGAGATGAGAAGGAGGGAACAGTGAGTTGGGCAGTAAAGGAAACCATTCTAAATGCTGCAGGGCTCAGGGCTGCACAAGGGGAAGGTAACTTAAAGCTCTTCTGTGTCAGTGTTAATGTGGTGGACGTGATCCTCAGGAAGCTGCCATGGAGCTGGTTGTCATGTTGGTGTTCCTCTCGCACTTTGAATAAAGTTGCGGGAAGTAGAGGGAATTGGAGTACTGTCAGTATAATGTTTTGTTTGTCTGAGGGCCAGGTTAGCCTGTGAGGTGTAACAATGCCCAGCTCACTCACTGTGTGCAGCCAAAGGGCTGTTTAAAGAGGTGGCTCAGTGCCATCTCAGCTGCTCTCACTGTGGGTGCTGAGCATCCATCCCTCTCCCAGTGGTGTCAGCAGAGGAATGAAGGGGTCTTCCCTGCCTCATTGCTTCTGGGGAGAAGGTGGAGGAGTTGAGGCAAAGGAGCATGAGGATTATTTAATCACATCTTGAGTTTGGCCAGTCAGCTGCAAATGGCCTTTGCTTCTTATGTACTTGGTTAAAAAAGGGTTTCCACTAAGTTAAAATTAATTTGGTTCCTGAGTCAACCTTTGGAAGATTTTCAACAAACTACTTTAAAATGCAGGGAGGACTTAGCAAAATAAATCTTATTTTAGTAAATAAGCTGAATTACAGTTTTCCAAAGCTGCTCTGCGAATGAATGTTGTGAGACTTACTGAGTGACAGACACAGTGGTGTGCACCAGCATCCAGTGCTCTCTTCCTTGGTTTTTCAGGAAGGCTGCCGGCGCTCGATGGGCTGAGGATGGAAGTGCGTGCTTTTGTGAGATGGAAAAAGTGATTCATCCATCCTCCTCCTTAAGCACTGCCTAGGAAGGACATCACAGGCAGGGTTTCTGTGCCTGTCCTTTTCTGTAAAGACCTTTCTGTAAGAGAAGTGTGGCTGGAGGAAAAGGGAGGATGTTAGAAGAGATAAGTCCTGATCTCTGCTGCTTAAGTAGCATCTGTATAGCTGGTGCTGAGCCCCACTGTTTGCCCTAAGGAAAGGCTGCCTATCCTACCACTCCATGAAAGGGAAATTAGTTGCAGACGTACTCACAAACTTCTCCCTTCTGAACTGGTCACCTATAACTGTCTCAGCTGTCACACTGATGACGGCTCCAGGCTGGTCCCCTACTTCAAGATCAGCCATGAAACTGATGCTGGGAAGGATTCTTCAGGTAACTGAATAGATGTTATATTTTGTTGGTGTTCCAGATAGAACTAATACATACTGGAAGCACCAATAAAATGAGGAAATTCAAAAGTAATGCTGGAGTCACTCTAAGTAAGCTAGACTAGATTTTATTCCAGTAGTTTGAATTTCATACTCTTTTTTCAGGTAGGCAATTGTTAGTATGAGGCTCAAACTTGCAATTAAGTTGTAGCTGGTAGAAAAATGTTAAACCTCCTGAACTTGCACACATTAAGATAATAACCCAGTTTGTTCTAAAAGGACATAATGAAGGAGTTCAGTGAATGGGAATTACATAAACTCTACCATTGGTGTTGAAGGACATGATCTATAAATTAGGAGGTTGAGAGTAAACAGGAAATTCCACTGAACAATTTCAGGATAAAGAAACTATAGCAGCAGATGGAAAGATGTTTCTGTTGGGAGATTTTAGAGGTTGATTTTGATACCATCTACCTCTTTTTAAAAGAAACAACCACTCCATCTCCAAGTTTTGGTTGTGAATTCCAGCTGTGCATTAGTGCAGCAATGCTAGGGCCAGCTAGAGCACAATGTTGCACAATTCTTGTCAATCTTGTTCCCATATACAGGTCACACCTCTTTTTTTCTCCCCGTATAGCCACATTAGCAACTTTGTGGGCATTATATATCTGAAAAGCGCCCTAAATGTGTTAACATATAACAAGCATATTTGAATGTTTGGATTTTCCTTAAGGCTAGAGCAAAATAAGAGATAAAGGGGAACTAGATCTTTCAATGAAGAGTAATTGAAGCCTTTATGCATAATATACCTTATATAATGTAAAGTAGATGGGGGTCTATTTTCTACTTGTTTTGATGATTATGGATCAGGCTGCAGTATAACTCCTGGTAGCAATTAGTCACAAAGACTAAGCCTTTTTGTTTCACCAGCATTTCAATCTCACAGCAAAATTCAACCTGCTTTCTCCAAGGATATCCCCAGAGAAATGTTAACATTCCTATAAAATAAATACAGGGCCTTTCAGTATTAAAAACATGGACAGAAATGCTCCTCTCCACAAGTTGTTGTTTTCATAGCAACTACTTTGTAAAACAACAAAAAGTCTCTCCCCTCAAAAAAAAAAAAAATCCCCACGAAAAAATTTTCCAAAACAGAAAAGAGAGCAATTAGCAAATAGTTTACATGCCTCAGATAAGAAACCATAATGGCTAGTAGGAAAGAAGAAACCTCGTGTTTAAGATAGCTTCTCAGCAAGCTGCATAATAGTGTCCAAACATGCTTCCTTTTGGCACATGTCGATATACACAGACAAAGAAACAGGAAAGGGTTTTTTTTTTTTGTAGTTCCCTGTGTCAGAAACAGACACTGATGGAGAACTCAGCCATAAACATTTGTTATTCTTACTCAAGAAAAAAAGACATAGCCTTGATTTTGTGTGAAGTGCTGTATCACAGTTGGAGCAATGTAGCTCTGGAAAGGATGCTTTGAAGGATCAGGTTCTGGCTTTCATCTGTACGCAGCCTTGTCTCAGTATTCCTGATGTGCTCTGCAAATGCCAATGGTGAATAAACCAACTCAAATGATAAAGAAACATATCCCTTTGCTATGCAGAGCGTGAATTCTCAAGGCTGCTGTAGACTTGGCAGTAGAGAGAAAAGCTGCTCTGTGCAGCCAGCATTGGGTTTCTCAGTTGCTCTCAGGTCTAAATACAGAAAACTGGCCATATCACATTTCTCTCCCCGGAGGTGGACCTCCAGAGGGTGAAGCTCAGCAGGCACACAATAAGGATGATGATGACGAGCAAATGTGGAAGAACTGTGATTCCTCTCCTCTACAGAAATAGATATCTACCTGCTAGGCATGAAGATCTTGCCATGTGTGTGTGTGCCCATTCGTGTGTGTGTGTGTGTGCAAGACTCAAGCTTTTACTGACCAAATCACTCTCACAATTAGTTATTGTGAAGAAATTTCATGCAAGCAGTCCTAGTGAAGTTTTCATTCTAATTTGAAATAAAAAGATAAACATGGAATTCTTTAACAAACAGTTACAAATTAGTACAATGGACTGAATTGCAGCCGTTCTACTGTCGTCATTATTCGCACAGAAATTAGGTTCTAATCTGAAAAGAGGACTTTACTCACTAAAGTGATTCAAATAGTAAGAAAAGATAGTTTTGCCACTGCAGAACATGAAGAAACATGATAGTTGAAGAAAGGAGGTGTTACCCACTGATGCAGCTGTAAGAGCTTTGCAAGTGTTAAACGAAAGATATGGTGGAGCTGAGAATTAAGTTGCTCACGTCTGCAGGGTATTAATCCAGTATTTTACCTATGAAATAATGGTAGTGTTCTGAATACTTTTAGTCTCCATGTACCTGTTTGGTTCCAACTGTTTCATTAGAGTGGTGTCTAATTTGAACTATCCTCTAGGTCATCCTGTGCCAGTGGCCCTACAATCTGTATTCCTGCATTCTCAAGAGCTTTGTGCTTTTCCATTAGAGTATGGGGCAGAGGAAAGGGAAAAAGGAGACAAAAAGGGCCTGTGTCTCATGCTGATACACAGCAAGGAAATGGTTGGGTAAGCATCCTGGATCCAGGAGCTAGGCATTTTGTTGGGTCATTCTCTCTAAACGTAGCTCAGACTGAAGAGGAGGAGCTCAATTTCATGCTACATGTATAAGGACTTCTTTCAAAGACCAACAGCAGTCGAGATTTCCCCAGTCGCCTGTGGAAATTCCACTGCATTCAATGTGAAAAAATCTGATTTCTTGCCCTGGTGAGATGTGTTTGAAATCGGCTGGCTGGCTGGCCCTGCAGGGATGCTGACGCCGCTCTAAACAAAACTACGCAAGCAGTCCGGCTGTGATGCCGCATTAATCTCAACAAGTGTATTCTTCAAGTGCAGCTGAGGATTAAACCTATCCCAAGAGCTCGTGGAGGAGGAGGTGGTTATGCAGTAGCAACTTTGTTTAACATTTCTTCACGTCTGCGGCTAACGGCGAGTTCTCAGTGCACTAGACACTACTAGAAAAGGGAAGGATTTTGCAGCTCCTGGCACTGCATATTATATACCAACAGAAGAAGCAAAGATTTATTTTTGCTCGCTGAATGAGAGAGAGAATGAAGTGCTGAGAGCTCTGTAAAGTTTCATACTCCCTTAGACGCAAAGAGCCAGATGAATATTGTTGGAAAGAATGTGTTTATACAAGAATCATATTTATCGCAGAAGCTGTGGTCTTAACATTAGACAAGGCACAGGGTGAAAAAGCTGAGCATGTAGTAACTCAGCAAAATTCCTACTTCTGCCATGTATTAGAGCACGCCTGAACTACTTATTTTTAGGGGGTTATTGTAGAACAGCTTACACACAATTTGTTTCCAAGAAACACTTGCATATAGATTGAGACAAAATAAAATATATTCATTAAGAAAGCATTGTTTTCAAACTTAACTTTCCCAAGGCAAACAGCCACAAATGGTACTCTGAAAATGCCTGCACTTGTAGCCTTTAAAAAAAATAATTGCTGGACTTTGGACAAAAGCACCAGGCTTGGTCTCAACCTTGCACTGCGTTGCAGGTTGTTGATAGCACAATCTGGATGGATTCTTCTGGGATCTCAGACTACATTCCCATGCTCTTTGACTTCATTGATTTAGCAGTAAATGGCACATTCTTGGAATGCTTTCAGTGGAAAAATTCTATATAATATGCATAGGAGTAAGCATGTGAAATAGTTTGTATTTTAAGCAGAGCTGTTATTCCCTCTTGTTATATTACTGTGCTTTCTTTCATTCCCATGTTATTCCTAAAGCTTGTTATTGTGAGAGACTCTGAGCCTTGAGAAACTGGAGTTAAACTAGTTTTTTCTTTAAACTGCTTTCTAAGAAAAAAAGGAGAGATGTTGGAAATTCTCCCATCAAACATCTGTTAGATGTTAGACCCAAATATGTTCCCAGTTCAGCTGTCCTGGTCTAGTACTGGGGTGGTGTAACTGAACTCAGTGGAGTTAATCAGAGATGACACGGCAATAGCATTTATTGCAACACACCTACTGTTCAAATAGCAGTGATGGCAGTATACTGACAGCTAAAAAAATCACAAATTAGGAAAATCCTGTAGTGAGAGGCAGAGAAATCTATGAATTATAGCTTTTAACATAAAGAAACTGTAAATGGCCAGAGGTTGATCCAGAGGGAAACTTATTCTAGCAGACTTTCAGCATCAATCTGTCTTTGCAGTGGGAACCTTTTCTGTGACCACTGCTGAAAGCCAGAGTACGTCCTATTCCAGAACTATGTTCAGGCTGTTCTATCTTTTCAATATCCTTTCCAATCTCACTAAATCTTTCAGAAAGAAACATATCTAGATCTAAGTTTTGATGTGCAGTGTGTATAGTTGCATTTCAGTTCACATGAAGATTAGGGGAAATAAATTACAATAAAAGCCTGGTTTAAGATGAGTGCACAAGCTGTTGCCTCCTTTACTTTGGTTATCAAAGCCATATTAGTAAGAATTTACACTGTTGGGAAGAAGATAAAGAAAAGGAAGATTAAATTTCTGCACAATGCCCTTTTGGTAAACTGTGGGAGAGGAAATGGGAGTTAAAGTTGGTCTGTAAAAGCAGCTGAAGCAATTCCCTCCAGCATGAGGAAATCTTAGGCTGGAATACGGCCAGCCAAGCCAGCATGGTGACATTGACTCCATTCACAGCATAGCAGATGTAAAAAGCAGGAGACAGCAAGATCCAAACATGCTGTCCTCCAACATAAAAACAAGGAGACTGCTCTTGAGTAGTGTATGGCAGAGCAAATGTTAACAGAGCTAGTTTTGCTGACATGTAATATTTTCAAGACTTGTGGTATTTTATTCCTAAATAAGGCAAAACTTTTTTTTTTTTCTTGTTTAAGACTGAGATGAAAAAAATGTTTTAGAAAAGAAATACAAACATGGCAATGCACCTGTGCTCTAGGCTCAAACCTGAGCTTGCCATCTACCCTGAGAGGGCTGTACTCACTCACTAGCTCAAGATTTGGCACCTTATCTCATTTTGACTAAAACCCTTGTTTTGTAATTAGGAATTCTGTCCCATTTTTCCTCCCCATTATCTTTTAAATCAGTCCATACAAAGAACCTTTTCTGATATATTGTTGTTTTCGTCCAGCAAAATAACCATACACAGCTCTGGTTTTAAAGCTGTTTTAAGTCCAGTGCTGAACTCTCTTCAGACTGCCCTTAGGATGGGTGGCTTCTGTGGCTTCATGTTCCCAGCTTTGTTTAGCCCTTAAGAGCTAGCAAAACTGCAAGTATGCAGTGGTTGAGCTTGTGTTTCACTTTGGTTTTCCACAGCAAGCAGAGTGATAAGCTCTTATATGGCCTACTTGGGATCTGTGGGACTAGTAGCACTTAATTGTACAGATTTTTTGGCATTCGTGTTCAGCCTTCAAACAGTGCTTCATGACCAGGACTTATTCATTGCAGCTTATTCATTGCTTTACCATCCATGGGCATAACATTTTGTTCCAAGTGGTGCTGTGCAAAGCACACTGTATTCCTGTTAATATTACATGAAGCTTAAGATTTTTTTTTTTAAATCTCCTCTCTCAAGACTGTTTATCTGTCTACATTGATATTTGTGTAGAGATATGGTTTACAGTCTATTTACTTACTGATGTGTCAGAAATTTGTTTACTAATAAAATGTAGATAAAAATGTCTAGTATGTGTGTATTGGTTTCCAGTAAGTATTTTCTATACACAGTTTTTTTTAATCGTAAGTATATATAATAATGCAAAAGTGAATACATTTCAGTGATAAAAGATATGTCATTTATTGGGCTATATTCCATTTATTCTGCAATGCCTTAATCAAAGTAAACTGACCCAAAAAAGCTCATTTTCTTCATTCAAACCAATGGAGTGCACCATTTGGACCTCATTTCCAGAATATTTTCTCACAGGAATTTCCCACTCATGTTGTGGGTAGTCTGTGTGAGCAACAACTGAACCAGCAGGCAAACCCGCAGGGATTGTAACAGGCATCTGATTACAATTACTAGCAAAGCTTCTAATCCTTGTTTCTCCAGCTATAGCTTCAATATTTAACTAATAGCACCACATGCAAACATTATCATAATTATTTTGTTGGGTTTAGGCATTGGGCAACACAAACAAATTCTGGAACAAAATCATGAGAGTGACTCAACTCTGCTGTGACTGCTGCTTGCATGGAACAGCAATGGAAAATTATCTGAACTAATCAAACTAGCTTATCATGAATGAATAGTCTTTCTGTGGATAAAATGAGGAGGGAATAGGCTGGAATGATGTAGGAGAACTTAAACAAGGAGCTGTGTATTTCATGTTTGTGATAGCAAGTATCCTTGGGACATTCATTTTTCATAGTATTTATGCTCATTTTTAGTTTTGTAGTCTTCATGCAGAGGATTAAAATTAACCTCTCCTATTGTGTGAACTTTACATAACTTTGTAAAAAACATAAGTGCTGCGCATGAGCTGTTCCTTTTTTTACGTTTGTGGAGCCTATTGGAGATCAGCAGCATGGAGGTAGAAAGTGTTCTTTCCTTGGGGTAGATGGACAGCGCTGACCAGAATTGAAGGGGTACGAGCACTGGGTGCTGCCCCATTCCTCTCAGTCCATGTGATGATCAATGCAAGGAAGAGCTGACAGTCCAGAGTGTCACCAAAGACACCCTTAGGCAAGGCAGATCAGCAGCCCTCCCCAACAAGGAAGATCTGTGTTCACCCCTTGCCTCCACCCTGCAAAAGGAAATCCACTGAAAAGAAGATGGAACAGAGATGGCTGTGTCGTATGCCTTGTTTCTACTTCCCAAAGAAAGCTGAAAAAACTTTTCTGGCAGATGTTGTGAGAAGCATCTGACAGTTTGGGACTAGTTCATTTGAGCAGGCCCATAAAATAGGCACCCAAAAAATCACTGATTTCATTTTTACAGTTCAACTGTCCCACTGGATTCCTGTGGTCCTTAGGAAGGACAGTGAGGAGAACAGCCATTCTGCATAACACCCATCTCTCCCAAAAAGGAACTGATGAGCTTAAGTCAAGAAATTAGCATGGGCTTAGTTTTACCAGAAGTAACTCGTGCTTTGCATGTTTTTAGGATGAAGCAGCAGGGCAGTGAAGTGTAATGAGTGGCTTCCTGACTTCTAGGGCAGCAGCCCCACCAGGAATGCCTGTTGGTGGCTTCTCCATGTGCTGATGTGTATCAAGAATAGCAGTGGTGCAAAAGTCTCTGCAAGACAAAAGTTAAACTTTGGAGAAAAGAATATCTAAGTACAATTTTTGGAAGTGCTTATTGCCCGACTGTATTACAAATAATTATTCAGTGTTATATCATTTAAGTCTCCTGAAGGACACATAGGAGCATTTAAAAAGAAGTACTTGAAATTGCTTCACAGATTTTCCCCTGCCCCTCTCACACCACTCAACCACTGCATGCAAAAAACATAAGTAGGCAGCTGACCTTGCGTGAGGCTTTGACTATCATACCGTGTAATCTCATCTAATGCAGCATCAAACTTTCCTGAAAAGACAAGCATGTTTTGGTCATATCTTAAAGGTCACGAAATGCCCATTTATCAAGTCTCACTTACTCTAGTCAGTAGCTTCTTGTGTACCCACTGTGCACAAGAACTGTCAGCTACTGATAGCCAGCTTTGCTGTGAGGACATGCTGGAATTCTCAGATTTATTTTTCTTGTGCTCATTCAAAATAGCCTGCAAGGTGCCCTCTGATATTTGTGTTTGTCTAGAGCATTGTGCTTCAATCTCTGCCATTTTACGTGCCTGATGTGCCACAAGGTGCATTGATTACACCTAAAATGTAGACTTTTCAACAGTGTTTTTAATTCATTTCCCAAAATTTAAGATAATTGTGTCATCAGCTTTTTTTAGTCTGGAATGGATACTGGTGCATTTTTACAGAAACATATGTGCTCCGTTAGGTTTAGGAAAAGAAGTGATTAATAATGTAAAAGCATTTTAAATGGATTCTTGGATACTTTCTATTTAATCTCAGGCTTTTAACTAATTTTTATTCACTACACATCTTTGGAACAGTGCAAGAAGTCCCACTGTTGTGTGGTTTCAGTTGGTTTAGATTTCAGGATTTTTTTTTAATTATGAGTGTGGAAGCATGCTTGAGCTGCCTGTGACTGAGCAAGGCTTAAATTAGGTCACAGCCTGGCTTTTTGTGTTTACATTTTTGTCACTGTGTGTTTTATCCCAACACGTATCTTGTGTGTTTCGTCTCTGAAGATGTTAACAGCTGCACAAAAACTGTCTTCTGAAATGTTTTTCCAAGTCTCTGTTTATCTCTGTGATGAAGAATTGCTGCTGCTGAAGCAGTCTAAGAGTTAGCAAATATTAAACTGGCTGAAATTCACCTCAATTCAGAGGGGCTTGTCTGAGACCTGTGGCACCCTTGAGGTGTGATAGGGATTGTGATACCCACATGTGTTTCTGCAAAAAGCTGGAAGGGAACTAACTGTGGGCTTCAGAGAGGTGAGTGTGAGGAGGTGCTGGGCACTGACTGGAGAGTAGTGTTCTCATCCATGGGTGCTCACCATCTGCAGTTTGGCACACAGGAGTGACACCACTTCAGTTCAGGACAGACCTGTCTCAAGCCCTCATCAGTATCTGCACACATTTACTGAGGAATGAGAAGGCTGTGGTTTTGCATGCATATCCTAGAACCAGTCTTTAATATCAGGCAAACATTAAGGTGAAAGCAAATCTCTTTCTCCAGTTTGTTGGGTTTTTTCCTAAACCTTCTGGTTTCTTAATACTACTAATTTGTTTACGTATAGTGAAGCAAGTGAACTCTGCATATTGTCAGGATAGTGTCATTAATCTTTCTAAGTTGAAAGATGTATTCCTTAAGAAGACACCAAGTAATAGCTGCATCTTAGATCTGAAGGAAAGTTTAGGGCCAGCAGTCCTCTCAGTGTGATGGAGAATGTTGTGTCCTGTTGTTTAGCTGTTTTCTCAAGTCATTGCTAATTCCTGCCGTCAAGGATTAAACATTCAATTGGGTAACAAGGTCATCAGTTCTCTGAGATACTGATTGAATGAAGGAGCAAGTTGCTTAGTCAAACAGCTGAAAAGCAATCTAAGCCTATACTTTGCTATGCCTGGAAATATATTTCCAGCTATTTTCCTTAATGTTTCAAAGTACATTCATTTCACCTTTTTTTTGGTCAAATTTGCTGAATACTAATTGAATTTATTGGAAAAAATTCAGTCAAGTAGGAACTTCCGCAGAAATTTCATAACTAATTTGCATAAAATAATTAAAATTACTTAAATTTCTGTGGTAATGCAAAATCTAAGACATTAATAGCTCGGTGTCTAGTCAGGCCTTTATAAATAATCAGAATTAACTGGAAAATCATATTAAACTATATTTATCTTCAGAACAAAATAGTTTTATTGAATGGTGAGAGGAAATAGATTTGATTTTCTTTTTTGTCCACAATCTATCATAGTTAATAGTTTAAATTCTTTCTCTATGATGCTTCATTAAAATTCTTCTTGAACTGCATCATCTCTGTGGGGTTACTAAACCATGTTCTGTTAGAATTAGTTTCATCTTCCAAAGGTATCTGATATGTATAGGAATTAGATTGATAAAACCATCAAGACCAGAAAGAATATGCAAATAGGCAAACAGCTGATTTTCTTCATTGCAGTTGGGTTTATATTTATGGAGGTAATGTTGTGTTACCCCAGCCAGCACAATTAAAAATGACCTTTCATTGATTCTTATTTCAGTCCTTATTATTGGAAACTTACCATCTGAAAATTCTGTCAGCCTCATTAAGACAAATTTAATTTTTCGATTTTTTTTTCTTATATCTGTTGAAAATCCATTGTGGGTTTCTTGTTTGTTTGGAGGTGGCACGGGGAATAGGAAGAGAAATATGGCTCTAAGTCAAAAATACTCAGAGGGAGCTGAATAGCTCTGTCATCTTTTTTTACTCTGACTCTTCAAATCTCTCTTTTTAACTGCAGCATCTTTTTTGTGTCAAAATGTAATAGAAATATCAGGCTGTGTTCATAAAAAAGTTAGTTTTTATCCTTAGAAGTGCTTGTTGGTGTCTTCCTGTGGTGGAAACAAATAACAGCAGAAACTTCTTGAGTTCAGAACCTTATAAATCAGTAGAGTTGGTAGAGTGATAGGTCTGGCAGGGTTTTAGTGAGATTTTTAAAGCATTGCAGGACCAGAAGGCTCTTTTTCTTATAAATAGCCATGTAAACTGTAAAGATATGGGAAACCTCACACATACGTGTCTGCAACAAACACACAGCTATAGCTATCCACAAGCAGATAGCTATAAACTTGCATCTTGGCTTTTGTCAATAATGCTAACTTTACCAAACACTTCATACTAATTATCAGTGTTTTTAACAGTAAGAAAGTATTCCACCTCATGTCAGTGACTCCCACCCCTTATCTCTTCTAAAAAAACTAGAGTGCTTTATGGCTTGTGTTAGATACACAGAGATCTGAAGACAGCAAACAAAAGAGAGAATAAATATGTACACAGAAAAATTCTACAGACATCACAGAAAGGAAAAAATCTAAGCAATAGAATAGGCAAGCAGCTAAATTGCAGGGTCTTAAAGAGGATTTTGAACATCAGTATCGCCATATCTCACTGAATCACAGAATGGCTGACGTTGGAAAGGGGCTCTAAGATCA
>WAAE01007256.1:0-19899 GCA_013400495.1 Nicator chloris | reverse complement strand
GTAATCAGCCTCTTCAGTAATCTTTCTGTTGCACTTTTTGGCTGGAAGAAAATGAAGGTGTTTCCACTTCCAGTGCTTTGCATGTCATCTCAAAGGGATGCTGAGTGATGCAATATACAAATCCCACTGCTACAGAGACAAGGAATGCTTGAAAGATAAATCTGCTGCCTATCAATACCTCTGAGAAATGTCAGACTTGGAAGGAAAGCTCCAAACGGAAAAAATTACCCACATGCTGACAGATCAGGCTTTCATTTCCCACCTGCCGATGAGAAAGGAGATGGAGGTGATAACTACTTGAGAGATGGTTGTATATTGATCCCATTCCTGAGGAAAGGAAGATGTGATCCATGATAGTTCCTTACCTTAGCTTGCACTTCTTAGGGACTGGGAGTGTTAAGCAAGGTTTCTGCATGAACTGTAGTTCTAGAACCTGGTGGCTCTGTGACAAATACCTGTGTATACACTCCAGGATAGATTTAGATTACCTCTTTCAGTCCTGCAAACCTATCCAAGCCCATGGTGCCAGCTTCTGTATCAGAATCTCTTGCATTCACAGTGCAGCTCAACAGCTTCCTGCTTGAGGGACAACTCAGTACGGTGTTTTCGGAAACCCAGGAAAAGCTTTGGTGTTACCCTGGACTTCTCTGGAAGGTGTATTTCTTTGGTAGTAGCCTGATGTCAATCTCCTCTACTACATTCCCCTTGGTTTATTTTTCAAACCATTCCAAGAACCTCAGCTGCATGACTTGGGCATTGTCAAATGGCTGCCCTGTCAATAAGCCAAGAGGTTTGTCAAGCAGATAAGTAAACTACATTTTTGCCAGTCTTGGTTCTGTAAAAATATTTCAATCTTCCCTAGCTCAAAATCTGCTCATAAAATTTCATAATGAATACTATATTATCATGATTCAGAAAGGAAATACTTATTTATCAGATATTTTTATAATGCTCTTAAGCTAGAATAGGCGCAAGTTAGAATTAAATTGTTAATCAGACTCTATTTTACTAATACATATGGTCTCATTGATTTTAATAGAATTGGTGAAATAAGTTGAGGTAAACCTTTAAATTAAAACTTGATGGAAATCTTGATATGGGAACTGTAGATTGAATATGAAAGATGTATCTCTGATTCTGGACTCATTTTTTCTCTAAGACTTTATATGCTTGTCTACATATGTTCTATCCAACAGAGGAGAAAAAGTCTCTCATAAGAAAAATAAAATGTCAGTATATTTTTATGTTTCTCCTCTTTCCTCTTTATTTGAAAGAAATGATTTTTTTAATGTGTTGGTTTTTTAAATTGAAATTACTGTAGAAAGCTAAATCAAAATGTTTGTCTTATTCCTTTGAATTCAGTTAAAGTTATATTCTTATCTGCTTTTTGTTATTTATTGTTTGATATATTTAATTTATAGGATCTGAAAGACTGGATGAAGATGGCAATCCCACTGTGCTGTTTGCTAAATCCCGTTTTCAGTGGAGCACAGAGTAGACTTCATGGCCCTTCCCAACACCTATTACATGCACAAATGTAAAGAGGTACATTCCCCAAGTGTAGGGCTATTCCCATGCACGTGGATGTGAGTGTGTGCGTGCACACTTGCCCTTTCACATGTGCACTTTGCCCTCGCTTTGAGAGTCTGATGTGCAGTGAGAGAATTTTAATCCCGTTTATTGACCTTTCTGAGAAGTGGGGGGAAAGACGGGAGGGGGACACACACACACCTGCAGTTTATTTCCTTTAAAGAGATGACTTGGAGATGAAGAGATGAGATAGAAGAAGAATACTGCCCCTTGCCAGGAGCTTTGTTCACAATGCATACAATACGTGGCCTGAGAAGCCGACTGGGAACTGTTGCCATTGGAATGAAGAACAGTATTGCCAGGGCTCATGGAGCAGGGAGTGCAATTGATTAGAGGTGTAAGTCTTAAAATGGCACCAGGGAAAATGTTCAGTGACCAAATCGATCTGCTAAATTACCTTTCTTCCAGATGTGTATAATATTATTCTTTTAAAGCTGAATGTGCATTCAGGTGCTTTAGTTTAGCTCGTTTTGAAGGCACTGGAAGACAAGTGATTGTCTGTGGGAAGGTAATTTAGAACAAAGGATTCACAAGAACACTTATTTTGCATGAAAAATACCTGCCTGATATTTGAAAATATAACTACAAGGGAATCCAGAAATAAGGTGCAAGAAGCAGAACATAGCTAATGTTTATTAGTAATTATAGATAGGTACCTGATTATTATTTAAAGGGCATTCCAAGTCCACTGATGTCAGCAATAGTTTTCAGGAGAACTTTAACTGGGTCTTTGGTTAACATCATCCCCACTGGACAATGTCATTGGATGCTATTTAAGGCATTGGACTCCTAAGCAATTACACTGTTTATGACAAGCTTCATTTTTGCCCACTATATAATGACATATTCTGAATTTATCTTATGAACTTCATGACAGATTTACTATGTAAAATTAAGACCAGGCTATTTAAACCATGTTAGAAAAGGATGCCTCTTTGGCCTTACTTCCCTCTGTCTTTCCTTTGCTCTGTAGGAAAAAGAAATTACACATTGCAGAATGCTTAAATTTAATCCATTCACTTATTCTTGTCACATATTTCTGTACACTGTTCAATCCTGCAAAAAGAAAATCAAACAAAAAACAATTCTCTTTCGGTAATGAAATCTTTTTCAACAACAGAAATCCTTTCTTCTTCAAATTCTGCTTGTGCCATACTGTGACCTGATTCCTGCTAGTGTGGAGAAATTCACAGCTCTTTTATGATCTAAAGCAGATCTGAACATAACATTCCAAAGATGAAAGCTGCATGAACAACAGCGTGGAGTTCCTGGCAGAAATCTCTGTCCTCAATACCCTCTGTCATGAGAAATGTTTTCAGCTACAAGACCAATTTATGCTCATCACAAGTGAGGAGTGAAAGTGCCTGCTCCCAGATGAACTGCAGCATTCACTGCAGAAAGGTTCACTGGTCGTGTTGGTATTGTATATTTACTCTAAATGTTTCAACCACAAAGAGAAGTTACAATGTTGAGTTTCAAATGTTTTTTGATGGTTAGTGCATATAAATGTCTTAATTCTGTCATGATTTTTGATAGAATTCACTCTGCTAAAAACTATTAAATCAGACAGTGAAAAGTAGTATAAAACATAATACAATGTTACATCAGGGTTTTTGACATATTGCATGACTTCAAGATCACTTTGCAAAACAGATTTCAATTTCTTTTAAGTCTGACTGCTGAATATATTCTTTGTTATGACAAGAGCACTAATGCTCATATCAAAGGAAGATACAGATGTGACAGAAAATGTCAGAAAATATTTCCCTCCCTGTACTGGGAAGTATAAAGGTTGCACTACAGGATCTGCTGTGCTCAAATGTAAAAGTAGCACTGATTGAAATGCCTTGAACTTTCACATTTGTTTCTTTTTTTTTATCATAAGAATTCTTACACTGGAATACGAGCTAAACTAATCTTTGAATAGTATTTGTTGAAAACTTGATAGTTCTGATAATGATGTATTTCCCTCAGTGTGAGTACCCATGTGCAAGAGAAATTTTGTTGCTCTCATCCTGTTCTGTGGTATCCTACAGCTGACATCTGAGCAGCACAGTAAGTAACCAATATAAGAAATTGTCAACATTTTGCTGTCTTTAGCAAATATCCATAGGTGCTACTCTCACATAACCTCTGCAATCAGCTATGATATACAGCGTTAAACCTCCCTGTTGCTGTAGCCAGGAAAGAAAAATGTGCTCAAAGCTTTTTTTTTTTTTTTTTTAAAGAGTAACACACTTCAACAATCAAAGGGTGAAACCAGCTAAAAAGTCACATAGAACTGTATTTAAAATCATTGATTTGTGAGTATGGGGTGTGTGTGTGAGCGGGTTATGTATGGGAGAAATCCCCTTAACTAAAAGCATTAGAAAAATGGAATGAATGTAAAATTCAACAGTCTAATTGGATCCCAAGGAATTATCTTGGAACCTGCAAACTGGCTTCCAAGCCCTGCTAACTAACTTACCTTCATCAAATGCTTAAAGGCTTTCCTCACATTGTCAAAAGCATTTTAAGCAAGCACAGCACTCAGCTACATACCATGACAAATTTTGCCTGTAGGCTATTAAAATGGATCTCTTTACAGCTTAAAAACAGGTCTCTCCCCTGGATTCCTCTTANTTGTGGGTTTGGGTGGGTTTTTTTGTTGGGGTTTGTTGTTTTTCTTTTTTTCTTTTGGCCTTTATATCTTCAGAGTCTAGCAGGGTTATTAATTAATGAACTTGTGTATTTTCTGTCTTTAGCTGCTGAAGAGTGAGGAACTGTCAATCAGCAGGGACCCTCCTGAATTAGGTGAATGCTAACATTTGGCAAGTGTCATCACAGTTGCTTGCCCATGCCCTTGTAATGCTCTAAGCCAGTGACCCTTCCTTCTTTGTCACACATTTCAGGTAGCACTCAGAGCTCATTGTGTGCAACTGAGGTCAACTGCCAACCAACCAAGTGCTCTGTCCTGCTCACACAAAGCTTTCCCTGAAGGCAAGAGAAAAGAATAATAAAAGGGGGAAATGGCCTGCTGAGCAAAGACTCTGAGTCTTTTATAACAGGAGGTCGTTTTTGATTATAGGAAGGAACCTTCAGTGGCCATGGAAACCAAAATGCCACACAAAAGCCAGAGGGTGCTTGGGAGGTAAACAAGATAGATGAAAGGTGATGGTGCTTTTAATCTCCACAATCAATGTGTTTAGGTGGGTGACTTTAATTTAATCCATGTCTGATTAACCCACTCCCTTTGTTTACACCATTATAAGAGTTTTTCTCCTATAAAATTTTTAAACAAATGTTAAAAGATTCCAGGAGAGGGCTGGTCACCACAGTGTTTTCATCCTATTCACCCCACTGATGTAATCATGGATGTTCTCATTATCCACATAAATGCCTAATCCTTCTTATTCCTGCTAAGCTTATCCTCAGTGCTATATTTTTGAATGAGAGAGTGAAAGTTCTTATACAAATACAAATTCTTGTGACTTTCTCTTTTAGACACCTAGCAGGATGAAACAACTGGAAACAATGGCACTCAGTAAGGAAACTTTTTCCCTCAAGAAGCCTTCGAGCAGTTTTGTGAAAACTGGTTTTGATTTGGGTGAGTTATGGGTCCTTGAAAGCTGCCCATCGTATGAGTTTAGACGTTTTTAAATAGCAGCAGAGGTTTTAATGACAGCTGGATGTTCGGAAGGAAGTTGTGCCGTGCATGCGTGCGCGGCTAATTTACCTACTTACTGAAAAACATACTCAGGGGTAGTGCTCCGAATGAACCCTGCCACATTCAGTTTGGCTTGGCTTACATGACTGAAAACTCTCTCCAATGGCTGTGCAAAGTTTTCCACAATAATGAGCATTTTATGGATGAGATTTTCAAAAAGCCAGTCCCCCTTTAGGAGAACGGATCCCATTCAGACAGGAAAGGGAAGGAAATTTATAAAAAAGTCCCAGAGGAATTTGTGTTCCTACATCCCTTGGGGTTAAGGGGTACATTCAATAAAGACAGGTATTTAAGGAGTTATCTGAGTCTCAGTGTCATTAGAGAATGAGCTTTAAAACCTCTTTGAATCTTGTCCTGGTTTCTGAATGACAATAAAATGATCACTCATTGAGTTAGGCTTCCTAAACAGTCTGGAGTAGGGGATAGACGCTTCAAAATAGCACTTTCAGGAAGAAATGTCTAAGCTCGTTGACTTCAAATTATGGTAGCCTTTTCTATACCTAAAATGTCTTTGCCATGGTATTCAACATCTGCCTGTGTCCAGCCAAACACTAGGTCCCTTCTTGAAAGCAGCTGCCTGTCTCAAGTCTTTGACACAGTAAAGCAGAGCTTAGTATGTCCTTCTACAATACAGGCAGAGGAGGCACTGCAAGTGATGCTGCCCACTCTCTGTGTAATAACCCTGCAGTAGGAGTGCTTGGGAGCAAGAGACCCAGGCACCATGCCTTCCTCAGTGCTGGGGTGATTGAACCTGTTTGTCCAGGTCAAGCCCGGGGAGGAGGAGATTTCTGGAGCTGGGATGCTCCTCAAAAACAAGCAGGATGATTGAGGCCCAGAATGAAAAAAATGCCAGTGAGCTCCTAACTCTGTAATCCTGTCAGAAAGAGATGGTCTGTCTGAGGAGATACTCCTTAGATGAAAATAGGGAGCAGTGTGCCTGGATGTCACAGCTGTAGAGTTTGACAATCTCTGAGGAAAAGCTCTGATGCTGTTACTGGCCTTCTGCTATCAGTGAGAACTCACATGCCCATTGAAGTATTCAAATTCTGATCTTCTGTTCACTCTGGAGCTCACTTCTTCCCCCACAGCTCCCTGGTGGGGTCTCTGTCCACTAAACCGTAAGATATTCTGGGACAGCCATCAGAGACAGCCTAAGACAATGTCTTCTAAGCAAAGTGAGAAAGATTTTGCTTTTCATTGAATCCATGGCTATTTCTTATTGAAAAGACTGTATCCAAGAATCTTACATGTGCTAAATAAGTATAATTCTCTCTCTCACTCAACTGACATTTAAATCCTTTCTATAGAATGGAGCACCATTAACAAGTATGAAGGGAAAAGGGCCTACACAAGCATCTTTCAGTAACTTTCACCCTGGCAATAGAAATTTTAGGTTCCCGTATCTGTGTGATATGAACTTGGGCATGGATCAGGGATACAAACAATTCCTCTTTATTGTCTTCTACTTTGATTAACCACAGTGAGAGATTACATTCTGGACCTCCTTGTTAGCAAATCTCCACTGTACAGCTGTGCAGTGCCAGAAGTCTGAATACTATGTATAAAATCAAAATGATAAATGACAGAAAATGAGGCCTTCAAGGTGACAAATCAGCAATTACGGACTGGAGGTGCTTTTAGGATTAGCTATCAAATGATCAATTGGTTTTCAGGACCTTTGTTAAGAAGTTTTACAACTCATGTTCACGAATGTTTCCATGATGGAAGCTTTTCAACACTTTCAAAAGGCCCAATAATAAATTATTCTGTATCTAATATTTTGAAAGGTTCAAGACCACTCTGTTAGCACAAGAATTGCTCTTGTGCATGTAACACATGTATGAATGCAGTCAGAGGCAGAAAGAACTTTCCTTCCTCCTTTCCTCCTTTTATCAACATAAAGGTTGCCTAGAGCTGCAATGATCCATGCCATGAGGATTCAAATTTGAATCAAACTTGCTTTGACTTCACACAAGTCAGTAGGCACCTTTCAAGGAGTAGTAACCTCTGGAGAATATATTTTTGGCTTAACTATGCTCAGGAAAAGTTTTTTGAGATTCTCTTCAGTGAGCAAAATTTGGATTGGTCACCTAACCAACCCAACGATTATTATTGACCATGTATTGTGTCACACTGAAGCACTCACAGCACCATTCTCACAAAGGAGCACAGAAAAACCTGCTAAGGCTGCAATCCTTCCCTAATTTTGCTCAAGCAAAATTAATCTTAGTATGCTGGTCTATTTAATGAGGACCTTGTGGTCGGTAATACCAGTTGCATTTGTAGAATTCAGGCTTTTCACAAAGTACGCTGAATCAAAGAGCCTGTGAAATATTTCTCAGATAACTACGTGGCAGTAGGATGAAAAAGAAAAGAAAAAGTTTTTCCAGGATTTTGGCAGGTTCTAAAGGGCCTTCCACTGACCAGTCAGATGATTACATTCCCATTTTCACTCTGAAATTTTGTTTGGTCTCTTTAAGAAGGTAAAGAATGAGCAGAAAATTCAAAGAAAGTAAGTGGTGGAAATATACAATATAATGGGAGCCGTATCTCACTCTGTAAAGATAAAGTAATATAATATGTAATTTAGACAGCAGGTCATAGAACTACTCAAGAAACGCAGGATAATGACTGAATGGAAGGGAAAAGACGTTTTACTGACTTGAAGGGAGTGTCAGCAATACCAAGTCTGAAGACTGAGTACATTGCTATGAGGATGAGGAACTGAAGAGAAAGGTGATTAAGTGATACTTTTGCTTATGGACTTGGACTTTTGGGCTATTCATGACTGTTTGCAGCTGTTTCCACTTGTCTCCTTTGACTGCTTTAGCAACAACATTCAACCTCTCCAAATTCAATAATTGGAACACCTCAGAATGAATGCATTATTTATTACATGCTCCACTTTGCTGAATGAGTCCCTAAGTTGCAGTGGGATAAACCTAGAATTCTGAAAAAGACCATTTCTCTCTTCACTGTATGATTGGGTTGTGACAGGCACAGCATCTGAGTCCTGAAAAATTGCTAGGGTCCTAGAAATAACAATCATGCTGCTTTCTGCCCAATAAAAGAAACGTTATATGGCCAAATTAGGCAACTCAGTGACCACCATGAAATCTGTTGAAGCTTTCCTTAGAGTTGATGTGGATACTTACCCAAACCTCTTTGACTGTGCAACTGAGCTTTATCATACTCTTCTTCCAGCTGAAATTATAAATACCCTTGTATTTATGGTAGTGCAACACCACCCACTAGGAGGCAAGGGTAAGAAAGCTGGCTCTTTTAAAAATTAATGAGCCTTGGAAGGAAATGAAGCTGAGAGAGTATGAAAGCATATGAATTTCTCCTATACAGAAGAACTAGCATTCATTAAGCTGTAACTCTACACTGTTCAAAGCTCCAGTCCACTTCAGCAGTAGACTAGTATGAGTAAGGACTGTAGAGTTCAGGGTATGTGTTTTTCTATTGCCTGGAAAAATATATTACTGCATCTGTGGATAACAAGATTAGCAAAGACATTTGGTTTGTCACAGAGGCATGTGCCTACCTGTACATTAGATGTAATAAAAATTGATAAATAAAATTGATTTTGCAATAGTCTGAGAAAATAGGAGGTTTATATCCAATGTTAAATTTGGGACCCTTTGCAATGGTAGCAGCTGTAAACCTAATCCTATTTTTACACTGTCATATGTTGGGAATTGTATAACTGAGTGTGTTAAAAATGGCAGTCTGAAGGTTTTGGTACTAGTTAATACTAGAACTTAGAAGAAGTGAAAATGAATGTTCCTACAAATAATTCTATTAAGCAAGATACCTTTTAATTCCTCTTTTGTTTCTCTTTTTATCAGAAGTATTAAAAATGTAGCTCTTTAAAGCTCTCTTTTATGTGCAAAGAAGTGGAAATTATTGGAAACATATAGATTGGACTATTCATAGATTTTTTTTCCCAGCTGTGACCACATAATTTTGAATTTATATATGAAGAGGGTGTGTTACTTATTCTTTCTCATCTACCAAGAAATAGTCCCATGTTCCACGTTAGAAAGCTAAAGAAGGGCATATTAACCTGGATCCCTCTTGTTCTGTACATTTCAGACTTTTTCTCATATTCAGTATTCTACTGAGGGTCATTTCTATACAAAGCACTTTTACCAATATGTCTGTATGAAATGAAAGTTCACAGTTATTTAACATACTGTATTCATAATTACACATCTGGGAATGTTATTCCTTAGTTCCATCCTGGAATAAACTATACAAAGGCAGCACAGATCATACAGAAATGACTGTGCCTATGCTAATGAACCATTCTACCTTCATCACCGTGTAAATAAAGAAATACAACCTTACAACTCTGAAAGGAAATTGCTGTCAGATACGATGGATTGTATTTCCTGGCCCTATGGTTGGTAAATTTATATTTAGTCTTCATTGGATTACTGGTCACTATATTGTGTTTATTGCATAAGTCACTGAGGAGTGATCAAATAATTTTCATGAAGACACAGATTCAGCAATAAAAATGAAAACTTTTGAGGAGACACACTTTCTTTAACTTTGCAAAAGCAGCTATGCAAAGAGTGAGCTACCAAAAATGGAGAAGATTAGGTCTGTATTCTTTCCAGATAGCCACTGTGGCCTTTTTGAAAGAACATTATTAGATGGAAGTAGGGTTGATCTGATGGAATCCAGTATCTGAACAGTTCTGCTTCTCTCTAGAGTATGTGCAGGATGTGTAGTCCCAAAATCAGAATAATGTTCAGGTGCTAGTCACAAGAGGGAGCTCAGTGCTTCAGAGCTATAATAGAAATAGATCCGGACTGAGAAGCAAAATTTGAATTGTTTGTAAAAGGTTATAGGGTTAGTAAATTAATAGTAATTTTCAGTGCTTGGACTATGTTACTTCAGCTTGGATTTATCCTAGAATATCTATCTTTGGCATTAAAAAAGAAGAATATTTTGCACTCAGCTAATATATAGCTCACTTTCTCTGGCTTTCATCTCTCTAGTTTCTCATATTTCTATTTCTTTATCAAAAGTAAGGTTAAAATGGAACAGAACCTGACAGTTTATAGCAGCATTTTAAGGCCAAAAAACCTCCCCAAACCAGTAATATTTTATTTACTCTATTAGTCTTAGGAATGGACCGGAAGCAAGCAAAGTTATTATCATGGTTTAAAACATTCAGAACAATAAGTTTGAAATATTGTAGTATTTGAAATTACATGATAAATAAAATCTAGACAAATCGAAATGGCATCTTTCAAAAAAATCCAGTTGCACACCTAAGATACCCTGGTTTGATAACCACACATTGTAGATGAACTGCAGAACATCACAGCTGGGGGCACCACGTTGATTTGCACCCAAATGTGCACTTGCACCAACAGCCCAGGAAGCAGAGAGTGGATGAGCTGCCACAGAGCCAACCTGGTTATTTAGGCAATTAACATACTTGCCTGGAATATTCTTGGTTTAAAAAATGCCATTTTTGAACTGAGGAACCATTGATTGATATAATTGTGGCCAGGTGATCCCAAAAGTAAAGGTATTAAAGCTAGAAGTTGTGACAATTAGCATGAAATTTTCAAGAAATCTAAACTTATTTTAATCTTTGGAGGTGAATAATTTTTAAATTTTGTTAATTCCCCCTCACAAGATATGTAATGGAAAAAAAGTATGATTTGTGCATTCCAGAGTTTGTTGTTTCAGGTTAAACAAGGCCAATTCTTTAACAATGGCTCATTTCTTATTTATCTCACCCACTGCTGCTGTTGCCTGGGTGATGTAGTTGTTCAGATGTTGTGGGCTTCTTCAAGTGTTTACTTATCAGTAGTGCAAAGCCTGTGGAAAGGATTGGCTTGCTGAATTGGATTTACAACAATTGTTCTTCCCCAGAACAGTGGAAAGTAACTGAAATTATCGTATTCCTCCCTCTTGCTGTAGATTCCCTTATCTTTATATGTCTTAACCTACACTATCTTTGACGGTCTCTTCCTTTCTCATGCTCTACATTTTCTGGCTTGGTTCCCACTCCTTCTTGCGAAACCTCATCCTTTCTTGGCCATCTGCTTTGAAAACGTCTGGTGAAGTGGGTAATTTAAAAAATAGAGTCGCACATATCTCACCAGAAAAAGATTTGTCATGGTTGCAATATAGAAGCTGAAGAGAATAACCTCTGCTACACCCTTTCTAGGAAGTTCTGGATCCTGTAGCAGTTACAGTGCTTAAATCAAGCTTAGGTCTAAAAGGTACACTTTCAGACTATAGTCATGGACTTCATGACAAAAGTACTTGTTAAAATTCCATACTCTGTGTTATGCAGTTGTGCAACATAAATCAGGCTAATGATCCCTTCTGGTCTTACAAAGTTTTGCTCTTTTAATTTAAAAGGGCCACTGTGTCCCTTTGGTGAGCACCAAATCAAGTACTAGGGTGTTACTAAGGTAATTTATTAGGAAAAACCCCTAAACATTAAATATGATAGCATATTTCTTAAAATGCATATTTCAAATCAATCATTTTATGAGTTAAGTTTATTTTTAAATATTAAAAAGCTGATTTCTAAAGAGAAAAACCTATAATTTTAGGTAGCATAAGTATGTGCTTGCAAATATTTGAATCCTTGAATTAAAAAACAACCCAACCTCAGTTTTGAATGCTATCAATGATTCTATGACAGACTTGCACGGTGTGATTCAGAATTTATATTTCCATGTATAAATAATGGATATATAATGTATACAGAAAAAAAGAGTTGATTAAAATTTCCCACTTTTATTTTCTTTGTCAGAAGACACAATGACAAGTAACCTACTTTTTTTTTTTTTTTAATCTGAAGTACCTTTTATCCATTAAAAGTTGTCTTCAAAAGTTTTTGGCCAGACTATGTGAATGTCTGGCTTTAAAACTATTTCCCCCCTTGTTTCCGAAAAAAGCAAGGTGTGCACTATTACACTGTCTGAATAGCCTTCCATTTCTGTTTATTATCAGCCCCCCTAAAACTGTAAGAATATGTTGGCCACTTTTTGATATAATTCCTATGAGTTTGATCAGCGGTAACCAACTGCTTGGGAAGGAGAGCCTGTTAGGGTCCCATTTATGGGGAATGTACAGAGGTCTCTTTTCTTTCCCTTACGGATGTGCAAAAGTGAAGATGCAACTACTATCTGACCGAGAAGCACTTGCTTCAATAACCGGACAACCAACACATACGTGGTTCAGCCATAACAAATTATGCCACTTCCTTTCCAGCAGGTCTGAAAGTCAAGGATTTGCAAAGTAAATAGGGATATTCCACTGAACGGAACACAAGACACAAAACTATAGGCAACCAGGCTTCACTAGTTGCTCTTTTCAGTAGCAAAGACAGTTCACAAAACAGAGGAGACACCTTCTCATATGGCCATTAATTAAGTTCAAAAGAGGCTGAGTATCTTACCCTGAGAACAAGACTGGGGAAATCCTGCTTTTAACCATCTAGTTGCTCTTACAATCAAGGAAACAAAGCAAGCTATAAATTAGTCCAGGACAATTTGACATAATTCCAATACCCCTTACAGGCAATGCCTTGGCAGCCAGGATCTGATGGCTGTGAGACTGCTCAGCCACACTTTTCACCCAGAGACATCCCCAGAGGCTTCTAGCTGTATTCCGCTGCTCTTCCCTGAGGAAACCTGAGGAGGCACAGATGGTCCAACTCTACAGCTGTAAAGGCACTAGGAACATCAAAGTCAAGACTTCATTTCCCTCCAGCACAGCAGGTTATAAAACAACAACAACAATAACAAAAACCTCCTAAGCTGTCTATAGCTCAGGAAGTAATCCCAGCACAAATTGGCTAGCATTCAGATAACTTCAGATTGGAAAATGTGCAATTAATTTGCTAAATGCAAGGTGACATGTCTGAGAGGATGGTCTGTATTGGAAATCAAGGACAGTTGATTAAAAATTGTGTTCTCTATTAAGAAGGAAATAGTCATCCTTAATCTATGATTTAGAGCATGATTTTATTGTACTCTCATTCAAGTATGCAGTGCCTGATTGAAAAGGAAGCAAATCTAATTAATTAATATTGGCCTCTCATTATCGTGCATCTGCCCTGCACTTCCTGAACGACAATCCTAAACATCAGAAAAAGACAGATCCCTTTATAATCAAGGATCAAATAAACAACAAAATAATAATTTAAAAAAAAAAAAAGAAATCCACGACCGTATCCTACTGCTGAGAATAATCCGGCGGCCTTTCAGCCGCCCCGCCGAACAGACAGCCCTTACATCGTGCTCCGAGTTTGGCCAAAGCGGGGCCCTGGCCCAGGGCCAAGGGAAGCAGATCTCAGCGGCGCGAGCCCTCCGCTGAGAACGCCCTACCGCCGCTCCCCCCGGCCGGGGCACCGCGCGCGCATTTTATGTGTGCTGCTCCTGTGCCTCGCAACTGCTACGCCTGATATTTTCTTTATGACTTCAGCTTATTTGAAGATTTGGCCGCAAGATGTATTTTCACACAGTGCTCAATACAAAGTCTAAAAACTCGAGCTCAGAAATGCAGTCTACAAAACTGGAACGAGCTAACTTGATCTCTAGATATAAATAACTGTGGAAAGACAGAGCGATCTACTCCTGTGCAGTTTTGATAATTTCCGGCATGTGTGATGACACCAAAAAATGTTATGGCAGAAGTACATGTCACCTTAGTGGCCAGTTGGGTGAAATTTCTTCACAGATACCAGACAGAAACATAGAGAAATCAGAAAAGTAACATTAAGTCACTAGTAGCAGACAACAACCACAAATACCACCTTTGTACTCTATACCATAGACCAGCATTCCAACCTTTCTAACTCTTCTAACTGCAATTTCCCTCTAGAAAGCTACCAATGACCAGTGTATGGGTTTTCATGGATCTTTGTGCCTGAAGGACTAAGTTGGTGTTGGAGGGGGGAGGAGAGTGGTAGAGAGGGGAGATAAGAGGAGGAAAGGGCACGAAAAGAAAAAAATCTTGGATATGTAAGCAGAGTCAAAGTGCATGGACTGCAGGTACAGTGTCACAGAATCACGGAAGTTTCTGCATTGTAAGGGACCAACAAGGATCTTCGAGTCCAACTCCTACCCTGCACAGGATGATCCCCATGTGCCTGAGGGTATTGTCCAAAAACTTCTTGTACTCAGACAGGTTTTGCTGCTGCCACTTCCTTGTGGAGCTCATCCTAGTGCTCAGCAGCCCTCTGGGTGAAGAACCTTGTTTCTAATATCCAATCTAAAACCCTAAACCTTCCCTGACACAACTTCAGGTCATCGCCTCTGGTCCTGTCACCAGTAACAAGAGAGAAGAGATTTGTATCTGTTCTCCCTCTTCCCTTCACAAGGAAGTTTTCTGTGGTCTTTTTAAAGTTAAGGATTGATGAATGGAATAAGGGATATCTGCTAGCCAGACACGGATTTCCTTTTCCTTTCTCTTTGGGTTTCCAGATTGTGTTTTGTAATGTACTCTAAAGGTTATATTCCAGTCTTAGCAAAAATAAAATAAAAGTCAGCCTGGTGAAAAATATGTTGTTTCAGATATTTATCTTCCCAATTGTTGATGAAAACCCTTTCCAATTTGTTCATAGACTTCCATTAGAATTTTTTTTTCCATAAATACAAAACACTTGTTTCAACAGATTTTCTCTCAGTGTTTCAAAAGGCTGAATAACATTGAATGAACAAAAATAGAGATGTTGTCTGTTGCAGAAAAAAATCTCTAAGCCATTAGGAGACTGTTGTGGCTGGATTCTTCTCTGTCCATTTTATTATGATTTGGGGATTAAAAAGAAAAACTAAATTTGTATTTCTCCACAGGAAAATAAGCCAGTGATCTGACATCAAACAATGAACTCTTAAGATGCAGCATAGGTGCTAGAGATGTGTAAGCAGAGACAATTGGAGAAACATACTGATTATTTTTATTATACACTTCACACTGTCACTTGGCTGATTAATCCAAAACAGCTAAGTCTTTCCAGCAGCTGGAAAAGAGGTTGATTTTTATCTCATCCTTAGCATTCCCATCAAGTGACGAACTATAAAAATTTTGCCTGCAAACCCAAATTAAAAAAAAAGGTCAGACAGAATCAATATTTTTTCACACACTAAAACTATAAAAAACTGTCCAACTGGATATTTTCAGGTCTGTGTTAATATGTTGAGTGAGTTCCACGAATGATACCATGATTTGCCAAAATACTTAAGCATATGTTTGATTTTAAACTCTGAATAATCCCATTTACAACAGAATTTAAGAAGGCATGCCAAACTAAGGATGGCGTTGGAGACAGATAGCAGTGCTCCCACACCCCTCTATCATCACCTCTAGGAGTTTTGCTATTTGGATGCAGGTGGCCCAGCTATTTTGCAGGAATTTAGGTTTGGCAAGCATTTACCTGGAAGCCAGGATAAAAGTACATGAAAAAATTAACCAAATCATATGAAGAAGAAACAGCAAAAATCTGTTATTATGGAAAATAAGCAGGAAAAAAATATGCTGTTTGTGAGCTTTAGGATTTGTTTACACCTTCATTGCTTCAAAACCATCATGATTACAAAGAAGTCTGTAATTAATATTTCCTTTGATATTTCACAGCCAAGTTATGATAATAATTTTATATTTGACCAAGCATGCGGGAACTTCTAACTGCATACAAAAGGAGCAGTCTGGAGACAAAATAGTTATCTGAACATGTAATAGTATCAGTGAAAAAATCTGCTCTACTCTTTTTTCTCATATAGAGCAGCAAGAGTAGGTCTAAATATAATCACCACAGAGGCTGAATGCCTCATTTCTCTAATACAGTCATTCTTCTGGCATTAGAGCCAAGTTAGAAATTATTAATATCTCTATTACCATGAAAATCTAGACATTGTTTGAATGTATTTTTGTATTTTTATGGCTGACCTCTCAAAATATTCGAACATGAAGTTCCATCTTTAGTGTGCATGGATACAGTATCTCAATACTGGAGAGCAGTAATGCATTAACAACAGCTGTAATACCAACTCAGTCTTGCAAAATGAACAGACACTTAAATTTTATATGCAAAATGAAGAGACACTTAAAACAATCTTGAGCATGGCTTTAAAGGCCTAATTTACTCAAAAATGCTATTGTCCAGTTACATAGGAGAACAACTGGTTATGTTATGGTGTCTTAAATTCTGGAGATTTTTAATTCTCTAATCACAATTGTGGCTGAATCTGTCCCGAAGATTTCTGTGTCACTTGTCACTAAGCAATGTTTCCACCTTACCTTCACAATGGTGGAAAAACCTAATCAGTCTGAGTTCATCATGCTAAAGGGTATTTGCTGAAAATTCGTCACATACAGTCAGTGTAGGTTTTGAGTGCCAGATTTTGTTAGCAAACTTTCTCTACTAATTTTACCACCAAAGTTGAAACTGCCAGAGACCCCTTTCCCTGATGGCACTTCTGACAGAGTCTTTGTCAATCTGGAATGGGCAAACAAGTTTAAAGACAAGAAAATCTGACTTAAACAACTGTGAGAAACTCAGTATGTTTCCAATGAATCAGTACTTTGGTTTTGAAAAAAGCTGACATAAAGTTTCTTGTCTGGTTTTTGTTCTGTAGTCACTTTTAAAATTCCTGACTCAAGCCAGGCCAGTAAGTAGAAACAGAGATGGTAAATGCTAAAGACCTACCTTTCTTGTGGATTTCTTTACAAAAAAAAAAAAGAAAAAAAAAGAAAAAAAATTAAAATAAAATATATACACACATACGTATATTTATATATATCTATAAATCTCTCATTTATATATATCTATAAATCTCTCAAGAATATCTGATTTTGCAACACCAAGTTTTGCAAATCCAAGTTTAAGCCAATTTAAACCCAACTTTTCACTTGCCAAATAGTTATTGGTAGTAATAGTTTATGTCAGAAATCTGATGTGACCCCAGACTGGATTTATACATGGATATAAGTTTCCTTAATTATTTTAGAGATAGAAATATTGTCACAATTTTATTATGGGAAACTTAGTTTCACATAAGTAGTCTGAAAAATATTTGTATTTTATATTGGTAGCATCCTAACACAGTTGGATTTAAAGTCTCAAACTTTTCTTTCTGAGTCACAGAAACAACAAGAGGTAATGCTTTTATCGTTTTTGGTTTGGCACATGGTAATCAGATAATGGAAGCTCTAACTGCAACAGATATCTTTGAATCTAGATATGATTTATTTGAAATTAAATATAAGAGTGAACAGGCTAGACAGTCTCAAAAAAAGGAAGGTCTGAAGAACCTTATGAAAATTATTCCCTAAGATTTAGTGAAAACAAAGTTATGTGTGAGTTCTCAATGGTGAGAACAGGATTTAGACTGAACAAAAACTGAATGCGACGGAAAGAGAATAGTGCTTTGTGTCATCCAGACGCAGTGACGTTGGCATTATGGCCAATGAATTAAGGTAAACGAGGTAAATTAAGAAATATATACAGCAATTAAGATTAATGCAGACAAAATATAGGCAGAACCAAATGTGTTCAGCAGAGGTTCAGATAGCCTTCATCTCATGTTGTTGAGGTTAATCTATGCACGTACAAGATCTTGTAGGTAAGGCTAATGACGAGCTGGATGTGTTAATTCATCAAGTGGTGAAGCAGCTCAATAAACTTGGACATGTCATGGACTATTAGAACTGTAGAATTGTTTGGGTAGAAGACATCTAAGATCGAGTCCAACCATTAACCCAACAGTGCAAAGTCCACCAATAAACCACATCCCCAAGAGCCACATCTATGCATCTTTCAGATACCTCCAGGGATGGCGACTCCTCCATTTTCCTGGTCAGGCTCTCCCAGTGCTTGATAAGTCCTTCTGTGAAGAAATTTTTCCTAATATCCAATTGAAACCTCCTCTGGCACTTCCTCTCATCCTGTCACTTGTCCCAGGGGGGAGAGATTGCCCCCCACCTGGCTACAGCCTCCTTTCAGGCAGCTGTAGAGGGTGATAAGGTCCCTTCGGAGTGTCCTTTTCTCCAGCCTAAACAACCCCAGCTCCCTCAGCTGCTCCTCATCAGACTTGTGCTCCAGACCTTTCACCAGCTTCGATGCCCTTCTCTGGACCCACTCCAGCACCTCAATGCTCGTCCTGAATTCAGGGACCCAGAACTGGACACTGATATTAAACAGAATCAGCCCCCATACTGAGCTCTGGGCAACATTATTTGTGCCCAGCCACCAACCAGATGCTAAACCAGTCCTCCTCAGCTCTCTTTAAGCTGCTGCACTGCAAGGAGTGATGAATCCACTTTAAACTCCCCAAACTTAGGACAGAGAATAAAATTACCCAGGAGCAAATTAGCAAATTACTCCATAGACTTCTGATGAGGCTAGTTGGACTGTCTGAAGTCCTGACTTTCACTTTAACTTTGTGTTTTGGTCAATAATATCTTAATCAATTCTGAACACACAAGGCGTAGGTAAAGAGAATCCAAAATCTTTTTCTTTTCTGAAAGTACTGTGTTCATCACTAAATAAGAGAATCAGCTTTTTCTTGCTTATTTTCCCAATGGCCCCATTTCGCTCTGCAGAGTGGAAAACTTTCAGCTTAAGGCTCTGTGGTAGTGAAGGTATTTTCCAAGGAGGTGGGAGTGGTGGGACTGTTTTTTTCTGAAAATGAGGGAAAAGGTCTTACACATCTGGCTCTCTAACTGCTAAACAACTCTGAGGTCTGAGGACAACTTGTTCCTCTACCCATGTGCTTAAAAAGTAAATTTCCAGATGCATAATGAGGAGAACCTCATTCTTACCTCCAAGTTGGGGAAATTTCAAGCTGTAAATCCCAGGTGCATGTAGTTTTTTATCCCAATTGTAAAAATATCCTTCTATGAATATGAGAGAGACAAGATTCAAACATGCTTCATTCCTAAGTAGTGCTAGTACTTGGCTTGAGGCTTCCAGAAAGGTGTAGGCATCTCTTAAGTCTAGAGTTTAATACAGGTGAGAAACTAACTCAGAATTATAAATTATATTCTTGCTGAACTCCAGGTTCTGTTACGCTTAGCTGGATATTGTCTATATACTTTGGAAAGTGTTTTATAAAGACCAAAACAAAGTAAACTTTCCATCATTATATGCCTGTCACTCTACCTTCTCTGTAAGCAAGCTGCCTTTCTTGCCTTTTGCACTTGTCTTTTAGACAGTTGAGAATGAAAATAGCCTGTTATATTTTACTGGACCTTTTAGATTACTCTTTTTCAGAAAGCAATTGCACTTTCTCTGTAGGTAGGATTGCAAGGAGAAGTCCAGTCTGTGTCATCCCTTTCTCAATTATTTTAAAACTGTCATTAATATTCCTGGCTATTAGAGGACATTAGGGATTTGATCCCTTAAAATTAAACACTCCTAAGTGCTTCTCTGAGGTAAAGCCCAAACCAGTACAGATTTTGTCCCACAGATAAAAACTTAACTGAAAAATATATTATTATATTCTTGTGAGAAAAAAAATACAAGGAGAGATGAATCCCATTTATATGTTTAGTGAAAAGCTTATTTGGAATTTATATAGTGAGAAAATGTGCTTTTGTTTTTTTTCTGCCCCTTT
>WAAE01007254.1:0-13159 GCA_013400495.1 Nicator chloris | reverse complement strand
AATGTGGTTGACCAGCCACATCCTGAGCAAAATCTGCTGGGATGGGGACTCCAAAATTTCGACACCAGTGTGTGTGCATGCAGCAGATGGACTTGTAAGAGAGGGGAGGAAATAAGCTGGCTGTGTGGAGGGTGTACCTGGACGGGAGGAGTGCTTACAAAACACTCTTGTATCATTGACTTGGATGAGTTCGTGTCTAGCAATAGATGCAAGTAATGCAGCATTTTAGGTCTGGAAATTCCTCTAGGATCCCTGGATGAAAAAGACTCCATTCCTATGAATTATTTATAAGTAGTTTTACTGGAGCCCTAATGAAATAGCAAAACGTGAGTGGTTTGGGCTGTTCTTGGGCAGCACACAGGTGTGCCATGACCATCCATCCTCTTCCTCTCTCCAGAAAAACTGTATAGTAGAAAATGCATAAGGATCAAAAAAGTAGTGGGATGTGTAAGAAGTAGTGCTCATCTTCAAAACTGGCTTGGCTGTCATTCCCTCTGCAATGCAGATTTTTTCAAGTGGTATTTGCTTGGGGTTTTTTACTGCTAAAAAGCAGTGAAGTCTTGGGATCCAGCTGGTCTTCCCATTCTTTTGGAAGGTGCTCCACGGTGTGTGATGTTCTCACCCTCAAAATGATGTCAGTTGATACAGGAGAGCCCAGGACCACCAGGTCTGTTTGCAACATCAGCAGAGACCTAAAGGAGCTGGAAGCTCCTGAAGATACTTTTTTATTGACAGTGTTCTTGTAGAAGAAGCAGAGCTACTTTTCAGGTGTTTTTCTTCAACTGTATGGAAGATCTTGCTATTAAAGAAAGCTCAGAGGCTGGTTATTTTACCTGGCTTGTGGATGGCTTGGAGGTGGGATTCAGCTCTTCCCAGCAGAACTGGGAGTGAGCAAAAGTAGGAAGATTTTCCTTTATCTGAAGCCACACAGCTGGTTGAATAGAAAAGCAGGAATGGAGGACTGTATCGATGGAGATGCAGTTGAAATTGCTGGCTGGGAGAAGGACCTTTCTCCTCAGCTCTTTTAAGACTGGATATGAGCAGGACAGGATTCCATTGCAGAGGTCAAGAAATGTGCTGTAATTGAGTTGTGCAATGAGCTGTCCCTGGGTGGAAGCTGCTATGTGTGGCTGGATAGGGAAAGGCTGTTCTTTAAATCTTATGCAGAAAGAATCCTTAGATTCAGGCTGGCTGTGAGGATCTCAAGTGGTTTGTTAAAAGCATGTTTGGTGAGTGTAGAGATGAAGGGAAGAGGGGGAAAACAGCAAGAGAGACAAGTGCGTCCAAGCCTGGGAGGGAAAAGTCTGTGAAGGGTGAGGGCAACAAGCAGGTAGAGAGCAGGAAGGTGGGCAGAGGTGGGCTGCGAGTCGCAGGTACATGGAGTCATCACTCTGGGTACACTGCTGCTCCCCAGAACTTTGTATTTCTGGTGACAGATGCGGACAACTAATGTGTTGTGTTGCCAAAAGGAACAAAAATCCTAATACTTTGCCACTGAGGATGCAGGGTGCTTGTACAAAAAGCTAGAGGGAAGACAAGTGTTTAACAGTGAGGATAGTTTTGACCCACTGATGGTTTTCTACTTGTTCCCTCTCACTGATTTGCTGGATTTTAGTAGGGCTTTAATAAATGACTCAGATACCGTGATCAATTTGCCTCGCAGCTCTTTGGGAGCTGATTTGCAGTGGTGGTGACTGCAGCTGGGGTGGGCAGGAGAGGGAGTCTTTAGCAGAGAGATGCTGCTTGGAAAACCAAATCAGCCTCCCTGGCTGTAACTAGTTCTTCCTTCCTATGTCCTGCTTTCAACCTCTGATTAAATTTTGCTTGTTTTAAAAAGGAGATGGCTTCTGAAAGAACTTGACAGTGTGTTAGTAAAACCATTTGGTGTTGACTGTTTCTGCTTTATCCTTTAGCAATACTATTGAGACAGATCCTGTGATTTCCTGCCTCAGATTCTGCATAGGATAGGAGTTGTAGAAGTAGGAGGAATTGTTAACTGCTATCCTGTTAGCTTTTAACATTCATGCAATTGGTATTTGGCAGGGTCTTCAGTATATAAAATCTGTCACAGAAATATTCTTGAATTACAGGTGAAGAGCTGCAGTAGTAATTTGAGGGGATGCATTTCTCCCTTCTGCTTTTGGGTTTGGGGAGAGGGGGAAGGGGACATTTTCTTGTTTTGATTTTGGTTTGGTTTGATTTTTTTTCCCTTGGTGTTAAAATCAGTATTGAATGAATGCTGCTTTGAAAAAAAAATTGGAATCAAGATGTCCAGAACCAGTAACTGACAGGCAGCAGTTGAACAGTCCGAACGTGGCCAGGCAGAGGAAGGGGATCATTCATCACTCTCACAGTTCGTTAGAGAAATAATGTTTGAGGAAATTAAAGCCTGGTGCAGAACTGCTCAGGGGTGCTTTTCCTGCACCGTGCATATGCTCATGCTTTATGTGCCATTATTCTGCTGTAGTGTATGTTTGGTTGCTAGCAAGTACATGAAAACCTAATATCAGGCTCAAACTGTGCCTCCTTTATTTATAAACAGCTTTTCTTTTGCTGTACGCTTATGGAGCATGATACAGAGACATCTTGCCATAGACTATGTCAGTATAAGGTGCCAAAAATGAAGAGGAAACATTTTATGTGATTAAACAACTGAGACGTTCTGACAGATGTTTGCCTGACAGAGTCTGTAGGAAAGGCAGCGACACTCAGATCTGGTTAGTGCTCGTGTATGTGTCTGTGCCCCAAATTCAGGGGGAGGTGTTAACAGCTGGCTGTATCACACAGGCTCCTGGAACCCCTTCCCGTGTGTTGTACAGTGGCTCTGAGTGTGCTTGATGTGGGCTCTGTTCCTGGTGCTGGGCTACCTGTAAAGTCCTTCCCCATTCCAGCCCCAACAGCTTTCTCTCCTCTCCAGTGTCCCTTTTTCTTAGCATCTTCACTTTTGCTTTCTGGCTCCTGACTCTCTTTCTTTCTTGTACCTCAGGAAGTGTGTACTGGTTTCAGTGAAGGCTTTTGACACAGATCTTGCCAAAATAAAATCACACTGACGGTACTGATTCTCACCCCTTGGCTGCAGCTGAATGTCCTTCCACTGTAACTCTTAACCAGATGGGTGTGCTTTAAGGGCAGTTGATTTTGGGGCTTTGATGGTTTTTGACTATTAGAATAGCTTTAATTTGAAATTTGAATTCAAGGTAATACAGCTATGCCTTTGGAAAAATTGCTGTTGATTATTTCATATTCTGATGTAGGTGGTAGAAAGGCCCTAAATATTTTGAAGTTGTATTTGGAAAAGTAATACAAATTAATTCAGACCTGTCCAAGCTAGTCTGTTTGGCTTTTTTTTACTCAGATTAATAGAGCTGGATGGATCTTTGTGATGCGTAATCAAGGTGGAAATTTGTTTTGAGTCAGACTGCAAAGGTGTAATCCTCTTCAGGGATTATGGTACATTCTGCATATTGCCTCCAAGTGACTAGCCAAGGTTTCAATGGATGCTTTAACCCTGCTGCTCTCTATACCATTTTGGAAGGCGTTCATTGATAAAACTGGATTTTACCAACAGCTTTGCAAAGACCTGAAGGAAGGTGGAGATGCCTGAGAGAACAAGGAACATTATTGACTACAAAGACATTGTGATTCTGTCAACTGTACTGATGATAGTAGGACATCTACCTTGTGTGCCAGAAGTACTTATAACTCATGTGGGATTGAGTTCAACCTCAACAGCAAGTGTGTCTGCTTTTCCGGGCCATCTCTCTGCATGTAAAAAGGTGGTTGTGTTGGAGTAAACCAATCATGGTTGCCATTAAATCCTGATTAGTTAACAAATGCTAATGTGTTACATTATATCTGTTTAGTCTCATTTGTGTGGGGTGGAAGGTAGCGTGAAGACTTTATTTGTTGGTGAATGGGTAAGAGGATTAGATGTGACTCTACAAAGGTGGAGGCAGATGATAGGGAGGTGGGGTGGTGGAAGAGCATCTGCCATAGTACTTCTTACGCCATAAACACTTACTTAAAAGAAACTCTCTCTTTATCCTGCTGTGTTTGGGTTGAAGGAAGCACATTTATTACTTTTGACTTGTTATGGGAGAATGCTAAATAATTGCTTCATCCTACCAAAGGCAGTTGGTGAACAGGGTGGAGAGATAGCATAAAGGCTAAATAAGTGTAAATGGTTTAAGTGTTTCTAATTTATGGCACAGCGCTTACAGGGGAATATGCTCAGGGGAATATGCTCAGTAAGACCTGCAGCATCTTTCCTATTGAATGAACGGATTAATGATGGCAATGTCTGCCGTGTTAAGGATGTGGGTGAGGTCACTTCTTGTCTTTGGCCGTAGGAAATACTTCAGCTGGAAAAGCCACCATTTCCTTGCGGCTGCTTTGGATTCTGCTTTTACAGTTGAGAGAGCAGACTCTTTTTCTGGGATAGTTTTGGAAAATATTTAATTAAGCGGCTCTAATGAGGGGCCATTATAACTGCAAACGGAATTATTGTTATCATCGTTTCAGCTGTTAACATTTTAAGGGCAGTTGTTCACTAACTGTTCGGTAATTAGGGCGCAATTCACTGTGGAAAAATTGTAGCTGGGCTGCTGCTGCAAGTGTAACATGGAAAGGAACATTTGAAAGGAAGTCATTCTCCACAGGGTGTGCAGTGGACACATGGACCCATTGCTTTTCAACACAGCATAGTCTCCTGTGAGTGCAGACTGCAAAGGTTCAGATCCCAGAAGTGGTGTGACCTGCTGTGCCACATGCATGATAGGTTTATTCACTCTCACAATTACTGTGAAATTGTCATGGTTCTTTCATAGGTGTGCAGAGCAGAGTTTTGGGACAGAACTGTGTAGAGTTGTGGCACAGCTGTTCTAATGATCACACTCTATGGCAGTTCTGCAAACTTAGCGGTATTGTGATATTAATGGCCAGGTGAGCCTTCAAGCCTCCCAGGAAATTAAACAGCACAAGGAGGGGAAAAGCGCAAATTTCCTCTCTGTTCTTGGTAAGAAGCAGCACCTTGCACAGCTTGATGCAAATTGTTTCTAGTTAAGGAATGTCTTAAAATGCAACTCCGCAGGGTTGCTGAGCTGTAGCTATAGTTAGAACTGCAACTATAGATAGCATTAAATTTATTTAAGTGCTTATGAAGTGAAGTTTGCCATTTCCTCTGAGACTTATTTTAGAGCAAGTCTAGCAGAATTTTTGAGCAGCTTTGTGCACCTCATGTTCAAACACGTTCGTACTGCTGAGACTGGGCAAGAACACAGGGCTCTGTCAGTGTTTGTCTGAGTGGGTGCTTTGCTTCCTTAGTCTGGTTTGAGATGGTCCTGCAGAAGCTGTGTGGTTGTAGCATCTTTCTTGCTGGTCCTAGTCATGGCAGGGTGGCCAAGTGTGGCTGGAGCTCTGCTTCCACAGGGAACTGTGTGTGGTATTGAAATAACTTTGTGTCAGTCTCATGCTGGTTCATGTTTGCTTTCTGGATTAGAGCGTATTCTGCAACTTTTGATTTGTAAACCCTCTTTCTAAGCAGGGGAGGAAGAACTTTAGCTCAGGAATGGGGCTTGGTGGCAGCACCAAGGAGCTCTGGAAAATGCTGTGTGCCACATCTAAGCCCTGAGACTGTGAATTTTCTTGTATTTACTCCTCTTCAAGGTAAGTAAATGCCATCTCTCCTGAAAGCAGATGGATAACTTTTGTTGGATATGGGCAAGGCTTTTTCCAGGTAGCAGTGGCTTGATCATGGCAGAGGACATGGTAGAAAGCCATTAGTGCTCCAGATGATGTGTTGTCAAATGCCTGTCGTGGTGGTGGTGGTGGGAGATCAGAGTGTCCCTATCCACTGATTCTGTGGGAACATATGACCTGTTGTTACACAACCATCCCTTGAAAAGTGGGTCTAGGGGTTGGGGTCACAGTCCCCAGATGGATTTCTGGATGGAGAGCTGGTTTCCTGCAAGGCCCTGCTGTCCTGCAGAGCAGCTTTTCTGTTGTACAGGTAGGAACCACAGATACATGGGAATTCTCTTTGGCATCATGTTGGAGCTCTGGGAGAAGCAGGCCCTGAAGTGCTGTGTCATTTTGGTCTGAGAAATGGTGTTTTTCCAAGAGAAGGGGAATACATCTCTTACCATGAGCAGCAGCTCATGCAGAGAGAATTAGAGATGCCTTCAGAGACCTGTGGGCCAGCCAGGGACAGTGGTAGCCCCAGAAGGTGTGGTACACAGAGAGCTGGTGCTGCTTTGCTTCCTTGCAGGCTCATTCCTGGAGCTAAGGCAGAAATGTATCTAGCAGTGAACTGAAAAACCTGTTTGGGTTAACATTTCCCATCCAGTGAATACCCTGGAACTGAAATACCCTAGAGTCCATACCCTAGAGCTGAAATCTTGCTTTGCCTGCAGGATAGACTCAGGACAGGCACAACCATCTCGTGTGAGAGCTCCTGCACTGCTGTGCTACAAGAAACAAGTCGAGATTTTCAGCCCTGGAGAAACTGATGCTTTTTTCCATTCCCATCCTAAGCAATCTGCTAGCAAAGGAATTTATGATAATGAAAATATTTTTTGTGTGAAGTGCAGTAGCATAGAGCAATAAAACCCATAATTGCAACGGGAATATTCCACGTTAAACCAAACTATCAATTATAGTTTGCACAGAGGTTTGCTAGACTAAAAAGGTGGTGCTTTCATGTGAAAAAATATTCATTATCTTCTTTCAAACACAGCTTAATTGCCAACATCAAAATTATTAATTAAGCAATACATCTTGCAAAACTGGATTGGCTCACCCAGTGCATGTGGAGCGTGGTAAGAAAGGTATGGAGAGCATACAAGTCCCTGGATCCTTGCAAGGGAGAGATGTCGTTGAAGTTTTTACTTGGAGTTGATTTTATGGCAAATGTAATTTTTTGGGGTGCGGTGTATTTAATTTGGCAGCAAAGCCGTGACAGAAACAGTGACAAATTCTTCAGCCAGACCATTTCCTAAGGTTCCGTGTCTGGCAAACCCTCTGGTCCTGCAGCTGGCTCTGGGGGTGGCCAGGCTTTGTGCTGGGCATCACTGCTGCCAGATCTTCCTGTCCCTGGGGCTTAGCCCCAGGTCCTCCAGGTGCCCTGAAATGTGGTTTAGAAACACCCATAACAAGTGTAGTTGGAGCAAAAAAAGGCAAGGAAAGAATCTTACTTCTGTTTTGCTCATCTGTCCCCCCCAGATGTACCTGTGCTGCTGGATTCCAGTTGCTTCCAGTGCCATTCTGAAAAGCACAACTGCTTTGAAGAACAGAGCTATCCTACTTTAGGCATTCCATATTTTCATGCTAGCAGAGGCCTTGGATAAAATTAAGTTTTAAGACTGCTGGCTGAGATGTGGAAATTTAATTTCTTTAGCTTCTGGTAATTCAGTCCTTGCTCAAAAGTGGCTTTTCTGTATAATGGGGTTGGTCAGCATCATATCTGATGAGTGCAAGGAGAATCTCAGACCTGTTCTGTTGTGTATCAGATGCTTGTTTTTATCTGTCTGTTTTCCTTCTCCTTTGTTTTATCACTCAGGAACGTCCCAAAATTAATGGTGAAAAGCTGTCGCACAGAATGGTCCTCATGGTAGCAGGTGAGACTTGAGAGTACAGCTGGATCCGTGGGTATCCAGCTTACACTGGGCCAACCAGGCAGGCCTTTCCTCTCCAGGCACCTCAGTGCACTCTCCCTGGGCAGAAACTCCCCTCACTCTTGGTTGATGTGCTTAAAGCCCTTTCTGTGCTTGACCCTAATTTTGTTATATGTGTGAACTTGCCATGATAATGATGAATAAATTTTTTTCCTCTATATATGATTTTAGAGAATGCTATTATCTTCTGTTTCCCACTAGCTCTGGAGGAAACTATGCCTCTAAAGTATTTGTCTCATCAGTTTGCAAAGACATCTTTATTGTCCTTGGTGGATCATAAAGGCTGCTTTCCAAGGGGATGTTTACTGTAAAAGCTAATGAAGACATCATTGCTTTCCGTGGCATCTTGTAACTTATTCTTCAGCAAGAGTGACTGACTTCTTGTTGTGGCTGTATCTTAGCTCCTAGGTGTGTGTTTTAATGATTTTTTTTTTCTCCTCAGGTTGTTAATGGTAGAGCTAGCAGATTGGGCAAAGGCAGCATTGTCTAAACTGGCAGGGTTTGCAGCAGGCAAGGAGGATGTCTGGGTGCTCTCTTTGCTTTCCAGGTCTTCTTTGAAGAAAGTGCTATTGTGTTTATCACTTATAATTACATACTTAATAATTTTTTTAAGATTTTCTCTCCCACATCTCAGTGTAGATAGAGTGTTCCCAGTTACACTTTTATGACTATAGATTTTGCACTTGGCATTCACAAGAGCATGGAAACGTGATTAATGCAAAAAATTGTCAAATAGCTTTAATCACTGTTGATTTCTTATTGATTCCTGCCCTCCCTTTTCCCAAGAGCCATTGTGCTTGCACTGGCCCACCTACTTCTGTGCAGTGAATAAAATCTTACACCTTTCTTGATGCTGTCTTGCCCTGTGTTTAAAAGAAGTGCCGTGAAGAGCCAGGGAACTGCTCCTCTGGGATTATTGGGTAGCTTTAGTCACAGTGGAGAGAAATAATGGGAGGAGAGAATAAGCATATTCTATTTGAAGGCATTGCTTTTCTGCCACATGGGCTAAACTATGCACTCAAGACAAGTGGTTTTACATCTAATGTATATTTTCAGCCAGGGTGGCCTTTGTGAGACGTAAGTGACATAAGGTGAACAAACTGCTTATTAAGGTAAGACAATGAAGGCCCAATTTTAAAAGGTTAAGATGTACTAGAAAGTATCAGAGCATCCTCTAAGTCATTAATGCTGTACAGAATGCACAGCATGTGGTATTTTGAAAGGCCACTGTAACCTTTTCAAGCATGAAGCATGCTAAAAGGAATCTATTTCCTCACTGCCTTGAAAAGGGAAATCAGTCTTAAAAAGCCTTAGTTTCTATTTGTTTAAAAAAAGAAACAAATTTGGTGCATAAAGAGAGAGGGAGGATCCTTAAAGCTAAGTGAGCAGTGAGCTGTCTGCAGCAAGGGAGCAGCCCTGGAAATCTGTAAGTGGTTTGAAGAGTGGAACTTTATTTATTAAAAAGAAACATATTCTCAGTGTTGTACTTCTTCCCCAAATTCTTACCTGTGTTTTAAACTTTGCACAAGCTTGGTTTTGGCTCGATTCAGAGCAGCAAATGTTGTGGTTGGCTGAATGTATTGCATGGGATCTCTGCAGCTGTTTGCAGTGGGGACCAGAGGTGAGGAGGCTGTAGAGTGGAGCAGGAAGGGGCAACTTCACCTGTGCTGTCACACAGCAGCACCACTGCCCCCACCCAGCAGGTCTCTTCCTTCCAAGCCTGGCAAGTTTCCATCTCCTTACCTGCCAGCAGCTGAGAGCAGGAACAGGCCCTTCATTCCAGTCCCAGGGATGTTGCAGCCATGTGCCCATCCACTAAGTGTCTTGGGGCAGCAGTAGTACTGAGCAGTGGTGGACCTGCTGCCCCACTTCAGAGCTGGTAGGATGAGTTGGGCAAGACCACACTTCAGAGTGCTGTGGAAGTCCAGTTGTACCTCCTCCTATCATGGCACAACTTGAGGACTCTTTTTTTTGGGGATGTTGCTCCCCAGCCTGCTTTGCATTTTAACAAAGAAGGTTGTGAAAAGTTAACCTCCTGAGACTTGGGGAAGCCCCCAGGTTGCCTTTTGCTGAGGTCAACTTACCTGTTAGATGGCCACACTGCATTGAAGCAGCTGGGCTTTGCAGCAGGCATCTTGTTTTTGTTGCTGAGAAGGTCTTCATGAAACAAATTAACCAGATGCAAGTTCTGACTTAAGCCCACTGGGAACTGGGAAGATAACAGACTGTCTTGCCATAAATTAAATATGAACTTTATGAAAGAACAATTTAATTGCTACTTGTAGTCTGTCCTTGGCATCTGTTATAGATACATGTTATTTTATTGGCTTTTCGCAAATATTGAGATGAATGTTCTATGTGTAGTGTTGGAATGACTCTGCTGTATAGTTCTTTTTACTTAGACATAGTAATGGGATAGCTGGTATAAAGTTATGCCTGTAATTGAACTGTCTGTTTGGTTGGGATAACATCCAATGAACATGTGAAGAGGACCCTGCTGTTGATATGCCCAATTATCAGCACCTGCTGTCTGAAGAAGTATGGACCACAGCCCAAACTGGAGGGGATAAGGAAACTACAGCCAAGGAACACGCATGCTCTAAAAAGGCGGACCCAAGGAGTGGCCATGCAAAACTGTTCTTGGAAAAAGATGAATATGCATCACACCCTATGCATATGCGACAGGCAGATGTAACAGAAAAAGTATTTAAAGGGTCCCTCAGAGGTTTTCAGGTGTGCTCTTGGCTGAGTGCCAAGACACCTGGTCAGCCAAGGTACCAGGTCGACTGTATTAACCCTGTGCTTGCTCTCTGTCTCTTATTGTCTTTTTATTAAGCTTTTAAAATTTTACCAGGAAAGTGAACCTCGTTTTCCACACATCTGTTGGCTAAATGGCCTCTTCAAATATACACTGGCACTCCGACTTCACTTGCTGTAGCTAAGCTCTTGATTGCAGGATGCTTTTTACTCCTGACTATTCAGCCTTTGACTCTTGCAGTGTCAGTGGAATTAAAGAGCATAAAGAGCAAGGTTTTACAGTCAGTACTGCTTTTGCTCATGAATCCTGAAAGCTGCTCCGGAAGAACAGAGGTTTTGTGTGTGGAGAGAAGAGATGAATTAAAATATTTGATCCCCTCCTGAACACAGAGAAAGAGAGTCCTTATGTTTAGATGATCTCATTCAGTGGGTGTCTAAAGGCTGAGTGATGTGCACTGTGCCAGAGTTTTCAGTACATGTCGCATGGGAGCAGGGCTGTTCTGCTTTTCTGAGGGTGTAAGGAGCTAGTTCCTGGGGTAAGCCCCTGCATTGCCGAATCAGAATGTTAAAAGAGTTAATCACCAGTTGATTGTCTGTCACCCTGTTTTTTAAGCCTTCTGATGTTTATACTTTAGAAATTCTTTTCTCACGCATTTTTCGGTAAATAATAGACTATTTTAGACTTGTGTACACATATTTTATCTTATTTACATTCTTTCTAGGGGGGAAGACTTTTCTTAATAGACATCTGTCTTGACCAGTGTAATTGGAGAGGTGTTAACTTTGCCTACCAATCACTAAGCTTGTTTGAATTACTATATAAAGAGTCAAAAAATTGTAATAAACTCTCTTTCCACCCTTAAAAACTCTCAAAGTCTATGCTTCTTCATTTCATGTCCTGCAGTAACAATTGTCCTATCCTTATCTCCCTAACTGTTGTCAATTACCCTGTTGTTGTACTCCCTTTTTCCGTCGGGTCTCATCTTCGCTGCTCCNGCCCCGTCGGGCCCTCTACCCAGCCCATCTCTTTATTAAAGAGCTGAATCTCAATAAAGGCATTAGCCCTGCTCATTTCAAGGGGATGGGGGAGATTTTGGTCTGTCTGAGATTTCTCAAGGTTTTGGATTTGGTTTGCAACCAGGCAGTTATCACCCAGGTTTCCTTTCATACGTTACAGATCTCATCCGCCTTTAATTCTTGGTTTCCTGAAAACTGATGGCAATTTCAGTGTCCCTGTTTTGAGAGTCCTGTGGGACTGCTCCTGGTGTGACACGTTCAACAATCAGATGATAAAAGTGAAGTCTAGAACATGCAAGGAAGGGACAAAGCAAGGATCTTGGCAGCTCACCAGCCTCACTGTCTTTCTTGGCTGAGGCTTGCAAGCATCAAGTTGCACTCCTGTGTGGAGGAACAATGGTTTAATGTTCGATAGTGATCAGATCAAGAGGAGAGCAGAGCACCAGGCATCCGACAGGTTGTCAAACCTGTCACATCCCAGCGTTTTCTTCCCCTTGACAAGGTTAGCCACTGACTGACAAGGGTACACTCTGCCAGGATGGCAGCAGAGCCTTTAGGAGGAAGAAAAATGCTTTCAAAAATGAGTTCAGCTGCTTTCCACATATCACAACATCTCTGCACAAAGCTGCATTCTCAGATGTGCCTTTGCAATGACTTTGAATCTTTTCCTTTCTCCACCTCCCTGTTACTGGAAAAACAAACACACACAGAGCCTTTCCACAGGCTGCAGGTGCCCATTGGATGAGGCATGGAGCAGTACTGCAGGGCCAGAAACATCTCTTGTTGTGGCTCGTGGTATGGGGTGGATGTCTGCAGTCCAAGCACCAGGTGCACACAGCCACGAAAACCCACCTCTGGTGACACTGGTGTTACAGATAAGGCGTGTTTGGAAAGGGATGAACTTCTTGTCTGAACTGGAGAGGTTTCTCTCTTGAGGCTTTCCTCCCCTACCTACCCTTGCCTCTATTGTGTTTTTCAGGCTGTTGAGGTGGTGAAAGTGCCACAGTCTGTCCATCTATTCACTTCCCACAGTGCTGACTGCTGTGTTGGTAAAACAGTTCCAACTAATTTTTTTTTTTAAGTGTGCTTTTAGTATTCCCTTACCCCTAAGTGTTGCTTTTGCAAGGCAGCTTGGCCCTAGGATTTTGTGATGCAGCCTGGTGACTGTTTGTGTTGCACACTTTTCTCTGCTGCGTGCACATAATCGTACATAAATGCATATTCCCTCAATTCACTTTTCTCGAACTGTGGCCAACCTCAGTGACATTAATATTAAAACCATAGGTTTGCAAAACCTTTGTGGAATCTGCATTTGCTGTAGGAGTGGAAGGATGTTTGTTAATCCTTTTCCCATGATGCACTTTATGCTACCTTGGATCTGGTATAGTTTTCACACTTTTGAATCCAAATCATAAAGATGATCGTCATAAGGCATAAAAAGTTAGCATGCTCTCATCTATTTTAATTTTGTTTGAATGATGCCATCTGCTTTTCTGAATATGGCGGGTAGCTGAAGCAGGAGAACGTACCAGTTGGGAATGGCAGAAACAAAACAGCAGTGTATTTCTTATGACTCATGGATCATTATTTTATGTGCTGGTTAAGTGAGAAACCTGTGCATCCCAGTATGTCCTTTCTGTAGGGTTCATCCAACAGCCTTTCCAGGCTCTGAGCTCTAGGTTAGTTGCACAGATTTCCCTTTTGGGAATAAGTCA
>WAAE01007251.1:0-27140 GCA_013400495.1 Nicator chloris | reverse complement strand
TGATTCCATGACTCTGTGTTGTCTGGGTTTGGTTATAGTAACTGAAACTTTATTCCATTTCTGTTCTGGATTGCCTCCTCATATTCCCAACTATAGAAATGCTGCAGTTGGCAGAGAGGAAAACCCAAAAATTTATGTCAAAGAGTCTTCAAACAGTAAAAACTTATTGTCACCAGATAAAACCCAAAAAGAGGCCGTTTCTTCTTGCTTTTAGAAGTGGTTGAACTACTTCAGTGACTTTTCAGCATTGTTCATTAAGGCCTGATAAAAGTATTTTGATATTACTGAGTATTAATAAAAATTCAAATATATATGTGGCCTCAAATTGCATCACGGGAGGTTCAGGTTGGATATTAGGAACAAACTCTTCAATGAAAGAGTGATCAGACATTGGAAAAAGCTTTCCAGGGTAGTGATGGAGTCACTATCCCTGGAAGAGTTAAAAAAATGAGTAGACATGGCATTTCATGATATGATTTTGGGGACATGGTGGTATTCAGTCAAAGATTGAACTTGATGGTCTTGGAGGTTCTTTCCAGCCTTAAAGATCCCAGATTCTGTATCATACTCTATGACAAGTCATAACATGAGGTATGATAGGTGTAAAGTTCTCTGTGCTGAAAAAAATTTTATTTAACCAATCTGCAATTCTTTGAATGGAAGAAGCAATTAATTACCTACAGTGTTAACAGTAAACAGCAATCTTTTCAAGGTATGTTCAGTCTGAAAGTAACTCTCCAGTTCCTCCAATTCTCACCCCACCCCCTGGATCCATCCAGCTTTTCCACTGCTTCATCCTTGGAGCCAGAGACACCAGTGTGTGGCTGGGAATGAGCTGAGCCATCCCCCTTTTAAGTCTAGACTGTCACCTGCCCCATTTGCAAATTAAAACAAAGTTAAAATAGTCCATTGAAAGCTAATCTGAACTCGGGGAGCACAAGCTGAGCACGATTGAATATAAATCCTTAAAACTTTCTAATAAACTGGAGAGCTGAATCCAAATTCTCTTAAATTATCATTTCCTTGGGGAGGGGACAATGCAGGTGGGAAGGAAGGCAGGATAACTCACCTCTCTGCTAAGTGACTGGTGGGTTTGGAAGCGCAGGATTATCTGCTCTGTCACTGTAGATGTGCTTGATGGTTTCTAAATGCAGCCCTTGGGACAGGGGCTGGCTGTGGTTTGTTGTCACACACAGCTGATAGATGGCACACTGCTGTCAGGATTCCCTGCTGCAGATGCCATTGTTCCTTGCTGAAGGGGAGACCCTGCTGTCCGATTGTTATCTGCTGCAATTTAATGGCAGAAAGTGCCTTTGCAGCTATTGATAAATTGGTTAAAGCTTATTGAGCTTCACCTTTTGTTTTTTTGTGGACGAGGATGTTTAACAGAGCAGAGATTTGCTGTCTTAACTGGGAAAGGCTGAGGCAGAGGTGCATGATTTAATCAGTTTAGTGACTGGAGCTGATGGGAAGTTTGTGGCTGCATTCTGAAACTGTCCCTCTCTGATTTCCAGGTTTGTATTGATTGCATTGAATATTAGACAAGTGGAGTTAAGAGCAATCTTTAAACATCATCAAATCCTTTTCTCAGCTCTAAGACGGGATCAACAACCCAAATCATTAACTTCTTATATAGATGTCTCCTGTTGCAGTTTCAGTCCATGAATTTCTGTCATGTGGAGGGGAAATATGGAGAACAGGTTATTCCCTTCCTATTTACAACAGTTCCACTTGTCAGAAAAGCATTATCACATCTGTTGTGTCTCCCCCACCCCTCCAACCCCACACATCCTGCTTTTTCTGCATTGAAAACCACATTAACTCCTATTTTTCCTATCAGGCTGTGTTTCTAACACTTTTGATCATTCCCATGACTTTTCTCTGAGCTGTCTCCAGGCAGTCCCCCTGAGATTTGCTGCTCAAAATTGGACACAATATTTTATCTCATAAGTGCTAGCTTTGTCCTCAGCACCCCTCAACACCTTTGCTTTTTTGTTTATTTCCTTTTTGAGGACTTCTGCCCAGGAAATTGCCTGTTACTATTCTTTATGTCTAACTGTAGAACTTTGTAGTTTCATTATTTGGCTTCATCCTTTTTCCTTACAACATTACCCCATTTTAACAAGATCCCTTTGAATTCTAAGCATATCTTCTGACAGGCTCAAAAGATTTCTGAGCTTCAGTGCACCTTCTTGTTTATGAACTGTCCTTTCTATGCCACCACCTAAACCATTCCTGAAAAATATTGGTTAGTCCTGGATTACAGGAAAACCACACAAACTCAGGGCATCATAAAATCCCCTCCCTCACCTGCTGCCCACTCTGTTTTTGATGCAGCCCGGGACATGGGTGGCTTTCTGGGCTTCAAGTGCACATGGCCAGCTCATGGCAGTTTTTTATCCACCAGCTATTCCCACCTCTTTCTCTGCAAGACTGCTCCCGTTCCACCTCCCAGTATGTTCAGATTCTGGGAATTGTCCCAGTCCAGGAGCCTTGTATTTGTCCTTGTTGAACTTTGTGATGTTGAAATCCTTCCCATACATCCATTACCAAAGAGAATTTACTGATGAACAAATAGTTTTAAGCTATGATTCCTGAGCCAGTTTTACACTATTTCCAACTAGACTTTGTTTGCTTTACTTATGTGTTTGTCATCTGCTGCTTTTCCCCTCCTCAGCTGTTGACCTGTCCTAGAAAGGTACCAGGTAACTTTTGACAAATGCACACTTCTTGCTGCTCATTCTCCTGCTGTGCTTTGTGCAACAACAAATCATACATTGGATTATTTCCCCCATCATCTGTACAACAGGGGCTGCACAGGGCTGGCATTAAGATATCTGGCCTCTAATTCCCAGACTTTTGGATTTTACACTGCTCAGACACTCTCTTTTCTCTCTTCTGATTCCTCATGAATTTTCAGTTTACAGCTCTAAGGATGTCTCACTATTTCTCTAAAAAATTCACCTTAGTATTTGTGAGTCCCAGACAGTTTGAAAATATCTAACCCTTAATCTGAGCTCCACAATCCCAGTGTTGGCTCCCATTGACTCTGAAGGGAGCCAGGGCAAATTGCTGAGCAGTAAATGTACAAGACATCAACATATAATTCACCAACTCTACACTATAAATAATTCCTCCTTCCTCTAGAGATTAAAATGACCCAGACTTTGTTCTCTGAGAGTATCACCCCCATCTGCCAGTGATACATAAACAAAACTGTCAAAGTAAAATGAATGATTAATTTTTTGAATAATATCTCCTTTGATCAGATAGTGAGCTGCTTGTTGTTCAGACCTGTAATTTTAATTACTGGATGGAATTGCAATCTACAATGTTGATCTGAGAATGAACACAAGATTTCTGGGTTTGGGGTGGCAGACACCAGCTGGTATTGTACTGTTTCTATAAACATAAGAGTTCCAATGCCCATACGAGCATGAGCAACAAGCAGGAGGAGCTGGAAGCCTTTGTGCCACTGGAAAACTGTGACTGGAAACAGGGCAGGATGACTCTGATGCCTTGGGAAGGCTGACCTGGATCAGANTAATTGTCCAATTACAGCTCCAGGTTATGAAGTCCCATCCTTCTTGTCTTCTCTCTTCAGCCCACCGTTGTTGATGCTTTTGGGCCTGAAAGTTGTACTCATTGTCCTTGGTCTGCAGCAGGAAAAGGATTTGTTTTGTCTCCCTGCTCTGTGAAGAGAACTCACTAACACTTAATATGGGGCTCAGAACAACACCCCTAGGCAGCACAGAATCTGAAAAACAGGAAAGCTAAAACTTAAGGCATCAACTCACACAACCACAGTGCTGCAGTGGATCACTGTGAACCCTTCAGAAGGGCAGCAAGGGAGGAGAGGCATTGGGTAACCCTTGTGTCAATAAGGCTGAACATTTATGGGTCAGGATAATGGGGAAGGCCAGCAAAGCAGATATCCTGGTGGGAGACCACCCAGCCAGGATGAAGAGAAGGATAAATTTCTTTAGAAGTACCTGGGAGAAGCCTCATGATCGCTGGCCTTTGTTCCCATGGAGGAGTTCAGTTTAACCAGGTATCTGCTGGAAATACAACACAGCAAAGAGGAAACAGTCCAGGATGCTCCTGGAGTGTGTAGAAGATAAATTCCTGACACAACTGGTAAGTGAGCCAAATAAAGAAGCTGTGCCACTAGACCTGTTGGATACTTTTAACCAGAAATTGGAAATTTTCAACTGGATACTGAGCACAGACAATTGGAAAATAAAGTGAACTGTCACACAGCCTTTAGTGTCTGCCTTAGACGTTGGCACTTTTTATGTGATAAGAAGGTGTGTGAGAAATGAGAGCATTTTGGCCTGCTTTTTCTATTAGAAATTTGGAGGTGATCCAGAAGGAAATAAATGAGGAAGAAGTATTAAGCATAATTTATGAAGAGAGATTACAGGAATTTACCAATTGCAGGCACAGAAAGTGCAGCAGTGATTAGTTGAGCCGTGATGACTGTGTAGAAATTCTTGATGTGTAATAGCATTGAAAATAGGGTAGAATAATTTAAAATATTAAGGTTGAAGGTAGTAACAAATTGCCAAGTAGTAACTAAAGGCAGAGAGAAATAAATTAAACATTAAGAAAAGAATCCTTGAACAATGAGATGAATCATTTTGGATATAATGGATATTTTTAAAATAGTGTCTTGTGTATAGAATGGAGAATAAAACCATGTGAGGGTGTTTGGGAGAGTCAACTTGCAGGAAGTGATACCCATCAACCTTTCTTTTCTGAGCCTTTTAGCTGGAGTTGTAATTAATTTGCCCTCAGATACCTTAACTCAGCATTTTTGCCTTTTAGGTAACTTGCATTACTGACTGAAAATATGTAAGAAAAGGGCCAACAGCAAAGTCTGCAGTCCACAGAGCCAAAATCTGGAAGAGCCTACAAAGGCCATGACATTTGGCTTTGAAATGCACAGGGAATTGTAGAGCAGAGAGGTTTGGTTTTGTTGATTTTTTTTTTTAATTGTATGGAACATGTATCTTCTTCTTGCCCAATTTGTACCATTGAGGAGAAGGTGAACCTTGGGCAGACCTTGGATATGGAATTACTCCGGAGCTGGTGCTCTGTGGAGCACTTGATGGCCTGAACAGCCATACCCCTTTCATTTGGCTGTGCCTCTTCAGTGACCTGAAGAAAGAGGACAAGATCTCTCCTCTTGAGAGACTCCACCTGGAGCTCTGGGCCCCCCAACACGAGAGAGGTGTTGACCTCTTCAAACAAGTCCGGAGGAGGCCACTAAGCTGATCAAAGGGCTGGAGAACCTCTGCTCTGGAGTCAGGCTGGGAGAGCTGGGGGTGTTCAGCCTGGGAAGAGAAGGCTCAAGGGAGAGCTCAGAGCCCCTTCCAATGCCTGAAGGGGCTCCAGGAGAGCTGGAGAGGGTCTTTGGATAAGGGATGGAATGACAGGACGAGGGGTGATGGCTTTGAGCTGAAGGAGGGTAGGTTTAGTTTACATATTAGGAGGAAATTCCTTCCTACAAGAGGAAGTGAGGCACAGCAAGAGGTTGTCCAGAGAAGTTGTGAATGCTCGATCTGTGGTGGTGCTCAGGGTCAGGCTGGACTGGGCTTTGATTAGCCTGGTCTAGGTGCCCTCCCCACAGCAGGAGGTTGGAACCAGATGGGCCCTAAGGTCTCTTCCAGCCCAAACCCTTCTATGGTTTTATGATTCCGACCTCAGTGACCTCTGTAAGAGATTGTGACCCCCTTCCTCTCTTGCACCGAACCCATGAAATCCATTTGTAATAAGGACTGAGTTGTCTCCAAACTCTGTACAGGGTACAGCAGCCTTTTCCAAACAGAGCATTGGCAGCATAGCAGTGAGTTGTAAAAAGATGCTGTGAATTTCCCTTGTCCCTTTGTCTTTTTCCTTTCAGTAAAAGTTAGGTGTTCATTTTTAATTTGTCAAGAATAAATAGTGAACCTAAATGAATTACTCTGTTGATAGCTGCAGATCAGACTCTGCAATCTGTATTTTATTTAAGTAAAAGAATTGAGCAGCAATTGATAATACATGACATCTTAAGATTGCTCTAATTGCTTGGCTTCCCAGAACACTCCTAAAAAGAAAATTAATTCCTCCATTGTATTTTTTTCTGGCTGCATGACCCTCATGGAAATAAATCCAGAGTGGAGAATTAATAGTGTTGCAAACAAAGTGTAGAAAGTGTTGAAGTTTTTGTCATAATCTTTGCACGGTTTCTATTTTTGAAGATAACATACCACCTGCAATAAACTGCCTTTCCTGGGGCTGGTATCAGTCAGGGTGATAGATTACAACAACTTCCCTCACTTCTGCTATTAGTTTATACATTGCAGCCTGGGGCAGGAAGCAGGAGATGCTGAAGGAAAAGTCAGCATGGAACAAACTGAGTTTGGAGTTTGCTGACAGGTTTCCATATCTTAGGTGACTTGGTACTTCAGAGCAGCTGCAAAAAAGTGGAGCAGTAAATATTAAATGCATTTTATTTTCTTATTTTAAAAAGACTAAGTGTCCCCAACAAGCATTTTTACTGCATATAGAAAAAATAATAACTTTTTTTTTCATAGGTTGCTGTAAGAACTCATATATCTCACTTTTTGCAGTTTGCTACTGTAGAGACCAATAGTTCCTTGGAGCTGTTGGAGAGCAAAATAAATGTGCAATACAGAAAAATAGTTCCTGTTGGACAGGTACCCACCACATGAAAGGCTCTGTGACAATTGCATCAAGTCACTGTGGTTATTGCCCAGCTCTTGCAGAAAGAAAAGGGATATGTTGCTCATAAAAGCTTTTTCTTGGACAAGGCTGTGGATTATTGTTGGTGGATAATTCTGCTCTGGTCTGCGTGGTTTTTATGTTTGCCTTTTGTATTGCATTTAATTTTTGCTTTCGGGATGTCAGGCCAGCAAATTTCACAAACCCTGAGCTACAATCTATATTTGAAATACAAATGGATGTCCTCTATTGGGAGAACCTTCATCTCCACTGACTATTTTTATTCCAGGTGTACAAAGGCCACAATGTCAGGCATTTCATTATCTCTGTTCATTTTGGGCCCTTCGTGTAATTACTTTTGTGCCGTTTGATTAGCCCATATACATATGTGAATTAACTCAGAAGGAACTCCTTAATTCAACTCCAGGGAGCTGGGAAAGGTGAGAAGGCAGGAAATCCCACAAAAATCTTTCTAGCATATCAGAAAACAGAGGCAATATTTCTGATCCGTGAGCCTCTTTCATATCCAGCCCAAGGGTTTGTGGGAAAAGCAAGGATAGGATAGGAAAGGATATTAATCTTTCTTTAGTGGTAAAGTAGATAGAAGCTTGGCTGTAGGACAGCAAAAGTTTGGATTCGTGGTGTGTGTGCAGAAACTTTCTTTTGCAACCGTGAGAAAATAAATCACAGAATCACAGACTGGTTTGGGTTGAGACCTCAAAGATCACCCAGTTCCAACCCCATTGCCAAGGATCAGGTTGCTCAGAGTTATTGCTTCCAAATATGCATTGTGACATCTCAGAGTCTTGTTCCAGCTGTGCTAGCAAGGTACAGGAACATCAGGCATTCAGTAAAGAGAAATAAAATCACAGCACATTCCCATTTGGAGGGCAGAGCTGATGTTCACTTTGGAGAGTAATTCAGTCACTTCCATCTTCATTTCCTCAGTTTGTGGTTCTTCCTTCCTCTTGCAGTCTTTGTTGGCTTTATGAGTGTCTGATGGAAGAGGAGAGTGGTGAAGATTAAGGAAGGGCAGGGCACTGCAAAATATGTAAATTCACCTTCTTCACCTTCTTGTTCTTCTCCATCGTGGGTGATTTTTGAAACATTCTCCATTTGCTCTGCCCCTTGAATTTGTGGCATAATGCTTTTGTTTTCCACACCCCTCTGTCCCTCTTCTCCACTCTTGTGAAGCCCCACCTGGAGCACTGATTCCAGCTCTGGAGTGTCCAAGGCCAGGTTGGATGGGGCTTGGAGCAACCTGGGACAGTGGAAGGTGTCCCTGCCCATGGCAGGGATTGGAACTGGATGGTCCTTAAGATCCCTTCAAAGCCAAACCATTCTGTGACTTTATGATTCTGATTTCATGATGACACAACTGTTGCATCTCAGTGTTCTGATGTGACCTGTTCCTGCACGCATCACTGCTTCTCTCCCTGAGATCAAAACTATCACACCATTAACTTGAAGATAAAATGGAATCAACACAGATTTTTTTTTTGTTGTTCCCTTCAAAGCCAGCAAACAAATTTTTCTTTTCTTTTCTTTTTTTTTTTTTTTTTTTAATTTCCGGATATGTGTTTTTTCTCTGACACTTGCTTTTCTTTTCTTGTTTTTTTTTTTTGCTTGCCTGTTATCAGATCACATCAGTGTTCGTGCTTATTTTACACCAGAGTGTTTAGCCAGGAAAAAGAAGGCTGAGATTTAAGGTCTGTTTTCTGTTACTATAGACAGAAATAGGCTATGTTTATATCTCTGCAATCTGCTAAGCCTCAAATGTTCATTTAACACCTGGTGTATGTTCAGGGCAAGTTAATCTTAAAATTATTAGTGTCTGTCTGTATACAGTGGCTGTTTATACAGGTGGGAGTGTTTGTGGTACATGAGAATACATGTGTTTATGTGCCTGTATAAATACCCACATGTAGATGCACACGGGAATTCACAGACCTTTACAAACTGATGAATTTAAATGAAAATAAAACTGGGGTGTTAATTAATTTGAAGATCAGAATCAAAGTCAGTAAAATGAATGCTTTATGTGAACTTTGATGCTTTATTATATTTAACAAATATAAAGTGAGGATATCTACATAAAAACAGAACAATTGATGACCTCCTCCATTAACACATCTCCTATTTCCACATCCAAAGGGTTTTTAAAAGGGCAAACTACCTCTTCCTATGTTTGTGTTATTATATTTCCCTTAGACAACCCTGATAAGGGGGAATGACTTTAAACCAGTAGAAAGCACATTTAGATTAGACATTAGGAAGGAATTCTTCCCTGTGAGGGTGGTGAGGCCCTGGCACAGGCTGCCCAGAGAAGCTGTGTCTGCCCCATCCCTGGAAGTGTCCCAGGCCAGGTTGGATGGGGCTTGGAGCAACCTGGGATGGGGGAAAGTATCCCTGCCCATGGCAGGGAATTGGAACAGGATGATCTTCAGGGTCCCTTCAACCCAAAGCGTTCTGTGATTTTGTGATTCTGATTCCATGATGATACAACTGGCAGGATTTGTGACCCTGTGGGGGATCCACTTGAAGAACTGCAGCCCATGGGAAGGACCCAGGTTAGAGGAGTTTGTGGGGGACTGTCTGCCTTGAGATGGAGCTGGGGAAGAGTGTGAGGAGTAAGAAATGGGTGAAAAACTGACCACAGCCCCCATTCTCTATTCCCCTGTGCCACAGCAGTGGAAGAGGGAGACAACATGGAAGTGAAGTCCAGGAAAAAGGGAAGGTTGGGGAGAAGTGTTTTAAGATTTGATTTTATTTTTCATTACCTTATTCTGGTTTTGATTGGTAACAAATGAAGCTGATTTACCCAAATCAAGTCTGTTTTGCCTGTGACACTAACTGATGATCGACCTCTCCCTCTCCTTATCACACCTCAAGAGCCTTTCCTTAGATTTCCTCCCCACTGTCCAGCTGAGGAGGGGAGTGACAGAGCAGCTTTGGTGGGCCCTGTGACATCCAGCCAGGGGCAGAACGAATAAAATTCCAGCTGGCACCTTGCAGGATCTCTGTACTCATCCCTGTTGAGGTGCCCTCAGCTGTCTCATGAGCTCGAGGCATCTCCCCTCCCAGAGCCTCTCCACTGGGATTTGGTGGACAGGAACCCCCTTCCTGTTGTGTTTCCTGAGCTGGGGTGCCCAGGTAGGTGCTGGACTGGCATCCTGAAGCTCAGCATGACTACTTTGATTATGCAGCACAGTTCTACACTCCCTGAGATGACACAGACCTCTAAGACAGCAAAAGAGAGAGGAAATGCACACGGGCAAGAGAGGGAGAGAGAAACTCCACACTCTGGCTGTTGTTGAGTCCCAGAGGAGATCTAACTCAGTCTGTAATTGCTGTTCTGGATGGCTTCTGCCCCCCAAACAATTTTCTGCTGGTCTGTTGTTGCTTAGGCTGAATCAGGTTGATTTATTGAATGTCATTTTTTTTCTCCCCAGCCATAGACAAGAGAAAAATATTTGTTGAAAGGCTGTTGCAGCAAGATTTAGTTTCTGCCTATCTTGCATCAGAAGCTTGCTCATGTTTTATATTATTTTTTTCCTTTTCCTTTCCTTCCCCTTCTCTCAGAAAGGAATGAGGACAGACAACACCATGCTCTGATTTGTTTTTCCATGTCCATACATGGTGGACCACAGGGTAGGAGATGCCCCATGGCTGTTGCAGATGGGACAACACACAAGGAACATCTCAGCATCTCTTTGCTAAAACACAACAAACACTACTAAAGGCTGTTGGTTTGTTTTTTCTTTTTCTTGTTTTTTCTTCTTTCTTTATTTTTTCCCCCAAAGATAACAAGCACAAGGGGTTTGTTTTGCTTTATTGTGTTTTGGAGTGCTTCCATAAGCAGAAATGGGCCTTATAGGACATCTTTCAGGATCTCCTTGAGGTTTATTTTATAGCTCTCCTGGCTGCTTGCTGCAGAGTAGTTGATGGCTCAGAATGTGACCCCGCTTGTAAAAACTCAGCAGCTCCTGAATATTGAGGCAGCAATTAATTTAAATGCTAATTTATAGTCCTTAAAAAATTGGATGTCTGGTTTGTGAGTAAACACAAAAGCACATGTGCTAAATAGGATAGACCACTGATACTTTTGATCCCATTTTTATACAAACCTAAGGCAAACATTCCTAGAAATTAGTGTGACTCTTCCCTTGAGGACCTGAGCTGACACTGATAGAGGAGGCTGGGATCTGGCTCCATGTGAGAGAGGAATTATTGACTGCACAGATTTGTTCTGTGTCCTTCTGAGGAGAGCATGTTCCCCTCTCTGGTTTATTTGACACCATCCCCAGGTCTGGAATACAGCAGTGTCCTTAGGATATCATTAAGGGCAAAATTATGTAGGAAGTTTTCAGTGTGAATAAATCTGCACCCCACAAAGCATGAGAGTGGACAAGGAAGAGGTTTGCTTATTTGCTGTCTTGGAAATACTTCAGTAATGCTCATTCTGTAGGGGAATGGGCTGCTGGGATTTGTTGTTCCCACACTGGTGACAATGTCTGGGTTTTATAACCTGACTTGCTCACAAATTAATTTCAAAAATGTTGAAATCTTTATCTTGTTAAAGCAAAAATTGGGAAATTGAAATTTCTGGTTTATCTGCAAAATCATGTTTCTAACCATTTTTTGTGTCAGACTTGGAAATTTAATTATTTTCCCAAGATGTCTGTACTATGCAGTGGCATTATTCACTTATTGAGTCAGGTTAAGTGACTCAAATAGTCCTGCCATTTTAACCTAGTCCTTTCTGTTAAGGACTTCCCAAACTCATTTTCCCTAGTGAGAGTTAATCCTCTGGATCTTAAGGGCCTTAAATTGTTTCATGTCTCTGGTTTTCTCATCTATCACTTCTCTGCTTTTTTGGCCATCTTTAGCTACTGCCATTTCATTTTAGTTGTTGACCAGTTTAATTCTTTTTGTTCCAGAATGGGTGATACTAAATCCTGTTTACTAATCTGAACAATGGATTTCTCCTTTTCAGGGAAAAAAAAAAAAAAGGATTTATATGGAACAGTTTAAACCTCCCTCTTGTTGCAGAATATAGTGAATGAATTGCTGTCAGATAGGAAAGGCTGGTGTTAATTAAAACCCAGGGAGCCCCAGCCTAGTCAGCTGGCAGGGAGCCAGAATTTTGGAAATGGTGGTGGCTGCTGCACTCCTGGGTTCTGTGGAGGCAGAGATTTATGAGGAGCTGTATTTCATTGTGAATTCTGCAAAGTGTGTGCAAGCATGGGAAACCAAAGGCAATCTGATTTTCCTAACAAACTCTGGTGCTTGGCAAGTTCAGAGGGACTTGGGGATGGAACAGACCTGGCAGGAAGGAGCAGGAGAGTAGCTCCAAGGTATATTCCATTACGGAAGGTCTTTATTTCTGGGTATTTTTCTTTCTTCTATTCCTTCCTTTGTTTTCCTTACATATATCAAGGACTTTGAGACTTCACATTGCCAGGTTAAATTATTCAACAGATTTCTTGCTTCAGGTCAGATTGTTTTTTGTGCTCTGTGCTTTATAACTCACCCCAGTTTGTTTTTCCTGAAGTGCAGTAGTCGCAGTTTTTCCTTCCTCACGACTCAGCGCTGGCTCTCACTGATGCATATTTGCTAAACAGTAATTTTAAGTGTTATTGCAACATTATGGAAAGGATCTACACTCTGCAGCTGCAGATGGTTGGTTTCAAGTACCTGAATACAAATGGCAAAGCTGAACCAGCACCGTTCGCACACGACGTTGAATTTTCCTTCTCATTCTTCCCTGCCTCACGTAATATCTGGGGATCAGGACACAGGCAGCCCAGCTCCTCGTGGCTAAACTACCTGGGAAGGGCCCTCTAAGAAGTCCAGGTATCATCTGTTTTATTCCAGTGGAAATGCTTGGGCTGGTGTGTGTAATTCCATATATTGCAGTAAACTCTGTCTAACCAAATGTACATGCAAAAACACATTTGTGAGTTTTAAGCCACCTTCACTTAAAGTGCTGAAAAAGAAGCACAACAAAATAAAGCAGATTGAAGTGTAGAAAGGATTGTGTTTATATTGCAAGGAACAGAAAGAAATAATTATGTTAGTGACAGTTTAGCCAAGAGAGACAAATTAGCATTCTGGACTTTTTAGTATTATTATTTTTTTTTGTTTATATTTTCCTTAATCATCTTTTGCAAAGCAGTTAAACAAGAACAGAACAAGACATCAAAGTTAATTCCCAGTTTTTCACATTTTGCTAAACTTTTTCTCCCTTAAAATATTTTTACAAAAAGCTCAGAAAACTTCCCCACACACACACACACAAAAAATCACCACAGATTTCTCCTCATTTTCCAGTAATGATTTACTAACACAGTGCTCAAGTACAATCTCAAATTACTTCAATTTCATTGTTTTGCAGAACATTCTGCAGTATTTACAAGTTAGGAATAATACCATCCATAATTAAAGCTTCATTATGCTTGACAAGTGAAGGAATGAAGTGCATTTCGTGGTGCATTACCCAGTCTTTGGTTGGGGGGGTGTTTTTTGCTTTATTATGATTTCTCCCAGCTTTTTCAATCTTTTGCTTTTCCTCCATCTTCAGTTATTCAACAATTTGGTCTATTCTAGCACTCACAGTGGGAATCCCAGACCTCATTTTAAATTGATGCAGTTCTATTACATTACGTGTTGAAGTGTTATGCCAGTTATATTCTCATAGCAAACTTCAGTAGGAGGGCATGGATTAATTTTGCACCATTTTCTAAATTTGCTAGTAGGGAAATGGAGTTCTTTAAAAAAAATGTGGTGGAGGCAGTTGGATCTTGTGGGACGAACACGGAATCCCAGAGTGGGCCAGGCTGGAAGGGACCACAGTGGGGTCATCTGGTCCCACCTCCCTGCTCAAACCACCCCAGAGCACAGGCACAGGGTTGTGTCCAGACAACTGAAACTTCTGAAACTTCTCATTATCCTGCTCTGATTTTGTATCAGAATTAATATCTATCTGTTTTACCCATGATGATATTTGAAGGGTGAGGTCTCCTGGCTTTTATCTCAACTTATGAACCCTTCACTATATTTTCAGTCCCCTGTCTCCTTTCAGAGGGGAGTGGTAGAGCAGATTTGGTGGGTGCCTCTCATCCAGCCATGGTCAAACAACACACAGGGTCCCAGGGATTTACAGTTTGCCAGACAGTCTGTGGAATCTCCATCCTTGGAGGCAGACAAAACCATGTCCCTGAGCACCCTGCTTTAGTTGTCTGCTCTGACAAGGGCTGTTGGGCTAAATAATTTCCAGAGGTTCCTGCCCATTTCAAATGTTTCTGTGATTCTCTGACTTTTACAGCTGAAAAAAAAAACAAAAAACATCCTTTTTTAGTGTCTTATTTTCTGCTCTGGTAATGCTGCCTTACTGGTAGTGCATTCAGCAGTGTCTATATTATTATGTCTATTATTGCTAAATTAATTCTTTTTACAAGAGACAGTGTCATATGATGTCAACATATGCTCGCATTTCCTCTTTTACATGGTAAGTGTTCAGAAATGAAGGAAACAAACTCATGGGTAATTTGCTGTGTTTTCACAGAGAAAATTTCAGAGCTGAATGTAGTTCCTTTTTTTTTAACTACTTGAAAACATAAAAATGAATCTGTTCATCAAACAGCTCTTTCCTTATTGCCCTACCAATAAGGTAATTTCAAATTCAGGGAGTTTTTGATTGTATCTTCATCAGTTTATGAATAGCATCAGATGGATGCTGTGCTGAGAGATGGCCTTTTTCTGTGTAGGAGAAGACAGTCTGGGATGAATGGCCTGTGTCACCAATAACTTTTTTGGAAAGAGAAGGGTTTGCCACTGTTGTTTTCATTGTTGTTTTTCCTTAGTCCCCCACAATTCTGAAAAGCAGCCATAAAATCTGATCATTCCACTTGTTCCTCTCAGAAAGCTTGAGTCAGCGGGCTGACTTAGATCCAGCAAACCGTGGCTCTGAGGGAATTTTTTACTATGGGAGCCTTATAACTTTCCCTTTTACTTCTACACAGATGAAGATTTCTGGGTTTGTGTTTTTCTTTGCCAAGCTGGACTGTGGAATGTGCCTTTATGCTTGGATATCCCCCATTCCTCGCTAATGTTAGGATTTCTGTCTTTTCAGAGCGACATGTTGGATGTGAACCAGATCATCAAAGACCTGGCCTCCATGGTGCACGAGCAAGGAGACACAATAGGTAGGTGTCACATGAAAATTATGGGCTTTATTGCCCTCTTCCACCATTCCAACGTGATCTTGTCCCTCACGAGCAGCCCTGTGTTGATGCTGTGATTGTTTTCCCTGTGTTTTGAGCATTTTGTACATCCAGAGGTGTTTGGATCTGACAAGCTGCCCTGTGCAATAAGGTTCTTATGTTATGGACAGTTTGCTGGTATATTTAGCATAAAATAGAATTCACAGGGAGATGAATTCATTCCCTTCTGACTGCAAAAAGGAAGCCGGAGAATATAAAACGTTAACTGGAAAGGGATCCAATTCTTCCTTTCTACCTGGAACTGTAATTAAAAAACAATAGTAGTGGCAATTAATATCATTAATATTGATGAAATTAGACAAAATGAAGGAGCTTTTTGTTTCCAAATAGACTTTTCATTCCACATAGCAGGGTGTGTCTAATTAAATTTACAGAAGCCTGACATCAAGATGTGCTCATACAAAGGCTGAAGTTTCTGCCCATTAGTCGATCTCCTCTTGTTCTCCAGCTACCAATGACTGGGAAAAAATTGGGTGGAGAAAACTGGGAAAGGAGATGAGAGTAACTCCTAGTCCTATCTTTAGGAGCAGCCCATCACTGAGAGCCACCACTTCTTGTGAACAGAGAGATAAGACACTTTAGATCAGCTCTCTCTGACCTTTGTCTTCGTCACTGCTCTTTTCTGATGATGTGAAGAAAAATCAGACTATTTTTCTCTATCTCTTGTTTTTTGTATGCACAACAATGATATGGGGTACTTCTGAAACAACTGCCCACTTCCAAATTTGGGAGCTAATAGCCCTAGAGGCTGGTTGGGGGACCTAAACTCCAGAGCAGTAGCATTTGTGGGGATATTTCTCACCTGGAGGCTCAGCTGGAGATCTCACTGATGCTCCTGGGAGCAGGAGCAAGTCCTGAGACAGCCATATGCAGATTTTAAAAGCAGAAATTCTTCTCTGCTGCTTATTAATCACTCTGGATTTCTTTGCCTAGTTAATATCTCTGCACATTTCCATTACCATAAGATACTTCCTTTCACACTGAAATGAGTGATCTACAACCCTCTGAGAAACACCACTGAGGTTCACAGGGGCAGCAAAAAAATCAAAATTATATTTAAAATCAGTTTTTAGTATATTTCCTTTTTTTTCTTCTTCTTTTTTTTTTTCCCCTCTTGATGCTGGTTTGAAAGCTTATTTTTGTACATGGATAACTTTGGAGCCTGATTCATCTCTAAAAGCACATCAGATGCTAATGCCTTGAGGGACATGACAACATACATCAGCTAGCTTCAAGATCCTCACAACTCCTTTTCTTAAGGCAATATTTATTATTTTAAGACTTTACCCATGCATAGAAGCCATCCCAATATTAACTTCCCTGTGAGAAGCTGTTAGACTAAGTAGGACATTTTGTCTTTGAGCCAGCATAAGGGTTTTGTGGTTTTTTAGTTGTTGTTCTTCTTCCTCTTACATGCCAGCAGATTTTTAACAGGTTTTTTAAGGACTACCTTTTAATCCTGACAGGCAATTGAGGTATCTTCCCAACCAATTGATGAAAGGTCTCACTGTTTATCTTTTGACATTCATTTTACACAAAAGGAAGGGAGATAAAGAATCAGGAGGCAAGAGATGTTGAAACCTCCACTGTGAAAATTCCATGATGACAAGAGACAGCTCTCCTGGCACTTGTTTTATTAATTTTTGGTCCATTCCTCTGACATGCATGGGATGAAAGCTCTCAGTGTGCTTGTCTAGGAAGCACAGGGAAAATACAAAGCCAGGGAATATGACATGAGCCCCTCAGCAAAATGGTCCCAGAGAAAACCCCTCTTTGGTTCACCTGGGCTGGGGAGAATTGTGGGGAGAGTTTCTCTGGTCTGTGCATGGCACAGGCAGAGTAACCCTTGCTTCTTACAAGAATCTGAAAGGAGTTTTTCTGGCATGTGGGCCAGTTCTTTAATGAACACTTCGATAACACTCCCTAGGGGAGAGAGCAATCTCTGTCATGCAGGGAAGAAATAGAATGCAGACTTGGGAAAGCATATCTCTGTTACTTTATGTCTTCTGCAAACAGACTCTGTGCCCAAGTTCCTGGTCATGGCATCTCTTTGATACAAATATTTAATTATACATGATGATATCAGTCAGCCCAAGCCTTTGAAAGCAAAGCAAGCTGATGGGCTGGGTTAGCTGGGAATCAGCAGAGTCTTCCCAACACAATCCTGCAGGAGCTCTTGGCAAAAGCACCCCAGTGCAGCTTCATCACATGGGCTGCTGGTGAGGGGAAAGACGGCAAGGAGGAGGACACTGATAGGAGAAAACAATAATTGGCTGTAGAATTGGTGTTGCTGACATGGTTTGGGGTTCAGTGGGACCCTGTTTGCAGATTTTCAGCTGCTTTGGAGAGATGGGATCCACCACATAAGGACACATTTAGTAATGGTGGGGGAGGGAGGGTGTGACCAGCAGCCTGTGGGAGCAGAGGACAGGATTGCTGAAAAAAGGACACGAGGTGGTGTGGCAGGGAGGGTTCCCAAAGTCACCAAAATGAGGTGTGACCAGGGCCACCTTCAGACCTGGAAGTGAGCAGAGAAATGCCTACCAGGCACCACCATCATGGACAAATATCCCAAATCCTCTGCAGGAACTGAACCTTCTGGGGTGCTAAATGCACACAATACAGGCAACAAACCTGAGGATTTAGAGATCTGTGTGAAGTTGCAGGGCTATAATTTTGTTGGGATCGTGGAGATGTGATGGGTTGGCTCCTGTGATGAGCCTTGGAGGGATGCAGGCTCTTCTAGAAGGGGCAGGGTAGGAAAATGAGGAGGAAGAGTTGCCCTTTACAGAGAGAGCAGCTGGAGTGCATGGGATGGTGCCTGGGGATGGATGAGAAGCTGATGGGAAGTTTATGTGTCAGGATTAAAAAGAGGACAGGCAAAGTGGGTGAGGCCCTCTACAGACAGACAGGAACAGCCTCACCTTTGCAGGCTCTGGTCCTCACAGGGGATTTCAAGCACCCCAACATCAGTTGGAAGGACAACACAGCAGGGCATAAATATTCCAGGAGGTTCTGGCATGTATTGAGGACAGCTTTGGGGATCTGATGGACAAACAGCAAGATCTCCAGATGGCTAGCAGAGGTTCATCTCCACTAAATTTTACTGTCATGGAAGCAGAAGGATTCAGAAGCTGAAGCATCCAAGGATTAAAGGCTTGGCACTGTGAGAGGTAAATGATGTTGGAGGTGATTGCAGCAACAACAATCACTCCTTTCCATACTCATAGATGGCCACTCAGCTGAACTGTAAGTTCCCCAACACTCTGAAACATTCCCAGTATTTCACACTGAGCATCTCTGTTCTATATGTGTGAGATCATACCTTGATTGCTGGTACTGGGATATGTATGTAAACTTCCATGGAATCAGTTTTGGGACTGGTGTTAGGGAGAAAAGAATCCTTAAATCCTCACTTCCTTTGAGGAAAGTATCAACAACACAGCTGCCAATATGTGTATTGGAACCTGATGAAAGCAAGTGCATGTTTGTCCAACTTGTAGGCTTCTGTTTGTCTTGTAAGTGAGAATAAAGTTAACCTGAATAGGAGTAAGTGCTCTTTTTTTTTTTCCTTTTTTTTTTTTTTTTGGCCCATGGCAAAAGGAAATTATCTGTGTTTTAGAAAAGCTGGTTTTTCATGCTACTTGTGTATGGAACCTTAATAGTTATGCCAGAATAACACTCAAAACCTACATCCCTTATCTAAACTGCTCTAATTCAGCTTCCACCACTTCCATCAGTGTTTACAGCTCCATTCCATTTCACAAAGCCACAAAAAAGACCCACATTATTCTGAGAGCATTTTACACTTTTAAAAGCATCACATTTCTGACTCTTTTGAGCAGTTTTGGAACCAAGCTTTGTGTATCTGTAACCTTCCCAACTCCCTAAGATGGGAAAAGATCCCAAGCTCACACAGCGGCCACGTATTTAAATATTGCAAGAGCAGGAACACAGGAAGGAATTTACCAGTTCTCTACCTCGTTGTCCAGAATGAATGTACACAAATCTGTCTTTGCACAGAAAGTCTCAGTGGCTGAAAGAATCATGGAATCATAGGACAATTTGGGTTGGAAGGGACCTTAAAGATCCATCACTTCCAACCCCCTGCCATGGGCTGGGATACCTTCCCCTATCCAAGGTTTCTCCAAACCACATCCAGCCTGGCCTTGGACACTTCCAGGGATGGGGATTCTCTGGGAAACCACAGCTTCTCTGGGAAATCTGTGCCAGGGCCTCACCACCCTCACAGGGAAGAATTTCTTCCTACTAAACCTACTCTATTTTAATTTTAGTCCATTCCCTCCTGTCCTGTCACTCCAGGCTCTTGTAAATAATCTCTCTCCATCTTCCTTGCAGGCTGCTTTCAGGTACTTGAAGGCCACAATTAGATCACCAAAACCCCTTCTCTGTTCCAGTTTGAACAGTTCCAATTGTCTCAGCCTTTCCTCTTAGGAGAGGTTCTCCATCCCTCTAATTAACTTGGTGGCCTTCCCAGAACAGACCAATGTCCTACTGTGCCAAGCTTAAGACTTCCTCAGACTTTGTTTTTAGACCAATACTTATCCAGACTTTGGTGCTACTTAGCTTTCACTTCACTCCTGAAGTCTGGACTTTTTATATGTAAAAATAACTGGGTGAAAAAAAATTCTTAATGTGATCTAAAGTTGATGCTCCCTCACTTAACAAACATCTCTGCCTGGTGTCTGTCAGGCTGGAGCCCAGAGACCTGGAAAAAGAAATCAAGACATGGCAGCTGCTGCTTTCCTTCAGTCAGGAGGAACTTCCTGATGGGCCAGTGTGTTCAGTCCTTGAGTGATGCTGCCATTCACGGAAGTGCCACATTTTCACTCGTTGCCTGGTGATGGTAACAGTAGCTGTAAACTTCCTTCCAAGGAAAAGATATTTGCATGAATGCAAATGGGCTGCTTATTTTGGAAGCTTTGGAATACAAGGAGGGTTTTTCAGTGTTGGGGTTTGGTTTTTATTTTGTTGGGTTTTTTTTTGTTTTTGTGGGGGGATTTTTTTTTGTTTTTTTGTTTTCATGTGAAATTGAGTCCACTTTGTTGCCTTTCTGACCTGAAGGCTGGTTTGACACGTGAACACTGTCAAGAGGGCTGATCAGCACATCCTCCTCCAGTCTGACTGCCTGGATGGCACAGCCAGGATTCTGTTGTCAGACTGCAAACAGAGCTGGGAAATCATTCAACTGGAGCCTTAACTAAACCCTCTCGAGTTATGTGCCTCAGCTGGGACATCTGCAGAAAATGAACACATCTTGAGAACAGTCCCCAAATACCTGAATGCAACAGCTTTAATATCTCTATCAGTTGAATGTGGCCTGCAAAGTCTCTCATTTGGTTGAGATTCCTAAGTGATCTCAGAGGAGGCTGTTATGGAAATGTGTACATTTATGTTCTTATTGGTTCCTGATGGATTGGGAAATCTTCTCTTGGCTGTGTTGCTTTCAGGCACTTGATAAGACCCAGAGTTATGTGTCAGTACAGAGCACAGCCCATGAAGGAAGGGTACTCTGGGATGTTCCTGAATTTATTCCACTTCCCATTCTCTTCCCAAGAAACTTCCCATCTCTTTGCTCACCTTCAGCATATGCCCTGTCATCAGTTGTGTTTCTCCTAAGTCTAACAAAGCTTTATTGCAAACCACCCCAGCTGCTGAAATTGTATGGTAGTGTTGTCCTTAACTGCCTTGTAGGCAACCATTTGAAGGTCATGGCCAGTGGGTCACTGGCACAGGTTTCCCAGAGAAGCTGTGGCTGCCCCACCCCTGGAAGTGTTCAAGGCCAGGTTGGATGGGGCTCGGAGCAACCTGGGATAGTGGAAGGTGTCCCATGGCAGAGGGATAGAACAAGATAATATTTAAGGTATCTTCTAAGCCAAATCTTTCTGTGATTCTGTGATGTGTTCTATACCACTCATCTTTCCCTGTTTATCTGGACTGCAGCAGGGGTGGCCCCCACTGAACAGCTCTCTGGACAGGGCTGGACAGCCTCAGCTTCACCTGAGGCACTGCTTGGTGACCTCTGCTGTGACAAAGTCGGTGGAGCCAGGTGTGGGCTAGGGTGATCTCTGACCGACTCATTCTGCTTGAGATAACAAGCAACACAAAAATTGCAGAGGCTTCTGTGTTTGTCTCCTCCTGCTGCTCTCTGTGTGATTTTTTTGTGTCATCCCTTTATGACTCTCACATTTAGCTCTCGTGCTGGCAGTGCTGGTGAGACAGCACATGCTGGTTTACAAGGAGAAGAGTGATGGGCGACTCCACACTTGCAAATTTCCTAATGCCTAAAGATTTGTCTGCTGTGTTTGTTTCTGTGTTTGACCCTCATAATGTGATTGGGCTGGTATAATTACAGTTAATGAGCCAGCTAATTTTGTACGAGAAGCAAGGCTCTTCCTTCCACGAGGTTTATTGCCACCCGTAGGATTCTTCTCACATCAATTTACCCAAAGCAGTTTCTGGGAAGTTAGAACTGCTGTGGTCTCAGTTTCTACTAATGCTGCAATTGAGCAGTAAATGTCAGAAAGGCAGGAGCTGCTCAGGTGGGTGGTTTATTTCTGCTGGGAGGTGCAATTCTCTGCCAGACAGACTGTTTGGGAAACATGGCTTGAGCAGTTTAAGTAAATCAAATGAGCCATGTAAAGCAAAAGAGGTCAAGCAAGTTGTAAATATCAGTGACCTTGCTTGGTAGGTAAAATATATGATCTTTCCAAGACAGCAAGCAGAAATAAAATATATTTATTTCTATGAATCCACATCTCCTCCAACCTTATTATTCCAGTGACAAACTCAGATTGGAACTTCTTTTATCAGCAATAGGACTTGATAACTCAGCTGTGTGATGGAAAGTGAGTTTTGTGTTAGTTATAGACAAAAATGGACTTCTGAAAAATGCTACATGCAAATGAAATTAAGGGATTTATCCAAACTGTTTCAATTCACAAGCTGGGTTTGGGGAAAAAAATCTTTACTTCTTTTCTTGATTTGTAAATTTAAAAAAACATATTTTATTTTTCTGTAACTTGGATGTCTTAGAGAATTTAAATGGAAAAAAAAAAAAAAGTGTTGAGTGTAAATCACGAGGAAAAGGTTGCCCAGAGAAGTTATGAACTCCCCATCCCTGTAAGAGTCCAAGGCCAGGTTGGACAGAGCTTGGAGAAACCTGGAGCAGTGGAAGGTGTCCCTGCCCATGGCAGCAACAAGATGATTTCAAGGCTCCTTCCAGTTCAAACCATTCCATGATGCTCTGATGCTATGAAAATAAAGGGTGTGCTACAGAAAATTATCTGAAATTTCCCATTCAAAGCTATTTAAGCTGTTTTGCTCTGTAAATTACTTTCAGAGATTATTTGGTGAATTAAAAAATCTGGCACACCCGCAAATTACTTCACAAAACCCCCTCCCCTTTTTGAAATAGCTTTATTTTTAATCAGAAAAAGAAGGAATTAGGGGAAAAAAATCAGAAAAATCAGGTGTGTTGCCATGATATAATATCCTCACATGTGCTAATTTTGTGGATGTAAAAATAGGGCCTTGGATTGATTATCCCAGGCCATCTGAGAGCATCATATGGGAATTAAGGACATCTTGGATGGGTGACTGAGAGTGTGCAGTGGTCACTGGGTCTGGAACTTGTACCCTCGGGACACTCTTCATATTCTGACTCTTCTCCTGTGGCAAACATCAGGAATCTGAGGACATTTGTCTCTGTTAGAAGGAACAATAAATTGCTTTGCAGACGCCAAAGTGATAATTTGCCATTTAGCACCGAGCAGATGATAGGAGGTGCCTTATTCTCTGACAGGACGTGTGGTTTTCCAACAGATACACACAGGAAAGAGTTTGAATTTTAAATCCCTGGGGGATGTATCATGGCAAACCTCCAGCAGGGCAGTACCATTTTTCAGCACATCCATATGCAGCAGATGCTTGCCATTTCCAAGATGCATTTCAAGGACAGCATAAATCATTCAGGAGAGAAAGTGCTGTGAATTTATGCTGGTGTTTGGCCATTGCCCTGTAGCCACTTTTATTCATTCAGACCAGGAGAGTTGGGCTGTTGGCTGAAGAAAACCAACAAGAAGAGCTGGTTATGACATTTTAGGGTACTTTAAATATTCTTTCCAGGCCTGCCTGGAAAATGGCTGATTGTTCAGTGCCTCAGTCCTTACCTCTGAGGGTTGTGATGTGTTGTGTGGAAGAATTAGAGCTCTGCTAAAATCAAATAGGAAAGCAGTTTCTATCTGCCTTTTTTTTTTGGAAGCAATAACCACAGCTCCTGATGACTCACAGTGCTGAAAATCGTATTTTCTTGCACCAATCTAAGCCAGTGTGACCCATTTAGCCTGAATTTAACATATGAGCACGATTATTTTATAAATCCTCTCCTGTGCAGAATTAATAACTCGATGTTTACATTGAAGTTTGCAAATTACTAACCCTGAGCCACTTTAAACTTTGCTCTGGAAGAATTGTCATAGTTTTCCTTCCCTTTAACATCCCCAGTTCTGTCTTCACTAAGCCTGAGGGTCTTTTGTTCATCATGGAATGACGCTCACTTAAAACTTTCCAAGTACATGGCAATTTGAATGGGCAAAATTCATTTTCATGCTGAAAGCAATTTCCCTCCAAACCTGGCTTTTAATTAGGAAAGAAACCTCTATGCATTACCAAAATACTCCTTTTTTTTCTTCTTCTTCTTTTTATTGTGCCTCTCAGTATGCTATATTGATTATTTTTAGCCAGAAGTTGTAGCGATAAAAGAGAGTTAAGCTTATTAAAGTGCTAAAAATAAAAGCATACTATAAAAACCTGAAGGGGTCCATTTTGGTTACTGCCAAGTGGGAGCATTTAAAAATTCTCATTCACGAGCTCACTTTCCTGTCTTTCAAATGGTTTAGCTGAAATTCTGCCTTGTGAAACCAACCCATTGTTGCTGCTGTAAAAATTCAGGTCATGTGAGTGATTCCTTGAAAGATTAGGGCAAAACTCCCACTCCAGGCACTGTCAATACAATAATTTCCCATATAAGAGTCCTGTTGGTCATTAGAAGGGCTTGATCTCAGGACACAGATAAATAGCTGGAAGTGAATGATACCTCTTGGGGTCATCATTATTTCCATCTCTGCATAATAAATGTGTCAAAATCATAAAAAATTGAATCTAAACCTGGCTAGCTCTGTCACCTTCACTACTCCTATGTGCAAGACTGTGTTTTAGATTAAAAATTATAAATATTTTCCTAATTCTCTGATATATTTTGTTGCAAACACCATCTGCTTTGATGCAGCCCTGTCCCTGAGTTTATCAAAATATCGACTGCATCCCCTTGGGATTTTTGTTTTCAAATTGTACAATAAATTTGTCACCAGAGTCTGAGGGCAGAAAGTTATTGTGGGATTCATTTTCTTTGAGAAATTCCGGACCCAGGGCTGGATTATCTCATCTGCTTGGGAACAAACTCGCTGTCCCTTCGTCCCAAAGCCAAAGGGAAAGGAAAAGGCAGATCCCTCCAGCAGGTTTTATCAGCCTGCTGAGGACCCTGCCACCCTTGTGTCTCCATCCCCAGGTGAGAGACCTTGGCAAGGAGCCTGAAAGTGGCCAAGGTGAGGCTGTGAACCACCACTTGTTCAGCAAAGATTCACTGAAATGTCTGTCAGTGGCATATTCATCACTGACTTATTAACATCACTGATTTATCGCTTATTTCTTTGTGACTTGAGCCAAAATCTCTTTCCTCTCTTTGCTTTCCTGTGTTAATCAGCAGAAATATCTGGTTAAGTTGCTTTACATATTTATGTCTCATTATTGTAGAATTTTAGAGCTGGTTTGGTGGGAGTTTTTTGTTTGTTTTAGTTTTCCCCCTGTGCCTCAGGATTACAAGTTGCTTCAAAAAATAGAATTTAACTGGGAACTTTACTTATTCTAAGGCTGGTATTCCCCCACTGGGAGAAAGAGTGAGCAGAAACAGTTCCACCAGAGCCCGAGCTCCCTCTGTAACCTCCCATCAACCCATCCAGGACATGTAGCACACATCCTTCTTACCTGGGAAAGCCTGTGCTGGGAAAAACAGAGATGCTGTTTGTAAAAACAGTGCCTAAGGTGTGGTTCTCCCATTCCACGGAGCACTAAGAGGGCGTGCACAGTGTTTAATTTCATCTAACGAAGGCAAATCTCCTCAGCCCTCCCTGCAGGCAGCAGAAACTGTTGAGTTCCTCTGGAGGGCCTTTTAAGGGAGCTAAATTAAGCTGCTTCTATGATTTCCTTCTTCCCCAGGAGAAGTACAGACAGATTACTCTTGTTTTAGAAGGATATATTTGATACATTTCTCCTCTGTAGCTCCTCTCTGCCTAAATGATTAATTTTCTGAGCCAAATCAGCCTTTAAGAGATGTTGAGCAGTGAAGGGTGTCTGCACTAAGACCCCAAGAACCTTTATACACGAGCAAGTTCTGTTACATTGATTAGGCACGTGGGGTTTTACTCTTTTTCTCTTTTGTTTGTGTTTTCTTTTTTTTTTCTTTTATATGCTTTTTAAAAAATGTATTTTATTTTGAGTTATTATTATAAGTGCATATTTACATTAACAGACTTTAACAGTGTTTCACTTAATAATGGCAAAATCTAAATGCAGTCACTTTCCACAAATTATCTGCAAACCCTCATTTCACTGTCCACCACAAAAGTGGTGAGATTAATTCCTGCTCTTTCCTTTAGAACCTTAAAGAATAAATTACTTGAATCTTTGGTGGCATGTCTTAATCCAACTGCTGATACTATTAATTGAAGAATTTCCATTGGTTTTATTAAGGATTAGAGAAATCCCTGGAACCTCATTCTCCAATTTCTACCTGAGGCTGAGTTCTCCTGACTGAGTTCGTGCACTCTGTGCTGTATTTTGTGCTCAAACCCACCCACTGGATCAAGAAACAGACCAAGGGCACATCCTCTTCCATTGTCAGCAGAAATTATTGGCTGCACATCTCTTGGGGGACAAGCTGGTGAAGATTTCCAAGATTTCTGCTAGAAAATCAAACCCTTTTTTTTTTGCAGGTTTTATACCATAGCTGTCTTGATTTCTAAGCACAGTCAGAAGTCAAAGTTAATATTTGTTTTTGATTGAAGTGGGCACCTGCCAGTTGTGATGGGTAGCTGATAACCTTTCTTTTCCAGTCTCATTTTCATTCCTTGTGACCTCCGCCAGTGCCAAACATAGCAATGTAGGGTGAGATTCTTCTCCCTTAATTCCAGATTCCAAAGATTTGTGTCAATCTGAGCCATTTTACAGACCTCCACTGCAGCTTGGAAAGGTGGTCCAGGAGTTTGGCTTGTGGTTTGTTTGAGCTGATCAGCTCCTGGGGAATGGGGGGAATTGCACACCGTGGATTTGCTCTCTATGGTATTGTCTGAGATGATTTGATCAAGAACAGACACCTGGGCATGGTCAATAACCCACATGGACCCACAGGAATCTTATCCCTGAGCTCTAATAACGAGATAATTTCAGGCGCCATGTCCCTTCTATAATTTAATCCAGTAAATTTATCAGCCTTGACCCACTTTCCATTGAATTCCCTGTCACTCTTCCCATTGATTTCAGAATGGGATGAGAGGCAACCTCCATCCTGTCAGGGGGCACATGGAGAGCTGTCTGTCGTCCTGCCTCTGACTGATGGGTTGGATGCTCATCAAAATGGGTGTTGGTCCTACTTCCCTGCAGAACTACAGGTCACAAACGAGAGGCTGCTCCTCTCTTTATGCCCACGAGTAAATTGCTGAAATGCTGTTGTTGTAAAACCTTTGGGGTTTTTTTGGTTTGTACCTGTAATTATCTTCTTTTCGTTTGCAGATAGCATTGAAGCCAACATTGAGACCTCTTCTTCTAACGTAGAATCAGCCAATGAGCAGTTGGCAAAAGCAAGTCAGCACCAAGTAAGTGGGACTAAAAAAATCCTACAAATGCTTTCAGTGATAGTGTTTGCAGTAAACAAAACACCTGGCAGCTGTGAACCACTGGGCACATGGATTTGTGCTACCTGGAAAGATGATAAAGCATATTCTAAGTAGGAACTAAATTTTTCATATATATAGAAAGATATATATATATATA
>WAAE01007247.1:29557-48849 GCA_013400495.1 Nicator chloris | reverse complement strand
TGGTGGGGGACTGAGCAAGTGGCTGACTGCTGGCTGGGGTTAAATAACAGTGTAATATGAAAAAAAAAAATTAGAGGCAGGGTACTAAAAGCAACAGGGTACTGAAAGCTGCAGGGTTATCTTCATGATCAGGTTGCTAAAGAGTGAGACTATGACTTTGAGGCCAGTTCCTGTCAACATGCAAAATTCATCTATTTATTATAAAATAAAAATTCAGAGCAAAACATAATTTAAAAACAAATATGATGTATGATGGTATTAAAAATGAAAAGAGGAATAGAGCATGTCTCCAGATATATATGTACACATATATACACAGAGTTTATGTCTATACTCTTTCCAGTGAAGGAGCTGCCAGTCCATGCCACCCTATTAATTATAAATAGATCTTAACCAAAGGATGTATATTGTGTCTAGATTTAAAAGCATATGAGGTTCAGATATTTATGGGCAGAAGTTTTCACAGTCTGCATGAGCAAGACAAAGCACTTTCAAGCTGGGACTTGACACTTGCGATATGCATGCATGTCTCAGTTACACAGTAGTCAGAGGGGCAGGCATGCAGAGAAAGAATATTTTATAAGTCCATATCAGTAAACTTCAAAAGCAGGCCCAATGATGGAAGGGAAAGCTGTTCATAAGGTACAGTGAGCAAGAGCACACCTTTAAAAGCTTGGCAAGCAAAAGCCAGAATGTGATAGATGCTGTAATTCAGAACCAGAGGCCAACGCAGCAGAGATACAGCTGGAGTGATGTACTGCCTGCTTGTGCTGCCAAGGTCTCTGTGTGAATAAGATGAAGTTTGAAGATCACATTTCTAGGAGATAGTTCAGCAATCAGTTCTGGATCCTAGACCAGATTAAACTGCCAAATAAGTAATTGATCTCTACGAGTATTTTAATTTGAATTTATTCTGTGCAGAACCCTAATGTGATTTGATTTAATTTATATTTTTATTTTACGTTTTTACAGGACACACATACTCTTTTTTGGTCCTTGAAACACTTACTGTAAATTTTTTTTATGAATGTTCCCCAAGGGAATTTACAAGTTGATTTGAAGGCATATGATTAAGAAGAACACAGTCCAGAAGAAAAGCTGCTTATGTGCAGTATAGGGAGTGAATCAGGTAAATGTCCCTCTATGTGACATTACCAATAACAGCAAGTCACCAAACAGCAAGGTTTCCTAAAGTTTCTAACAAAAATGAGTATAATCCAGTTGGAAATTTAGCTACAAATGTTAAGAAGAAACATCAAAATATGTCAGATATTTTCAAAGGTGTAATCACTGCAGTCCAATGGAAATCTTGGTAGCAATCATCCCCAAGAGAATGGATTCAAATCATTCAGATGCAGAGAGATTGAAATTGCTTGCCTGCCAAAAGTTGCGTAGTAACAAAACTTCATTTTCTTCAGGTCAGGGCATTCTGTACACCACTGAATATAATCAAAATGTCACCATTTTTCAGGACAATATCCTTGTCATGTGAAGAAAACAAAATGGATGATTAACACTGCATTAATTTTCATAACACTTCATTTCATCTGGTATTACTGGAAAGATTTTGTTGACTCATTTAGTGAGTTTTCTGTGTTTTTTAGTTTTTGTTTGATTTTTTAAATTTTTATCCAGCTTCTCATTTGTACTCAGGGCAGAAGTCATTTCATCTAATTGTGTTTGGTGACATCATAGTATAAGTGGAACAAACTACCAAGAGATTCATCCCCTTCTAAGATTCGTGGGATGAATCATGCTCTGGAGGTGTCTGTCTCTCTCCACTGAAAACAGAGGCAGCTGAGATAATTGGCTGAGACTAGGTGCCTAATTTTTAAATGATTAATGTTAGATGAGGTGAATCTTACCTTAAGAGGGTATTTTTAAGGGCAGTCAATGTGTATACAAATGTAATTAGTAATGCCATTATGAAAGTCCTCCATTTAATCAGAGAGGTTCAAATGTGATGCTTCTCAATGATAATCAGCATTCAAAATCAAATACCTTTTTAGTATGCCAAAGAGTCACTGCAGGAAACTATGGACTGGGATCCAGTGGCTTTTCTTTCAACATCTTATTTACAGATGAAAAAAACCTTGTGTTCTGCTGTGTAGCCATGTGTTGGTCTTCCATGCTGCAATGTGACATTCACTACTAATTTACAGTCCCAAAAATGCAATGTTGAGAAAGTAAATTGCTATATTCTGCAGCTATGTTAGAAAAAGGTGTTCCAGTGAAATGGCTCAGTCATCCTCTGTTCAAGCTAATGCACTGTAGTAGTTGCTGAAAGTAAGGTATAGTCCAAGGGCATTATGAGGAAAATAGATAACTGAGTGACTCTGACTGAAAACAACCTAAAATTTGTAAGCCTGCCAAATTCTTCCAAACATTAGGCCAGAACCCAAAAAATTCCAGTTTGCCTGTGTTCCATGATGTAAACTGTAGATCAACTCAGAATCAGAATGCCTCTACTAAGCTTTCTATCCATTTATTTTTACTGAGGGCAAATCAAGTACACACATACTTAAGAACTAAGAAGGCTTTCATTTTTCTTTTGATTCAATTTATTAAATTTATTCTATTACTGAATAGTGCCAAAGGTAATTTTGAAGTGATCAGGTTAAAATTTATGTGAGCTAAAACAAAGAGCTGGTTTAATTGAATAAGCACACTTAACTCATTAACCCTGTGCCACTGGGACTAATCAGTATGAACCCAGGGCTGCTAATAATCACAAAGGTAGTAAAGTTCTGCTTCTTGCTCTTGCACAGAAATGAAGAGGGGTAGAAACAGGCAAAGGGAAAACAGAGGTGGTCTGTAGGTATTCCTGGAGTCAGAGACAAGACTAGAGCACAACATAAAGCAATTAGTGGTAGGTTCTCCAATAGAAAATCCTGCATTTAAAATAAAGCTGTTTTTCCCTCTCACTCTGACCAGAAGTTATTAGTTAGAAAGTGGAGCAGACAACTGCTGCTTTCATTGCCATGAGTTATGGGAATGTGAGAAAGGTTGTGTAGCTTAAAATAAGAATGAAGAAATACAGTAGATCAAAGACCAGTGACCCTATCTGACCTGTCTTAATATAAAAAGGTACTGGAAAAGGCTGGTGTGACAGGAGCCTCAATTTCCACCATTTCTCAGGATGAAGGAAGGTAGGGACTGAGGGGAGCTGTGGGTCATCTGTAACTGTTTGGAATTCTCAATTGAGTGTTTAGTGAGCTGGGAATAGGTCGTAACTGCTCCTTTAAATGCCAGTGGGATCATAGCAGTTCTTAAATGTTGAAATATAGAGAAGGCCTTACAACAACCCCTCTGTTAAAGATGGAAATAACATTTCATGAAACATTTTATAAGTTCTCCAAAGCTGAAAAAGGAGTTTAATCTCAGTGGTATGACATCTGTAGTTTACATAGTAGTTTGAGGGCATTTGGAGGAAAGGTATTATTTAAAGGATACATTTGAATATTTGCTACAGTCAGAGGAGTATTTGCTGCATTTAAAAATGCTTAATACCTACAATAACATCATTATCTCTCCACTGTTCCAGCCCCTGAATGGACCAGTGCTCAGTAGCAGATTCAGCTCAAGCTCAATCTGGGGTAGGTAATGCCACTGGGAAAAGTAGAGACTTGCCAAAATCACAATACTCCAGTCAGGTTGAATGTTTTATTTTAAATTCTTAGAGGCCTTACTAATCCATGATCTCAGGACCTCCCCGTGTGTGCTGTACCTAGGAGCAGGTCCTATGAATACAAGAAGAAAAAACTGCCTTGTCATTGAATCCAGTGAATTTCTATATTTTGTGATGATTAGCACTGATCGTTAACTTTCTAATTACGTACTTTAACCAAAAACATATTGCTTTTGGGAAAGAAGCAGTTTTAATAAACAATTTGTCTTGAAAATATTTTGGAAAAAAAAATTAAGTTAACAATATTCCATATTTTCTTAGAGAGAAATTGCAGCTTCCCTGTGTGCTTAGAAAAATAATAATAATTACAGAATTATTCCACATCAAGATTAACTGAATATTTTTGATTTCTAAAACAAAGCACTTATAATAAATTCCTTTTTTTTTTCTCCTGGATTTTTTTTAACAAAAAATAATTATAATTTTCAGTATTCATCTGGAGTCAGAGTTGTAAAATCACCACTGAAATCCAGAGCTGCATCAACTGTGAGTCACAAGAGATTGCCCTGTCCAAGATCATAGCTGATGCATAGTCAGCTGGGCCCATGATATTCCTAACTGTGATGCAGTCTGAAGGGCTCCCAGGAAGGAAGCCTGTAAACCATGAGCACATGACCTGTTTCTGCATAGCATCTGATTGAAGTTTGCTGCATTTGAGGAGTTTGTCCTAATGTTCAAGCCCCATTTCCATTGCTGCAAAACGAGCTGCCTACTTCTTTCCAATCTCTGGTCAAATTATCAGCAAGGATGCTGCTGCCATTGCTGCAGCTGAAGCCCAGGAAAAGGACAGTCTGGCAGCTAGTGTTTCCAGGTGCTTTAGGTGGAATAAGCCCTATAAATTACAATGTCTTGTGATTGATTTAAACTAGGAAAAAAAGATAAAGTGAGTTAAGGAATAGAACAAATGTATTATGTTCCCCTTCTGCCTGCTCTTACCTAAATGAACTTCCAACATTCCTCATGGGCAAAAATCTCTTCAGTCTGCCAGTGAATTCCTGAAGCCTACACACTTCAGTGTACCCCCAAAACTTGAGAAATGTAATCAAAGGATTACCTCCTGTGACTTACACAGAGTAGACATCCCAGAAAACTATCACTTTGCACTGGCATCACATTACTAATTTTGGTTTAGATAACAATTACTAATATAATAAGAATATCCAAGAATGAAAAATAATTTCATACCTAGCTTCAGTCTGATTCCTCAAAGATTTTAACTTACTGAACATGAGCTTGATTAAGTGAAGCTTTTCCCATCAGTATGGAGCATGACTCTCCATGAGAGAATGGCACCTTTGGAATAGTGGGTGAGGAATAGCAAGGATAGGACTGCTCAGGTCAGGAAACAAAGGTTGCTTGTTCTCATACTTTCCTCAGTGACTGGCCCACAAAAGCTTCATCCTAAAACTGGAAGTCTGTTCTGTTCCCCATGACTTACTAATAAAGACAGTTAAATGGTAGGATTTTTAGGTAATTCTCAAGATGACACAGCACCAAGAAAGGCATATAGATTACAGTGCAGACTCTGGAAAGTCATCAGGTTACATTCCTTAAAATGGCTGCATTTATATATATTCTACTTGATTAGAAGCAGAACAGCATGTCTTGGACACCTCAGAACTCCATATTCTGAAGAACAACTGACAAGGTAAAAACAAGCTTAAATTTAGGAGAAAACAATCCACTTGTTTTTACATTTTATATAAAGTATGTATTTATAGTGCTTTTGGTGGTCATTAGCAACTGAAAATATGGAATAATTCACTAAGAGCTGCACATTACTCATATGTTCAGAGATTTTCAGATGTATCTAAACGAATTAATGTGTGCCTGCAAAGTGAGTTCAGGTAGATACAGCTGCATTTTAAATTTTTAACAGAAAACATGTCATCATTTATTTATTATTTTAATATTGAAAAATGCCAAGTACATCCTTCAATACTACTGTTTTTTTTTATTTTAAGACTATGGCCAGTGTCAGTGAGTGTGCTAATAGGATGGTTGACAGCTCCTGCAGAACATTTTCGGCGCAGATGCATTATTGGTTCATGAAGCATTCCCTTAAATATTATGAGTGACAACAAACCTGGAAATGGAGCAAGACAGGCATTTCCAATCTATAGAGACAGCTCACGTTTGAATTCTTCAACACCAGACCATTATGCAATCAACCAGTATTCCATCTGTACTGTAACCTCATGTCACAGAACTGCATTGTCTTCCTGGGAAGTGAGATACATAGCATGCTCCCTAGGACCAAAATAAACTTCCTTGAAAGTGTAGAATGTTTGTTTTATTCCTGGCATATGTTAGGACAGCAGCTAGTGGGTTAATAATTTCCGTAGGTTATGTGCCTTTGGGCTATGCTGGACTTATTGAGCAGAATACCCAGAGGTCAAATCTTAGTTGGTTTCTTGATTTTCTTCATTTAATTCTAATATTAAAGTGGTAACAGGTTAAACTGAGCTCTCAAGGGAACTGAAGATGTACTGCTCCATAGTTGTTCTGAGTGTTGACTAAATCTCTGGTATTTAATCTTTGCTAAGGAAACCTTGATGGGTGCTTTATGCTTTTTCAATACTTATTCTGCATCTGCCACCCTTCTGCTTTCCTTGCAGAAAAGCTTTTGAATGCTGTATAGCCCACCTGGTTTGTGAGTCTGTAATGGTAATACTGTTTTCCTCAAATGGGAGGCCAAACTTGCAGCATCAAAGTGAGCCTTGAACTGGTGTGGTGTGGGAATTGAGCACTTAAGACAGCCTTAGGAGGATTTGTGCCACCTACCAGTCCACCTTACATGTTGGGGTCAAAGACAACCTCGAGCTAACACCATGGCAAAAACCCCTGGTCAGGGTGAGAGCAATCTCACCTGCAAGGCCTCATGGGAGCTCTCCATGTTAATTAGACTAGAAAGTTCTCTGTTCACCTTGTTACCATTGGTTACTTTTTGCCGTAATAATTTGCATATTCTTAATCCTTTCTCCCAATTGGTTCCCTACTCTCAGACTCTGCCCTTATCCTACCCCATATAAGTTACTGTAACCCCCTGGCCCTCGCCTTTTTTGGTGCACCCTATACTCAGCTCGGTTTGCTGTTTGTTGTTTTGCTTTTTATTAAAGTATTCTTTTTCAGGTCACCAGATTGTGCCCGTCTCTCATTCATATCGTCATCAAAGGGACTTTCACACCCGAAATCCTGTGGGGACACCCGGCCTTCCTGTCTGGGCCCGGGCTGTCACAGTTACCTAAGTGCCTTTAGGCTCTTCAGTAAGGCAACAGTCTTAGGGATTGAACTCATTTACCTCAGATTCCCTTTGGAGTTGCAGAGAGAGCAAGGCACCTTAGGAGATGGTCAGCTCCAGAATGTTGCTACCCCGCTCAACAGGTTGCAGTGCATCGCTGTTTCAGCTGTGCACCAAACAGGTGGAATCACAGCTCTCTTGCACGCTCTAGTGCAGATTTCACAACCAGGCATGAGCTGGTAATACTCAGGAACCAACAGCACTCTGCACCATTGCAGTTCTTGTGCATCTTTACATTTCTCTGCTCCTTCAATCTCCATCTGCCCTTTCAGCACACAACAAGGATTTTTAAAGAAACACCTCTTTGTCTTACTGTGATTGCTTCTGACCACCACAGTAACAGTGGGAGACAGAGACTTTATATACATAGTCCTATGGTCTGACCTCATGACAGATGTATTTGCCCTTGAGAAAATACTAGAGCACAAAGATCATCCACAGAACCATAGCAGTGGCTGAGGTTGACAAGGATCCTTAGAGACCAGGTAGACCAAACTTCATCTCAGGGCAGCATCAACTAGAACAGATTTCCCAGAACTATGTCCATTTGAGGGCTTGAATTTGTCCAAGGATGGAGATTACACCACCCTTCTGGGTAACTGGTTCCAGTATTTGATCACCTTATTGGTAGAAAACTGCTTCTTACATTTAAATATTATTTCCTGTTTTGTAATTAATGCCTGAGATTTTCACTATATAATTCCAACTCAGTTTCCTAGAAAATGGTTCTGCACACATTAATGCATATGAATTTAGCCCCATGTGTTTTTTTGTCCGTAAGCCTACTCGCACATAGCTTTATAAACACAATTTTTTTTGGCTGGGACTGTTTGATTGTTCTGAGTCTGGTGGGTTGGTGCCTCACAATCCTGTTTAAACTACTGTTGTGGACAGAGTATGTGCAATGTGTGCAGAGCAGAAGAGGGGCAGATGATTACTGTAGATTTGCTAAACTAAGTCACAGCTACTACCTTGCTATTATATTTTTGCAACAGGCCAGTATTTTCAGGTTTGGAGCTTATTCATTCCTGTAAAGATCAATCTGCTGGCAAGAAAACCCTTTACCTTATAGCTACAAACATAAGGCAGAGGAGACACAAGCTTTGGTAAGGTAGTTTTCTTTGCCCTTCAGGGCCAAAGGCTAGGATCTTCAGTTCTTTCTTCCTGTTACTTTTGCTATTCTATTTTCAATGTAAATTGCAAACAGGATCATGGACTGACAGCTGATGAATTCTCCTAAATTCAGTGAGGACTGTCTTGTTAAAAAGGAAGCCATCTGAAGCTGAGGGTTGGTTGTCTGTGTCAGAGGACAATGTGCTGGTGTGCTCCAGCTGGAGACAGAGACATAGAGAGGAGGTGGTTCCTGCCTGTCCAGAGCCAAGGGTGTGATTCTGAGGGTTGGTTGTATCAGAGCACAATGTGCTGGTGTGCTCTGGATGGAGACAGAGACAGGGGAGATGGTTCCTGCCTGCCCAGAGCCAAGGGTGTGCTGCTGAGGGTTGGTTGTATCAGAGGACAGCGTGCTGGTGGGCTCTGGATGGAGACAGAGACAGGGGAGATGGTTCCTGCCTGCCCAGAGCCAAGGGTGTGCTGCTGAGGGTTGGTTGTATCAGAGGACAGCGTGCTGGTGGGCTCTGGATGGAGACAGAGACAGAGACAGAGACAGGGGAGGCGGTTCCTGCCGGCCCAGAGCCAAGGGTGTGGCGCTGAGCTTGGGCAAGGTTAAATGAGGAGAGAAGTGGCGCTCAGCCTAGGGGATAGGTGTGTGCCTGAGGTTTCTGAGAAGATGTTTGGCATAACTTGGAGGGAGATTTTGAACCATTTCAGGTTGGCAGAGTTTTAATTCAGGAAAGGAAGGGAGACAAATGGTAAATGAGTTTGTGGGCGAATGGATGATATACTGGTGGTAAAAGGACAATGGTAGACAGATTGGAAGAAGATTGATTGACTAGGCCTTCTTAGAAAAAAAAAAAATTGTAAGAGCTATGGCAGATTAATTACTGTTTTCTCACCCCTTTTTAATTTTCAAGAAACCATTTGTTCCCCTGCCATTTTCATATCCACTTCCTACTTTTCTCTGGGAAAAGACAAGTCAGAAAAAAAAAAAAGTCATAAGATCTTTTTGAAAAATAAGCATGTGTGTGATTTAATAATCTACTTTCATGTCATATATGTACCATAGACAGGGAGAAATAGCACAGTCCATGAAATCAAATATGATTTACAGCCAACTTAGGGTCGTGTCTCCTGAGGGTTCTATTACACTCAGAGAACAATTAAGATGCTTTAAAGATTGCCTGGCTCTTTATTCTTCCAGTAAATTGCAGAAAGGTTCATATAGGACTGAAGGTGGTTGAATAGGCATTTTCAGATTTCTAAGGTTGGGAGTTTTTTTTATTTTTATTTTCCCTTTGTGGAGGACTGAAGACTGGGAAAAGCCATGTGTCTAAAATAAAATGACAGAAGAAAAGAGAAAAAGGGTTTATAAATACCATCGAGGTGGTGGATAACATCAGTGTATTTTAAATAGGTAATGTAGGTTTTGAGATATGGCCTTTACAATTTCAAGTTATTTCAAGTTAAATCTCCAAGCTTGGTTCTTTACATGTTTTCCTTTCAATAATTTTTATTGGAAGGATTGTGGTTAATGCTTTGCAGCAAATATCCAGATTTTCCTTCACTTTCTTCTCCCTTTTTTGCCTAGAAACTCATATGTTATGTTATTCTAAAGGAACTCTAACTTACTGTTTTCCTTGAAAACACTTATTCAAGAGACTCTAAAAAATATAAGCATCTGGGTGTGTGTATTCTGTTATTTACTGTATTTTTCTACCATTGGCAGTTTACATTCTTGCCCCTTATTTCCCATTATTATTTGAGTTGCAGTAGTAGAACAAGATGAAAGAACAATATGAAATTGTTATAAAACAATTTGACATTGACTTTACATATGAATTGAACCTTAGCTGAGTTTTGAGATTTTCCTACTTGAGAAACGTTCAGCGTTTTATGTTAGATATTGTATATGTTTTTTGTTTTATGCTAACGCTTACCCAAATTTTAAACATCACTGTAAAAATCCAGTACATAATTGTGTACACAGTTGCATTATTAAAAGCAGAGGTGAATTTTAGATAACTCTTCTCCTGTTTGTGAAAGATCTGGAAGATGATTGTATGAAGTCTTTTTATTCTGTGGTCTACCGTCCACACTCTGATCCAAACAAATTATTAAGTATTTAGGCTAATTTTAAATTCAGCACACTGCTCTAACAAATCAAATTAGGGTGGCAGAAGACTGCTCTGCTACAGAAAATGTCTAAAATACCTTAGAATCCAGGTGGTCATCTTTATGGTAGCCTTCAACATTAAATCACAGAGACACAAGAGTGGAGAGTCTGGAGACACATAGGATGAGAAATAATTTTCCTCATCAAGATAAAATTAAATAAGGAACAAGAACAGAAATATAAAAAGCATTCTCAAATAATTTTGATGGAGAAAAGTGTGAATGTTAATCATCAGTTTTTCTTCAACAATTCCAGATTTTTTGTAATTTTATCTCTTAAATTCTATATTCCTTATATTAAAATTATTAAGATCCCAAAAGAGAAAAATTACCCGTAAACAGGACATTTCATTTTTCATTTAGCAAATACAGAAATGGAACACTATGACAATAATAGTACTTTTTTTCTACTTCCAATTTGAAATAATTTAAGGCTGATTCCTCATAAATCCCTTCATTTTTCACAGATTTGTACAAAGACCATATAGAGGACTCCTCTGATGTACTCTTAGACCAGCATGCAGGTAAAAATTACCATGCCAGAAACCTGACATAGTTCTTTTTCAGGCTGCCTTCTAAAATCTGGAGCATGACCTTCAAGTTTTCGCCATTTTGCTGCTATGCTCTGCAGCCCCAAAGAAGTGCTTGTGTTGTCCATATCACTGTAGTACCTGAAAGTCCCAGAGCAGTCCATTAAGCAACATGACTGACGTTGTCACATGTGGTTTGTTCTTCCACTCTCTCCCCTAGGGAAGAAATGGGGTGTGCTGTTTTGTTTTGGCGTGTCATCTTCACACATCCATCATCATGTAATACTCCTCCTTCTATTAGCCAATGCATTAGCTTTTGTCCTGGGAGAAACAAAACTTCCCATGAAACCTGTACAACTGCTGAAAGGATCCTGTAAAACAGAGCATCTTCATTATCCCTCACTTTCCAGTCGTGCTTGTCTCAGCAGCACCCCTCTCTCAGCAGGCACTAATACTGAAGTCATGCCAGAAACTGGCACATCCAAGCAACCCGGCTGTGCAGTGCTGAAAGCCACCAGATGATCCAAATTTGCTTATAAGAATTCGACATGGGAGTGACCATGCAAGGTGTTCACCAGTTGCTCCGTGCCTTGATTGCAGATGAATTGTCTAAATAATGAGAAGAGCAGCCCTTTTAGCCCCCACAGCTGCAGTGGTGGCATCAGCATTACGGCATCTGCCTCATGTCAGACACTTCAATGCTGCATCTCATTTGGGGTTAAAGCATGGCCATTATTCATCCAGGTCACAGCTACACACACCTTTTTCAGCACTAACAGACACTGAAATGGCCTGTGAAGCAACCATTGACCCTTGGGAGAGAAAGGAGAGGAAGAGGCCTTGATGGGTTGTTTGTGTTTCTTCATGATATGTTATATATTACCAATGGCTTCCTTTCCCTAGAAAAGAACATAATGAAATTCCTGACTGAATTTTCCACACTGCAATGACAGTATATGTACGCTTTTTAATTTTTTTAAGTTTTATGTATGCAAACTAGACAAGAAAGATGAAAATGTTCCCTCCTCATTAGAAAACTGTTACAAATGAAGCACTGATGCACTTAATATCCCCCCAGCATTAATGGCACTGCATGGATTAGGGGTGTTATGATAATTTATTGAGATTATACAGCAGCTGTTTTACTTTCTCCACCAACATTCCATTTGGATGCATTGGGCAAACACATAGCGAAAGTTATGACCTTGTCTGTGTTTGCAAGTAGAAAGTGAGACTGGAAGCAGAGGGGCGGAGGTAAAGTGGTTTTCTAAGGTTACCAAGAAGGAAAATGAAAAGTTGGAACTAGAGTCCAGGTTTTCTCTTGACCAGAAAGGGTCAGAAGGGTCAGAGCTGGACCTTGGATACGAGGCAGGATATGAGAACAGAAGAGTGGAAAACATAACATCATGCCTAGAAGTTTCAAATTCAAATGAGAATATCTAACTCTGCATCTGATTTCTTTAGAAAATGATACAGGTAAATGGGAAAGTTTGAACTAGGCAAAATGTCCATACTGACACACTCAAATTGTACAAACCTGTTTTCACTTCAGGTTTAATAATTTCAGAATCACTGAAATTATGGATCACTGGAGGGTTTTTAAAATTTCTTGCCTTAGATTATCCAGGGCACAATTTCTAAGAAAACTGGACACAGAATGCTTAATTTTAATAAAAAAAAATGCTAACTTTGGTCTGAGAAAGTGACTGTCAATGACAAGTTTTCTCTATTTAAAGATGACAATGTTGCATAGAAATGAAGGAAAGAGAGGTGATTAATACAGTAAATACCTAGAGGCTATGCAGGGCAAATAGAAGAGGCAGTAACAAATAGATCAAGTTTTCCCTAAAAAATCAGGCTACCTTGATATTGGAGGGACGACAGCATTGTCAGAGATGTTTTGACCAAGTATCTGATCTGTCATGTGAGGAGCAAAGAATGCTGGAGTCAGGCTTGGCAGATTATGTATCAGGCTTCCTGTGCTTGTTGCTGCTTGCACCTGGGACTTTGCCAGAGAAGGTAGGAATGAAAACAACTTTGCTAGTTATGGGCAGTTCATAAATGAAGGAACCTTGTTCTGGGCGTGGGTGGGAGAAGACTTGCAGTTGTCCTTTGCGAAACAGTATTTGGATTAGGAAAAGTTCTTATTGATTTCAGCATTCTGTGGTTTGTGGCTGAAAAGAATTCTTAGGAAGTTTAGCTGGCAGTATTACTAGCTCGTGGATGGAAGTGGGATGGTATGTTATTTCTGCTTGTTAGTGGAAAACAGGCTAGATTTTAAATGCATATTTGCTGCAATGATTTGTTTGCACGCTCCTGCTCCTACGTTTTGGCAATGAGTTACAGGCATCAGTCAGTGGTGTCTGGATGGTAGCACAGGCGTGTGCTCAGCCTCAGTTTTATAGGATATCTGGAACTGGCAGCTGAGGGATCTGTGAGAATTTTTTCTAGTAGAGAAAAGACTGAGGAAGGCTGAACTGAGCTTCTCCTGGCAGGCTTTTGACCACAGATGTATTTGTGGTAAAGGGTAATGCTCCCTTTTCTGAACCTCCAAGCCCTGTCCTTAGTGACTGACTCTGCTCCTCCACTCTTCTGAACTCAGATTAAAAGAAGAGCATGAAGCAGGGCTAGGGGAGAAGAAAGGGCAGAAACCTAAATAAAAGTTTCCAGTGCAATCTTATGGCCAAAAGGCCTAAGGTGATGCTATGATCTATAAACAAGGGACTATTGAGAGAGAAATCTTGGCCTCTCTGAAGTCAGAGACAAAGTTCACAATAACTGCAGCAGCACTCACGATTTTTTTCTCTCAGCCTTCGGTGAACTGATCCTATTTTCAGGATAGAATAGAGGGGAGGTCTGAAATCAGCTATTCCATGTAGCAGACTAAATAAAACATTTGCAATACTTCTGACTGGAAAAACAAAATAAAATAAAACACAAAAAAATCCCCAACAAAACACCATATAGATTCAAAATTATACACTTATTACAGGAAAGTCCCTGAAATTTTTTTCCTGATTTTTAATGTTTTAGGGTTTAGAGGATTTTTTGTGGAAGGATGGGGCAGGGGAGTACTTGCTTTTATCAAGAAGCAAACTGCTGGTGCCCATTTTATTTAAGAAATTCTTGCTTAAGACTAGTTAAGGTAGCACTGAATGGAGTTTTATTATTGTGACTTTTGTGGGACTAAGTGTAGTTTTTGGATTCATTAAAGCTGGTTTGAGGAACAGTAGCTTTCCTAACCCTGGATTACTACTGCTCTTAGCATGGAATGCATGAAATGATGTGTTTAGAACTTTTACTGGAGGAGTAGGTGTAATGTATATTGGAACATTTTACAGCTGCTGAAATAATAACTTTATTTATAACTATAATAAATTTGCTTGCTAAAATGGGGTTGTTTAGAACTATTTTGCTGACAGAAATGACAACAATATGAATATATGCTAACAATTAAAAAACATGATTCTTTTAAATAACAAACCAGGAAAAAGTTAATATTTAAATTATTTTTCTTTGACAAGGAAGTGTATAGGATTTTTTTTTGTCTGTACGATGCAAGACATCTGCAGAGTCTGACAGTAAACTAGATATCATTTTTCATATATTTTAATTGGATTCACTGCTGTTGATTTAAAGTAGTATATTTTTTGTGTCTCATTAAAAGATGAAAGAGACTATGAAAGCTGCCTCTTTACTTGAAAATAAGTACTTCCTGGACATGCCTTTTTAGGTGGAGCAGCAAAGAGAAATCAATGTGATTGAAACATGTTTTTCAGAGCCAAAAAATCTTTCCAACAAATTTAGCATGGTATTGCAGTGCGTGAGCCCAATAATGAACATTCTAGGGGCAGGTAAGAGTTATACTTGCAATTGCACAGTATGTTAGATCACAAATCTGACCTCTCCAGTGCAACTGGACCAAGCAGTGCCTGGTAATGGGCTCTCAGGCATGTCCTGTGTGCTGTGCTCCCTTCTGAGTTCTGCCATCACAGGGTCTGCCATATGAGCTGCTTCCAGATTGGGTACAAGGGGGGAGGGCTGGACTAAAAGGAGGATGAGCCCAACATGTCCTTCAGCCATTTCTGTAAGTAAAGAAGTCCAAGAAAGGCTGATCGGTGGCTGAGCCAAAGCTGAGCATCTCTGAACCAGATTTATAGTGGCATAAAGACACTTTTTTTGCTTTATTTTCTCCTGTTTTTCATTTTCAGTGCCCGAACGGAGGAACACAGGAGCACCCAGTTGTGCTTCGGCACTAGAAGGTAACATTTCACTTGCAGACTTCTGACCATGTCTTACAGCCAGACATGCACTCTGCCAATTTTCCTAATGTCATAACCCAGCTCTGAAAGAAACGCTCTGTGCTTTAGGTTTTACATGTCATGCCTAATCAATTGATCTCTGCGGGGAAAGGTGTTGAGAGGCACCATTGTGCTGCATTATCCAGTGTCAGTTTTGGGGAATATCTTGTGCAAAGACAGTTGAAAACATCAGCAGAGTCACCTCTCTCCCATCTGCCCACAAAAGAACAGTCCGAGGCCGGGTCTATGCAGTCTTACTTCACTCTGGGTATGTACGTATGGGAGGTTGTTGATGGGGACAAACACAAGCTGTCATTCTTGTTCCTCTTCCCCTCAGGGCTGCCCCAAGGCTCAGTGGAGTTGATGGAAATACTCACACCAGTGTGCACAAACTCTAGTTCAGGTCTTTCTATATCCAGAGAGGCACAACTCATTCTGGAAAGGTCAAAATCACACCCATCTACCCCATCTTTTTTAACAGCTTGCTGCATGGATCTGATGCAGCAAAAGCTGTACACAGAAACCTCTTTTAGCACTGATGACAGCAAAGTCTGTAAATTTAGCAAAGTTTCCAGCAGTGACATGGAAATAGAGTAGATGATTTAAACAGGATTTTCCATTCTTGCTTCTCACTTGTCCATTTTTCTGCTGAAACCTCTGAATAAAATTGCTAATAGCCAGAGGCCTGGTAACTTGGCAGGTCTGAAAGAGGCTGGCGTGGGGAAGCCTGCATGGGCAGACCGCAGATTTGACATCCAGGTTTCGATCAGATCTGAACAAGAATTTTAATGAATCAGCACAGGTATTTACCTCTGTTGGACAGCTATAGTAAACATGCTTGGGGCTGGTTAGTATCAAGATAGGTACCTTCCAGAGGAAAATAAGGAAGAAAGAGAGTGAGAGGGAAGAAAAGAGGCACCACTCCTTCTTTTGAATGTCTGATAAACTAAAGCCCAGACTTCATTAAAGAACACATCTCTGTTAAAATGCCTTCTTCCAGATAAGACACATGTAACTGAGATACAAGATCACTTGTATTAACTACATTGAAACTTGCTTATTTAATACTGATACAACTCACACAGAAGATATTAACATATGGTTTTGCTATCAAAGAAATCTGTTTTATAACGTAGCTAATAATGAGAAACAGTATTATTAGTACTATTGTTAGCAGATGTTTTCCTGTGTCTGTACCTGTGAAATGTTCTCAAGCTTCTGTCATGTGGAAATTTGGTGGAAATATGGGGTTAATATTCTAGGCTGATTCTTTAATCATATTTTTGTATTTTTTAAAAAAATTTTTTTTTCACTTCACATAAGTAGTTCTTTTAGAATCTGCCCCTAAGAATGGTACCTCATTACTAGCAGCAGTAATCCATTAAGAGGGTCAATTATGTTTATCTGTTCTTTTATTTTTTCTTTTTATTCACTTATTTGGATGCTGGTAGCCCAAAGAAAGAGAGAAGTCTTATTTTGCTAATGATTTTACAAATATTAAAAAGATGCCCCACACAATGATTTAACAGCCTTGCCATGTCTTACTTCACAACCTTATGGTGTGAAGGTTTGTAGTGGCCCAGTCCATCTGTAAGAGATGCTTCCTATACATTCAGCTCTTTAGTGCAGAGCAGAGTCCATAGTAAGGGAGAAATAAAGCTTCTGGGGACACGAAGGCAGAGAACGTTTACTGGTAATGGTCACAGATCTTGTTGGCTGAAATGTTTACCAAGAACCTGCCCTGGGCACACAAGGAGACAGAAGTACTGGGTCACTCTGTGCCTCCCAGTTTGTGGTGAAGTACACAGCAGAAAAATCAAGGGAAGACATGGCTAAGTTTAACTTACACAGGAGAAAAAAGCGAGGATGACACGAACAATTTTCCAGATATCCAGGATGAAGAGACTTGCTTGTGGTTTGCACATTCAGAGTTAACTGGCAGTGTGTGGTTAACACAGTTTGGAATAAATGGGCAATGTAAAATATACATGATCTGTTGGTTTCTTTGCACAGAAATTTCTTTGATGTTTGCTATAGTGTCTATTTATAAAATTTGTGCTTCCAGGAGGGACAACATGTGATTCTTTTTTCCCCCTACAGCATTTCAAGTACTTTGTTTTATTATTAGATTTTCTTTAAAATTAGAAGAAGTGCAAGAATAAAGTCCTAGCCCTTCCAGGCCAGTTGCAAAGATCCTTTGTGCATGATTTTACACTGGAGGTTGATGATAGGGTACAGTTTTTATTTGGAATAAAATGTTAAGGTTTTACAACAAAAGAGATGAGAGACAATACTTTGAGTGTCACAGTCCTTGGACATAAGAAGAGATCTTTTAACCCTATGGATTGGATTGTCCTATATGATGATGTCAATTGCCAATATAAAATATACTTGATGTATGTCTTTATTACTGTTGGTCTCAGTAGTGTCAGATTAAAAAAGTGATGAGTGGCAGGGGAATTGTTCTCTGTAATCCCTAATAAAAGCCAAAGGAATTAAACAGCCAATCAAATATCATAATTATTTTGAATGTAGGAGTTTAACAGGAAAGTCAGGAAGAAAGAAAGTTTAGGAAGAACTGAACTTGGAAAATATCTTTGCACAGAAATTAATAAGAAAAAAAATAAATGAAAGAGTTTTTAGTATATCAAGGTGTTTTTAGAAAGTAATAACAACAGTGCAAATGATGAAAAACCCAAACAAATAATTTTAACAACAACATCATAGCAAGATACACACTTAAGAATACTTAGAGCTTGAACGTATAGCTCTTCAGGGAAATTACACACTGGAGCTGCTGCCAATAATGCCCTCTTCTGGCAATGCTATTGCAGCTAAGGCAATGTGTCAGTCATCTCAGGACCCTGCATCTTCAGTTTGCAGGGTGAATTTGACTGTAGGCAGGGAGAGACTTTTATCTGAGTTAAATGTCACAACCCCTTTCTTTCCCCCCTTAGTTCCAAAGACTAGCTGCAGGTAAATTATTTTAATAAGGTAAGAGATACCACAGTACAGTTTTCTTTTCTTCCTTTTTTTTTCCCTTACCCCAAATAATGCTCTCTATGTCATCTGTATATTTATGATAGCTCAAAGACATGGGTGTGTGGATCTAATTAAAAATGTGAAAGGGTTTAGCAGCCTGCTGCTTCCCTGTGAGTCTCTTGTTGCCAACTCTTGGCAGCTCTGCTGTCACTGAGCCAAATGTTTAGTCTTCAGCTGAACTACTGCCAGTGAGCTGCGCTGCATTCTGGGACCACAGAGCCTCGAGGTACCGTGTTAAACTATCTCACATAAGGATGTGCAGTGAGCTGGACTTCATATTCAATCACCCAAAAGAAAAGTGAAGGAGAAAGCCTACTTTTGCCTGGTGAGCCTTAACAGTGTATAAGACACAGTGACCAAATCCTCCAGGATTTTGCAACAGGGAAAACAGATAGTTTCTTGAGGTGGATCAACCCATGCATTTGTTTAATGTGCCTATGCAGCAATGGCAGTAGTTACATTTATCAAATTTAGTTTAAATCAGTCTACTTTGGATAAGGAATTAAAAAAAGAATTCTAAAACCCTGGCTTTCTGCAGTGGGTCTCTGGCCTTCACGTAAATGCCTCATGTGGAACAAATATACTCCAACTCAGCTCCAGGTATCCTTAGCAAGTATGGGGCAGTTTGGTACAGAAAAAAAAAAAAAAGTTGGCATATGTGCATTCCTGTCAGCAGCAGGAAAGCTATGTTGATAGAAACGTGCTTAGCACAGTTGCATTGCTTAATAAATTCAGGTATAATGTGGAGATAGACGGGGTTATAGGCTAAGCTGGCCTGTAGGCTTTGATCAGTGCTCCAACTCACTTAAGGCTTAAAGTGGACTGGAAGAATTGCCAGGTCTCATGAGTCAATGATGGATTTCCAGCAGATCAGAATTAAATTCTCCTTTTAGCTCTTCTCCCTGCACTCTTTTCTGCAAGGGAAATTATTTCTGCCAACAGCAAAGCAGTGTGTGTGTCTTCATGATATTCCTTTCTCTTTTCTATTTCTCTGCCATCCCATTTCTATCTTTTATCATGCTCTTCTCACTTTCACACCGTGTTTATTCCCTTCCCTTCCCTTCCCTTCCCCTCCCCTCCCCCCCCCTACCCCCCCCCCCCCCCCACCCACCCCCCCCCCCCCCCCCCACCCCCCCCCCCCT
>WAAE01007247.1:0-29418 GCA_013400495.1 Nicator chloris | reverse complement strand
TTTTTTCTTCATCTGCCTGGCTTTCACATCACCCTATTTTTTTCCTTAACTTTTACTGTGCTTCTCTACAGCTTCCCTTCACTATCATAATGTTCCACCTGAGAGAATGAATGAGCCACCACAGATGTTAGTTCAGGGACTTAGCAGACACTTTATTCCTGAAAATATTTTCTTTGTATGTTTTTGAAACCAGCACAATGGCAAAACAACAACAAGGTGCTGCTGATTGCACTGTTCCTCCAACTCTTAACGCTGGGTATTTAAGAATAAAACTACAGTAAGAAAAAATGTTGGCTTAATATCAAAAACTTGTCTGCGTTCATTCATAATACTAAGTATAGATTGGACACAGCACTAAAGGGGCAGAGAGAGAGGAAAAAATAAACATTTACACTAATGATCATGGACTTTTTTTGGTTAAAAAGCATTTAAAGAAATAGAAGCGGGCACAAGTGTGTAACACACCTGAACTTTACCTCTTTGATCTTTCCTCTAGGGTCCTCTTTGTTGCAGTGGGCCAGCTCTGGGAAGGAGGCAGGACTCAGAAGCCGCTTGGCATCCAGCCCAGGCTTTGTGGGCCACTGGAGAGATGGATAGCTAGGTGCAGAAGTGCCCTGAGGCAGGTGTTAAAATGTTGTTCTTAGTTCCTTGGTGGTAATCATTGCAAAACAATCCTGTCTGCTCTATTCGTATCAACAAGCTGCTTTCCATGGCTCGTTGCTAAGAGACAGGACTGTTGCTTACAAGTTGCTTAGTGCCTTAGACTTTCATAATTTATCATTTATTATCTTAGCATAAAAATTTGTTGGGGCTTTTTTATTTTATTTTTCCACCAACCCAGTAATTGTTACATAAAACAAAGGTCATGTATCTACCAGAGCAGCAGTTGCTCTTATAATATATTTTGTCTTTGTATGGTTTTGGTTCTGTGAAAAGAAAATGCTATTATAAACTGAAGATGAATATCATTTTTGTCCATTAACTTCTTGTATTATAAGACTGGTTAGGTCAATGGATTCCCTCAAGATTTCTTTACTATTGAAAACATGTTTCTGTCCAACCAAGAAGGAAATGAATTGAATTCAATTATCACACGAAAGATGTCGGCACTTCTTGCTCTACACTTCAGCACCTAATAGTTCAACTCAACAATCCTACTTTCACAAAGTTAGTTGTAGAGATGTTTAACCAATTCCAGAAATTACTTTTGTGCATTTCTCTAGTTTTATGAATATACAGACCTTACCCTGCTAAAGTGTTTTTTACTAAACACTAGTTATATCAGCTCAGTGAGGAGTAATGCCAAAGAGGAAATGAGAACAATTTGCAGACTTGTTAAGTTGCGAAATAACTCTGTCACAGTTCACCAATTTAAGGGAAAAAAAAATAATATTATTTTACTCCGTGATGAAAATCAAGGATACTGACCTGTGGTTAGGTTTTACTTTACTCTTTAACAGGAAAGATGTACATACAGCTGATGCTGTGGTGTTAAACTGAAACGTATCTAAGAGCTCCACCAGTATAAAACATTGATACAGTTAATTCTTAAGAAAAATGAAGGCAAACTTACTTTTGCTCCATCATTTCAGTGAACTGTTTATGCCAGTTAGGACCAAGAACTTCATCAAAGAGAGCTGTAGAAATACCTCTGGAAATGGCTTGGTGCAGATAGTGGTCCCACTACAAAGCTTTTGAGGGAGTGCCTATCTAGCAAAATAAAGGCATGTTTTCCAGCATACCTGACCTTTTTCCATCCAGCAACAACAGTGAAGTTAGGCTTGCAAGCACAGGACAATACAGCCAGGTCTAAGGCATGTATCACTACACCTCGCTGTCCTAGCTAACTGACAGAACAAAATTATGTCAATTTGTCCTATGACGACACCTACGTTTTGTGTTGGAGTATTATTCTTGAGTGCTTCAGCAGCTTAATTCCTGTTTAGCTGTGCAAGCCAAGTTTATTTTAGTCAGTCTAAATGCATTGTGGAGTTGGTCCTCTAGCCAGTGACAACTGCTCGTGGGGTAGCCATGATGATCAATGACTGAGATCACTCAAAAACCCATTCAATCTACAGCCGGAAACTCTCCATGACTTCCAATGTCCATAAGAAATTTAGTTCTTCTCAATAGTGTGATGAAAGATACTGCCTTCAGTTCAGGAAGAAAATGCAGATACAGCTGAAATAAATGGGATGCTAAAAACTTGTGTGTTCCTGAAATCCTCTGAAATTCTGCTTACTAATTCTGATGTAAATATTTCTCCCTTATATAGTTACTTATGCAAAATGGGATCCATAACAACATAAAAGAAGTCATTGTGAGTTGTTATTCTGTTACTTGTAGAGTTTGATGATATGGAGTTTACTTGAGGAATCTAGGTGAGGAGAACATCCTCCTCTTATTTTCCTTGTTTATGAGTATCTTTGGCAATAATACCTCATTTCCCTTAAAAAGAAGGAGTAATTTATATACATGCAAGTGTAATAACATGATCCATACCTTCTTTATATAAGTTCATGTTACTTAATTATTACTGCTGCAACCATTCACTCAAACATCAGAAGAGATGAATAGGCAGGAGGAATATAATTTATGCATTAACCTTCCAAGAAGGGCACTGCTGTTGACTCTATACATACATCACAATTCTCCACAGAACCAGCTGGAACATTTAGTAAAAGGAAAAGGTGGACTCACACGCTAAGGAACTGATCTGTTACAGGAAATTCTGACCAAAATTATCCTTCAAAACTAATATATATTTATCCTGCTTTATTGAGGGGGTTGGTGGGGGAGGATATAATCAAATGGCAAAAACTGCTCACTGCTTCTTAGAGAACATGAACTGGAAAATGCTTCAACAGTAATATGTCTACAGACGGTGACTTGACCTTCTGAAAGAATCCTTAAAATCTGTGAAGGAAGAATTTTGGATTTTAAACTCTTATGGTTGTTGGGAAAAGAAACAGATTTATGGTTGGCTGCTATGTTAAGGTTCTTGGGTGAGCAATAGGCACCAAATGTTTGGAAATCATTGTGCAAGCACAAAAGAAAGAAGTTGCAGAAGGTGTTTTTAAGTGACAAATCTACAATTTTAGTTCTTAGGTAAAGTTTAGTGAGAGAAAGAATCAGAGATTTGATCTTATGACTAATTCTACTGGAATCCACATGTGAAAATGTCCAAAAGTTCTTGAGGGGCAGTCATAATTTTTTTCTCTCAGGTATGTCAAGTCCATAGTCTAATCTGGATGTTTATGTGTGGAGCTCTGTCAGAAATCTGATGAATTATTTTGTCATACAAAATCAATGCATTTTCAACAAGCCAGATCCTGGGGTTCAAAAAGGAAGGATTGATGGATCATTATCTAGGTACAGTAATAGGCTCATTTGTATTTTATCAGGACAGCAATAACTGGTCAAACAAGTCATGTGAACTTGTTAGATTAAATAATCGTAAGAAAGTGAAAATATCCTGAGTTTTCAACAGGTCAGTTAGAACCTACTAATGCTTTTTAATTGGGGGGTGTGGGGGCGGCAGAAGGGGGAGGTTCTGTTGCATTTGTTTGGGTTTTTTTTCCCCCCAATCTAAGTAAAATCTTTCTGTTTGGACAAAAACTCAGTATAATCTGGGGAGGGGATATTGGTCTGAAGGGCTACAGCACAAACGTGCTGCTATGCCAAGAAAGCCCTCCTGGCAGCTCACAACTTTTGAGTGAACAGAGGAAAGTTTTTCTCTTGGTTTTGAATTATCTGCTTTCACAAGCAACTAGTATTATTTATCTCAAGTAAATAAAAACTTGTGATTTCAAAAGAGTTTAAAAATATAACTATTTGATTGAAGGCTTGCTTTAATGGACTAACAAAACAAAACTGAAAAGGCGAAGCTCATCAGAAATCACAGATTCTTAATCACCTGATTAATTTGTCTTAGGGGTTACTGGAACTCTCCTGAGAAGATTCATGGTCCTGGGCCACCCAGGAGCAACTCAACATCTTGAATGCTCAGGCCCCTCATCAGGGAAAAGCCTGTAAAGTAAGAGGGAGGGCTCTTCACTGCTCCCCTCTCAGGCAAAATGCCCACTGAATTCAATAGGATTTTTGCATGACTAAGTCAAGCAGGATTTGGCTCTGGAAGGACGTAACAAGATTGGGCAGACTTGGTTCCCAGAAATGGTGTCCCATTGTGCTGTGGTATGGTAGAACACGCAGTGCTGGAGTGCATTCTGTCAGTGGCTCCATCTTCCAGAGGATATTGTAATATCTCATGATTGTCAACTAGAAGAAAAGGATCTGGTAGAATTAGAACTGGAGATTAGGGTTTTCAGAAGTACAAAAAAAAAAAAAAAAAAAAGGCAAAGAAATGTAGCATTATGAACAGAGGATATTAATAGCTTACTTTTGCTCTTTGAAATGTCTTTAATTCCAAGCATATTGAGGTAGATGACATGTTTGTCAATGATGCCTAGTGGCTCCATTCTAACTTATGGATACATTACCAAAAGTCTGTCTAAAAAGCTTAGCTTGCGAGCTGCTGATTGTCTTCTGAGAGTATCTAAATGACTTACCTCTCCCTGATCTTGTTGGCTCTGCAGAGCTGGCGTGCTGTGTTGGATTTTTGAAGTGAGGCATCTGAAACAGGCCTTGCAAAGCATCCTGACAACTTGGCATTGGCAGCAGGGTGAAGTCTGGTGTTTTCCCTGGCTCAGGTCTGTGCATTCCTATTGGTGGCCGCTGGACACCTGATCACAGCATGGTAGAGTCACTCTGCTGTAGGGCAAGCCAAGCTCAGGTCACCCATAAATTCCACATGTCTTGCAACGTGCAGCCTCCAAGCCATTTCTGGGAGGGCACCAGAGCTGAGACAGGTGACATGAACCACAGGTTTTGCATGTTATGTGAGCATGCCCTGCCCATCCATGGAGTGGGCTGTCGTGTGCTTTGGGGACATGCCAGGGAGTAGCTCAGACTGTGCTTACTCCTGTGTGACTCAAACCTTACACCTAATCAAAGGCTTTTGTCCCTCTGATAGAATTATAAGGTGACTGTTGACATAGGCTGGAACTTGAGTGAAAAATATTTGCTCAGAATATATTTTAGACATGTCCAGTTTGCATCTACAAATACACCAGTGTTACTAGGCGTACAAATTCCAGACCAAAACTTTCACAAATCCTGGGTATTATGGTGTTTGCTCTAGACTTTTAAGAGATACTTGTTGAAGAATGTGTCTGATTTTGCTAGGTCACCTTTGTACAAACGGGAACAAGTACCAGATTAAGGGGTATTTCTGGAAGGTATCAGGTGTGTCCATGGCCTCACCTCAACTATGGCCACCCTCAGCTGATGTTCCCACTATTTGAAGAAAGTCCCAACAGGCCCAAGGGTTGCACAAGCCCTCAGGAAGCTGGAGCTTGCCTGTAAGAAATATCTCTGAATGCTGTAGTCAGATAAATGGAGTAATCCATGGAGTTTTTTATGCCACCCTGATACAAACAAAAATCAATGGTTGTCCTGTCTGGGGTGTTTGTCCATTGATACAGTGCCTGGTGTTCTCTGCTTGAAAAGAATTCCATGTGTAGGTCCTTTGACACATATAAAGAATTATTTTTTTAAAAAGTACTCTGAAAGGTAATTTATACAGAGTTTATATGGGATGAGTGCAGATGTGTGCATGTGTATGTACACATACACAAAATATTGCTAAGCTGAAAAGTGGAAAGTATAAAGTACACACAGTGAAAACCACAAGGGTCAGTATGACTTAGTGATATTATTTAAAAAAAAAAAAAAGCAACTATTTCTGCATTTACAGAATCTCTGAGACTGTCAGTGGTACCTGGAAGGCATAGCATGAACTTTCATTTAATACAGACCTGCCTCCCATGTACATTATTAATTGATATTTATAAAGAAGTACATTAAGACTTATCTGGGTATAGGCACTACTGTAAAGCTATAAATACATTTAGCTAGATTTTATAGTTCCTTAAGATCAGTCACTAGAGACAGAGAATGATATATATTTGATATGAATAACATCTGTATTTGTGTCTAAATAGAGGGGGAAATGCATCTGTCTTTAGTAGATGTCTCTTTCTAATGTTTCAGCCTGCAAGAAATGCACATTAATAGCAGCTTCTTCCCCGAGGAAGGTTTTGAACTGGAGTACTTGAGAAGAAACTTACAACAGAGCAGCCTAAAGTGCCACCCAGTCCCTTTTAATTAGCACATATAAGTCCCCCAACATCCAAGATATGATTGAGACTTTCTGCCATTTCATTTTAATATCAGTGTTATATGCTAACGTTTGTCAGACTAAGCTAAAAAACCACTTCTTTTTATGTTGTTTCCCACATGCAGAGCAGACCTCTTACATTTTTGTTGGCTGCTAACGTACTAAGCGTTTTTTGGCAGCATGCGGTTCTGGATTGAAGCCATGCATGCAAGTCTTCCACAGTAAGTATGGCCCAAAGGATTAGAGATCAATGGATTTAGTTATCTGGTGAAGTTCCCCTGCCTCTCTGGTGCTATTAAAAGGTTTTGCTATTGTAACGAGCACCAGAACTTTTCATTTTAAGCTTGCCCAACTGAGGCTTCCACTTAGGCTGCAAAGTGTAAGAAAGTTACTGGACTTCTGCAGGCAGATTTACTGTCATGCCACTGAAATGCAAGTCCAAGAAAAACCCCAAACAAATATTTCATACATTGGAAGACAAAAATTGTTCATAAAGGAGAAAAAAAAAAAACCCACTGCAGTGTGCTTTCTCAATGTAATCAAAAGATGCTGTCTGAGAGAAAATTGCCTTCTAATTAGTTCTTAATCAAATCCTGAGAAATGGGGTAGAGACTTTTAGAAAAAGTCTGATGCCTGAAGCACTGCCAACCAAAGTAAAAGGAATCCTTAGTCCCAAGAGCTCAGGGGCCTCCAAACCACAGTCCTGGCCTGCAGCTGGGCTGCTGCTGGCTGTTGGCTGTGGACTAGTGGACACTGCTCATTGCTCCCCACTCTGACACTGACTCTGAAGCTTTTGTGTGCTGTCCAAAGCTACTGATTTGGGCCCCAAAACACCTACTTCCTCCCCCTTCCCTCCACAAGGAAATGTGAACAGCTGCCACAGAGATTTTCTCCGCTGTGCATGTGTAGAGATTCCTCCTGTGTTTGGCGTCTCCGCAGAAGAGAAATGGATCATAAAGCCCTTCAGGATTTGGCCTATGCCATGGGGGAATATCTTGACTTTCAAGTTTGAGGGACTGAGTAGTTTTTCATTTTCTTATTTTTAAACGTGGGACTTCCTGAACAGAGAAAAACTCGTAACCCAGCTGATACTGCATTGCTCTTTTTAAGCTGAACAGAATAAACCATTCCAGGCATTTGCCTTCATAGTGGACTTGGTAGGTAAAAATGCAGCTCAAGTTTGGGTCCACCCTGTGTGTGAAGAGAGTGAAAGGTGACCAGGAACTGTTCTGCACTTTCTCACTATCTTTGCCCAGGCCTCTGTACAGATTCAGGCTCTGGTGCTGTAGTTACTAAACTTTATAGGGTTCTACAAGAACCTTTATAATCACTACAAGAAAGGAAATTAGAGGAAGGAAATTATGGAAGAACAAATCCAACCTTCCCACCCTGTTATTAGCAAGATGCAAATAATGACACATACTGCAGTATCATGAGTGGATGGTAAAAGCTGATAAAAATCCATAGAGAGTCAACAGGACAGATTCCAGCTCGAGCCATAGGTTAACACAGTATTAATTTTCTGTGTCCAGAGCTGTATCTTACATTGCACCGTGTATTTATGAAATTCTTTTCAGCTGAAGTGACCCACAAACATCCAAACAACCCCAAATCATACCAAGATGGCCCTCCTACCACATAGTTAAAGCAAGAATAACCACAGCAAAGAATCCACATCTGTTGACTCAAAGTCTTACTGAGGTGACAGCCACCCTAGCTCAAACACTAGCATCTTTATCACCTCAGAGTAGAACATAAACCTGCCCGATGAAGGACAGGACAATATATAGTAGAAGAGGCACCGTCCTGAAATGGTGATCTGGTTTTGATAAAAAGCTCACTGCTGTTTTCAGGAAGTTGCTGTCCATGAAAAATGCCCTATATTGCCAACTGTCCTGAAAAGCTCTTCAAACTAGTAAGTGTGCCCAGAAAGAGACTATCAGGCTACCAGGCTCCCCAGGGAAGCCACATAGTTCTATATTGCAGGGAACAAAATGTAAATGTACTCTTCTTAAGGGCAGCCAGATAAAATAAGAGCTAATCCAAACACAGAACCAAGTCCAAAACCTTTCACTGAGTGGAGATAAACACTCTCTAAGTTATCCATGTAAAGTATCGTTCAGGCATAAAAAGCTCATCTAACTTTGATGCTGTCATAAAGTCCTAAAAAATCCTGTCCTGTAAGCACCTACCATTCCAAGATGATGCAGATACTTTGGAGGTTCCAGTTACACAATCAGAACTTTTTGAGCCTTATCCAATGTGAATTTCTGAAACATCCCCAATTTTAGAGGCTCACCCTTCACTATTTTTTATGTGCTTCTTGTTCTACCCACTTACCAATAACCCCCCATCTTCACCCAAAGGTTTCATATTCATTTCCGTTTCGAGATCTTCTGAAGGTCTGAAAATTTTTGCATAGGTAACTCTTTTTCTCATACCTAGAGTGCACTAAAAGTTTTCCTTGTTACAGTGTCTGCTGCTGAAGATGGTTTGAAGCTGGGAGGCAAATGGGGAGCAGAACTTTCTCAGCATTGGAGCTGGTGTGTGTTTGGGGTTTACCCCAGTGCAGTAGATGTAGGAGACAGACAAATACATCAGATCTGAATGCTGTCTGCTTTGGTGGAGCAACTGTGTCCTAAAGTCTCTCTTCCCAGCCATGACCCTTTCCCATTTGTGATTGCATTCCTAAGGCAGCACCCAGCCCCTCACACTGCTCTCGTTGTCATCATCTGCAGGTGTCTCCAGGTAGAGCTTGTCTTGATTTTTTTTGTGTTCTGCTTCATTTCAATTTTAAAAACAAAAATACTCTTTATTTTATAATCTTTCCAACAATCTTGTTGAATGATTTACTTTAACCTTCCCTAACTGAGTTCACATACACCTATGTTTACATTTTTGTGGGTTTTCTATGTTTGTTTCTGTATTTGCCCATTTATTCTCACTTTTATTTTCTTTTAGTGGTCTCAGAGTCCTAAACCATGCAAACAGACTTAAGAGATGTTCAACACTGTCAGGGACTGCAGAGGAAAAGGAAACCCAGCCAATTTCAGCCTCTCTGCCACTTGCATCAGTGCAAGAGTGGCCAGAGGAAGAAGTATAGATTTCAGGCCATGATGTAAGTGGTGGCTAAAAGTAAGGTTATTTCATCATGTGTACCATCATAAAGGATTCCGCCCATTTCCTCAGAAAAGTGGAAAAAAATATTAAAAAAAATAAAATATAGTGTTCTCTAGGAGCCAATGGTGTAATAAAAAAGGGTTGTCTTGTCCTTTGCTAAATTACATTAACAAGTTTCAGTTTTCTTTGTTTCTTGTTTATAAAGTGGGGAAATGGTGTTTAATTTAAAATATTTCTCAACAGCTTACAAAGAAAACAAGTCTAGAAGCAAATGTCCAAAGTTGTTTTCTTCTATTAAACTACTCATACAGATATTATTCTCAGTCTGTGTTTATATGTTAATGCAATCATACATATGTCCTTCCCCTGATTTCCTAGCATGTCTTCTTTCACTACTCTTCTTGTAGCACTCCCCAAAGGTTTGCCTGTATCAGTCCACAGTGACTGATTTACACACCAGAAAGTCTCTGAAAGCATAAAGATGCATGATGCATAGTACTGCCTCAGTTTAAAGCAGGGACCAGCACAAATGAATTCCCATGATATTTGTGGGAACTTAAACATAGAAGGGCAGAGAATTAAAAACAGGGATGCTCCCTAGTAGGCAGAGAGACTGCTGGCTAAAATACTGCCTTGGATGAAATCTCACCAGGAAAGTGTTTGGAGCCTAACCCTAGACTTTACACGCCAAGCTCTTCAGTCTGGTGCTATTCTAGATGTACCAGTTCAATCTGTGGCAGTGCGTGACTCAGCCAGACCTCACACAGCTGAACTGAGCTTGGAAGCCTCAGCCTATGAATTCCTGGGTTAGACTTCACTTTCTCTGCCTGTTTTCTATTAGCTCTGTGGGTTTTCAGGCTTTTATGGCAATCCTCTGACTGAAAATTACTGCTGCCCAAGACAGCCTGACTGCCAACAAGGTTGCAAACACAGAACTTTTTCAGTAATTCTTTAGGCCATGAAAGGTTGGTTATTTCCAAACTTTTCATTAAATGTACATTTCTTAAAGCTGAAATGTTGATTTCCATATGCTCTTCTCTCTTTTTTCTCTCTCCCTCTCACTCTCCCTTTTAAGCTGACATCAAGAATTCAGGCATAGAAACAGAGAGAGAGAGGGAGGGAGTAAAATTATATTTTTCATGTAACTCTACTGAAGTCAAGGAACTTACACTAAGGAAAATCTGGGGCTGCTCTGTTTATTTTCTTACTCTTGGTTTGCTTAATTTCATGCCACTTAAAATTACATTTAATTGCAGCAGTTCTCTATTTCATTTTCAGTTGTGCTCTTTTCACAGCATGTTCCCCAGGACATTGGAAGAAAAGAAAAGCTGAATCAGTTTGGAAAAACATGAATATTTCTGAACCTGTGGACACTTCTCACTTCTCAAGTGTGGGAGGAATTTTTCACTGCCCCTCTACTCATCACTCAAATGTCCTGATCAGGTTATTGAAATAAATTATCCTTAAGAATAATTATCTGAAAAGAATTTTCTTCCTGTCTCAAGAAGTACGTGCACTACCATATAAGGTTTTTTTGGTTTTTTGGTTTTTGGTTTTTTTTTATCTAGATAGTTTACATGCAGGCTGATTTTAATAAATAAACTGAATGATGCCTAAATCCTCTGAGGCACTCATTCTTCAGTACTCAATAGATCTGAAGTTGTGTTGCTGGAAAATAAAAGTGTTCCCTCAAAACTCTCACTCTGCTCTAGTTGCATTTTTGAAACAACAGCTTGTACCAACGAGACCTTTTTACTCTGGAAGACAAGGCCCTGATATGTGGCCAGCTCCACCTGGGCTGGGGGAAACACAGGTCGAGGATTTTGCTAAAAAGCCTCTTGCTGAGGTTCCTTGGTGCTTGTCAGCACAACCTGTTGGACCACATTCACTCTTACTTTCATTTCCAAATTCAGTAAGTAGTCACACAGTGGAGCTTAATTCTCTTGAAATTCATGGCCAGTAAATTTCAAAGTCACACGTAGGCATTCACACGCACGAGTAGTCACACAGGAGATTGGTCATAGACCAGAGAGTGGAACCGTGCCACGTGACTTAAAGAAACACTCATAACTCAGTTACACATCTTGAATACTGTATATGGAATATTTGGAGACAGCTGTTCATGATTAACCCACAAAGGTTTTAAAATATTTACATTCTTCCTTATAGCCCTCATTCAGCAAGGTACTCAGGCATATGTGTAACTAAGCAAATAAGTAGCAGAACATGGTAGGAAGGCACAGTGTGAGGAATAACTGAGATGCTTTGCTCCTTCTGTCAATGGATATCACCTCTCAATTGATAGCTGGAAAGAAATTGGGTTGTAAAAAAACCATACAGGTAGGGAGAGGACAGTGGTCTGGAAGTGGAGTGTTCTGAGTCCCAGTTTAATATATTGTTAATGTCAAAACGCTTTGTTGCAAGTAAGTTTTGCTTCTGGATTTTTCATGAGCAGGAAAAAAAAGACATACATTCATTGGATGATTTATGCATTTCAAATTATTTGCTCAGCTCACTACAGAATGAATTGATACTCTGCAGAAATCTGTATTACATCTATTTCACCTTCTTTTGGCTTTGAGGCTACATGGCAAAACAGCTTTGCTTAATGCTATATTCATGTGTCCTACGGGAGAATAACTATTTTTTTGTATTTTTTCTGCATCTGTGTATTCATTAAAGATGCACACAAACACACAGAAGCACTGAAATATGAGGAGAACCCCAAAAGCAAAGGAAGCTGAGTTGGAAGATATTTCTGAATTTGTTTGCAAACCTGTGACAGAGAATAACTCTCAAAAAATAATACTGCTGGGTGAGACTGCAAAGTTTTGGGGAAGTTCTTTGAACACATGTAAACATGATATGTGTAGGCAAATATTTAACTTGCCTTTTTTACTTCTACAAATTATATTATGAAATCAGACATCTCTGACTTCTTAGGAATGTCAAATCAATGTATTCCTTCAAAACAGATAATTGCAGGGAACTGCTCTGCTTCTCAGCTTCTATAGTTTTGATTGTTCCACTTTCAGACTGATAATGATCAGACGCTTCCGTTGTTTTAGCAGTTCATTTACATAATACAGGTAGTTTGGGAAACATCACCTGCAGCCCCAAATGTCGCGTGTGAGACACTGCAGACTGAACAAAAAAGAAACAAACACGTTGAGTTTATGCAACTGGAGGACAGAGACAAGTCTTGTGCTTTCATTCACTGCCCTTTGATCACAGGGACCTACATTTTAATCCATCCCAAGCAGAGTCATGGAAAATGTATTTGATCTGATAGCTGTATCAGCACTACTTTAATATGCTTCTTTCTCAGATTCAGGATTGAAACATCTAGATTTAAAATGTCCTACTGCTGCCAAAAGAGATTGAATTTGACAGATGAGGATTTATGAGTGCTGCTCACATGTAGCAGAGGTCACCTCATATGGTCACTCCTATATTGTTCCTACAAGAGAAGGCACTGTAGTGGTTTGGAAGCAGCAATATGAAAGATATAGTGTGTGTCTTGTTACCACACACATAATTAGGATCTTAATGAGAAGCTTTCTATTAACATCATATTAAGGCTAGTGACCTAGAGTGATACAAAGTCAATGGACCCATTACATTTTGTGCCATACTGTACAAAGTCCCACTGAGAGACACAGAATATTGAAGGACCGTCCATACGATGCCCTCAGGGTCTATTCTCCCTTTGATGCATATGTATAACTCTCATTAATGTTAATAGAAGTTACTTTGGAATAGTTAGGGGAGAACAGACCCTCTGTTTAATATGAAAGTGTACTTGGAAGAGATTCCACAGGAGCTTTGGGATCCCAAACAATGTAAATGAAGTTATGACAAATCCAAAGGAGAGCAGCAAGTGAAATCAACGGGACATAGTGCACAACCTGTATTTTTTGACCAAAATATGCTGGACAGAAAATTCTCCCCTCTTCTAAACACCCCCCAGAAAGATCTGTGGTATATTTTACAATGGAGGCCACCTAAGCCAAAACTGTCATCCTCTTTATTCATCCTTTGCTCTTATGTAATATGCTCAGGAAATTATCCCCATTATACAGACAAGAAACCACCTCATCTAAGTTTCATCATCTAAAGATGAGTTTAATCTACTTTTCTAGATTCTTTTTATGATTCACAGGGACCATAAGCCACCTAAAATAGGTAATAGATTCTGGTTGTGTTGAGACAAGATGATTCAGCCTCTAGGGGTGCAAATTTCCCCCTGCTGGCTGCACAGGAAGTGTGCACTCAGCTGACTCATATTACATGAGGTGTCTGCAACCACTTTGTGGTCCTACAGTACATATGTAGCTGCACGAGGTCCTCAGCCTTGGTTTTCAAGGGTCAGACCAACTCCTCTAGCCACCCTAGTGCTTTCCTTTCTTGACAATGACTCTAGGTCCCTGGAAGCCTTCTTATCTTTGAAAATGTACTGTTTTCATGAAAATAACCTCTCTGATGCTCAGCAGGGATTTTTTTAAGAGCAGCATATTCTCTGTGCAACAGTAAGACGTTGCTGCAGAGGCACTGCCTGGCACATGTACAATTATAATCATTCTCTATATGGATACTATGAAGCAATGGTTTAGATTATTTTAATTAAAGATTCTAACTCTAAAAGTTCTCGACATCTACATCAAGTCTCTTTCTGAGACCCTCTATGACTGCCAAGGACCAGGGAGAGCAGGGAAGTTGAGGCAAGGCAAGTAGGATGGTGTGGGGTGGGCAGTCCCACTGCATCCCAGCAAGAAGAAAAAAGCAGATCCACTGATGGCTATTGGTTCAACCAATGTCAAATGATCATCCTTGAGTCCATACAGGTGAGGCAGGTCCAAAGCCAAGCCAGAAAGCCAGCTCAATGTGGCTCAGGAAGAGGCCAAAGGTGATGGCCTGAACTTAAAGGCAGCTCTCAATCAAGGAGGAAAAGGCCTCTGCTACCACTGCAGGTCAGACACCTGCGCTATACCTATGCTGGTCTGGGGTCCAGGGAGCCAAACTCCAGGCAGGAGTGGGGCGATGAACTCAGGTTCTTAGCAGCATCACTTCACAGTGGAAACTTCAAACTTTAATTTCTAAAATGCTTATGCTGTTACATTTTACTGCATATGTGCAATAAAAGTGATCAAAGTTGCTCTGAATTTTGAAAATAAATATGGATGACATGTCCAAGTGGCTAGAGGAGGGCCCTATCTAGGCATGTGTCAACAAAGGTACTTTTAAGTCGTCATGAGAATGAGACAAGGAGTCCTCGAGGCTTTATGCTACAGTTCTCTTCTGCAAACAACTATGCTGGCAGTGAACCACTATGTCTTGTGTCATTAGACCACCTTGGAGCTAAGACAGGCACAAGGATAGATCTGAATTAGTGAAGGATGACAAAATGGGAAGGTATTTTTCTGTCAGGTCTTCTCTATACCTCACCAGCATATCTGGCTATCACTTCATTTAAGTATCTTCCCATCCCTTGGGCAATGACTTATCTGTGATTACTCTATGACCATATTATCTTTTATCAGGGCCCTCTCTGACTCAGCCTGCCCTGTTCTGTACCTAGGAGCAGGTTCCCAGGAAGTGGGGACTAGTCATCAGTTTCAGCACCCCAAGGTTCAAAGGCATTGTTCACGCCCCTGGGTGAAATGCTCACACTGCCTGGTTTAGACCTGTGCAGGGGAGCAACCACGAAGTCTGCTACCATTGTCAGTCTGAACTCCCACACATTAAAATAGTCCCTACTGTCTCTAACATGGCTGTGAGGACCACATAAGTTTTTACCTCATTGTCACACAGCACCTTTACTTTTCTCCTGTAAATACACATATTTGTAAAACACATGGCAATGACTCTAACAGAAGATTAAAACTCTAGAAACAAGAGTTTCCACTACAGTTATAAAAAGACATCTATAGTTTGGAATTTTTCAGTGTTTCAGGTAATCACAGGCCTAGTGCTTGTGCTGAAAAATGTATGCAAGACTGAAATATCTTTTAATAAAGCCAAGCAGGAAAATTAAATTACTGTGCTTGTATAGGTATCTGTATACAGCAGCCATGCCTAAATTTGGCAGCATGTGCAGATAAGACTTTTTTTCCCTTTGTATGGCTATACATTGAGATACGTGCAGCCAGTGTGTGTGTATACTACATTTAGTTAAAAAATAAAGACTTCTATTCATATCTGCCTTGATAAATGCATAAATGTACAGACAGTTTCTTGGCCACAGCTACTGCATGCTTGACAGATATGGTCACCTCATACCAGACCTCACCTAGACCTGGGGCAAAGACAAATCCAGTTTGATTGATTGGGATATTGTGTATTCATTCATTAGTCCAGGCTTTGGCAGACAAGACCTGGCAGGTATCTTCTTGTAAGCAGACGGCTTTCCTGGTGTGGTCTTGGGTTTTCTGGCAGCTTAGCTGTGAAATTTTATACACTTCTGTGGCGGGGATTAAGGCTATCAGGACTCCAAGATTTCTCATATATTAGACAGCATATGCAGATCAAACCCCGTGCTGTATTCCCTGTCCCTAAGAAAATGAAGCCTGAATTGGTGCTTTTGGGCTCTTCTATACAGGGTGCATCTGGGCCCATTTTTTGAAGTTTCTTTTTACAAAGAAAGCACCTAGAGTTTGCAGTGAGTTTCGTACAAGTATCTCAGCAGTGGATTTCAACCCAGTCTCCCAAGCCTGGGCTTGGTTTTAATATGGCCTCAAGAGAGAAGATTAAAATGAAAATTATAACCAAAATTAAGGATCAGAAACCAAACCAAAACTTTCAATGATAATGCCTGATTTATAAATCAATTACATCTCAGAAGTTAATGTTTTCAGGTTTTAGAGATAGGTCATCGTTAAGGTCAGTGTTAAAATTTGTAGGCTGAAATACTTTGATTACTGAAGAGGACAGCAGAGGAAAACAGCTAATACTGGCCACTTAAATTCTTTTTTTATTCATTATTTTCACTAGGTCATAAATCCACCACTTTGTAAACTAGCCAAGAAAAATGTAAATTGGATCACATGGAGAGGACAGAATTTGTTCAAAGTGAGGAAATTTCATCAGTTAAAAAGTACCAATGAGACCAAGTTAAAATAAATGTTCTCAAGCCTTACTTTCAGAAAATCTATTTAAATCTAGTATTTAGATTGTAAAAAATGCACTCAAATCCACTAGAAATCTCTTTATTTACCACAAGAGTGGAATAAAATGCCTTATTATAAATAAAAATCAGGACTAGAATTTTGAGGTGGTTTTCTATAATTGTAGATTCTTTGTGTATGAAGGGCTCTGGCCTTCAAGAATTTAATAAATTTGTTCTTTGTTGTTCAAGATAGAGTTAATACAAATTATGCACTTACACTTTTAAAGTATCCAGGTATATTAGGCTTTGAGAAGAAAAGCAAAACATGTAAATATTGCTGGTCTGCTTATTTTTTTATATAATTTAGTCAACATGTAGTCTTTGTTTTTAATTAAATAAAGCTGACAGTAATATAGTCTCTGCACTCCCATTCTTCCAATGCCAGATCAGAGCTAAGCACAATTTTAGTCCCTGAACCTGGAATAGCTTAGATTAATTCTTGATGGGTATGACTTGTCTGTTCAGTGGGTTGTCTTCAATACAACTTCTCATCCTTCAAGGAGTTAAGCAGGTCTGAAAGTAATTACAAGCACAAAAAATGAATACATTTATTGAGGTCAGTATGACATGGCAGAGGAGGGAGATCAATATACTTTTGAGGGGACACAGAGTAGTTGTATTATTATTAAATAATTAAAAATTGATAAATGATTCATGCTTTGTTTTGCTTTATGCATTCAATGTTTAACAGGTAGGATTTTCTGCTACTTGATTAAAGACAGCTACATTTCCTGTGAGAGCAGAGCTAAAATTATTGTGTAGCATTATCAAATAAAAGATTTGATAAAACAGACCTTTTGCAATTGCTCACTGAACATACCTAATTTCTGCTAGTGAGATATTTACTCAGTGTGTTTTCTCTAGTATCTTGAATGAATAATCTTCCCACTGTAGTAGGAGTGGATGTTCTGTAACTACTTACCCTTTATATTGAGTAACTTTTGGGGTGTGATTGGTCATATGCTATTCTTTTTTTTTTTTCATTGGAGGCCTAAATCTATTATAGTTGAGAGATGAAACCTTCCCATTAACTGTAATTGACTCTGGATCACGCTTCTAGAGGAAACTTAATGGAATACAATGTAATTCATACACAAATGTGTTCACTGAGAATTCTGGTCATTGCCAATGACAGTGCCATCCAAGGCAGCAGGTATTGTAGCCAAGCTCCTAAAATTCAGTAGTCTTGCAAACACAGTATAATAACAAACCCTACCAGAAATCTCAGAGAAGAAATCTCCAGTGCTAGGGAAACTTGGAATTTTTTAATTTGATAATAGTGACAGTAGTAGTGGTTATAGTGATATATGTTTACATAGCTAGGAAAATGGTGAAAATTATTACCTCAGACTGCAGCAAATTAAAAAATTAGTGTGTTTCATTATTTATTTGAACTATCTTAATTTAAGGGAATCCACTTATATTTTGTAGTTGTGCTAAGATAACTGTGTGTGCAATTAACTACTCAGATATAAAAGACGTTTTCAAAAATTGCTCAAATAGTTGTTATTTAGGTAATCAGATATTTGTGCATCAAAGGACAGACAAGGCCACAAATAAAATGTAGTTGTGTAGATCAGAATAGAGATAAGTATAGCATGCCCTGCTTATTAAATATGTTTGATAGATAAATGCTGCATCCTCAAGTGAGATTTATGAAAAGCCCAGAGAAGAATATTTTTACAAACCAGATGAAAGTACTGTAGTCTGTTTGTTTAATGCATAAGCTTTTCTCTTTTTTAGGAGGACTAAAAAACCCATGTTTTTTAGTGCTGCACCAGCATATGTGTAGCTAGCATGGAAAATTCTATGTAAATAATGCTATAACAAGGATGTGTTCCCACAGCAAAATTGGGCTCCCTGCTATATGTTTGTATTTAACTTGGTTCACTCAGGGCAAAGGTTTTTTAAAAAGCAGCTATTCCGGGGAATTGATGTTTGACAGGCAGGGCTGTCCCCAGAATTGGCTACCCCTTGGAGTACTGAAATGAGAGAGCTTTGGTTAGTGAATGCCATTGCATTTCCAGTTCATCACCTGTTATTATGTGAGCAACTTATCAAAGCAAGGCTGCGTAGCCCCTATAGAGAAAAATAACATCCTGACAGGAGCAGAATGGTTTATTTTGTGCCCAATCTAAATAAACAAAGTTGAAGAGAACTCAGAGATCGACTCTCCTTCCTACTACCAACTACAACATACATAAAGCCAGTGATGACAACTTTTCCTTCTTCATTGCTTTTCTAAAGAGCAGAGGCTGGTCTGAAAGATCAAGGGGACAACGTAGGTACTGTTTACCTTGTGAGCAGATGGGGACCAGACACACCAGTTTGATGGGACATGACAACCCTTTGTTTTTGACTGAGTGCCAAAGCTAGCCCCTTCTGGAAGTACGAGTGGGCCCTGATCAGCAGAGCTGGCACAAGCACAATGCTCTTTGCAATGGTGGCATGGCAGCTGTGCCCTTGCAGAGCATTGGTGCAGCCTGCCTGCCACAAACACCAAGGCTGCAGGAGGTCCTGCTACTCTACCACTCCTCTTCCTTCCTCATCTCTCTTTAGTTCTCAGTTACCTGGACTATGAGTTAACACCATAATTGACCCCAGCTAATTAATCCTCTAAACATTTCTCTCTTAAGTGCATTAGTAGCCCCATTTTACAAATGTCTTGTCCATGGCCACTGAAGAACTCTCTACTGGTTGGGCTCAGTCCCAAACTGACATGTAGGACTGACTCCAAACATGCAGTACACTATTCACTCAAACAGTTCTATACACATCAGTTGCAGTGTAACTTTGTTCAGACACCTGTTTTTGCTGTCCCTTTCTTGGCTAAAATTTCCTGTATAATTGGTAGTGGTGAAGGAACTGTGAAACATGCAGGAACATAATGCTAGAGAGACCTGTGAAAAGAATTTCAGGGCACCATTACTTGGTAAAGATAGTAGTAAATTCCAAGGTCTAAGGCTGAACCTGGACTGAGAATTGAGGTACAAAGAGCTTTAGTTGCTTACCTCTAGAGAGGCTGTGGCATTGTTGGGAACTGAGCCCAGAATTTCTGGGTTCCAGGCAAGTTCCAAAACCACAGGATGACTGGAAGACTAGCTGTAACCTACAACTGCCCCTGCCCAAGAATTCAGCCAGGCACCCTGCAATCAATGAGAAGGAGTTTATTGCTTTTGATGAAGTACAGATAAATTTCTAAATAAGCGTCTGAGTCAGTAGAAACCAAGTAGTTTTCTTTCAACAAGATATAACCTGGCATATGACATATTATACTGCCTTCTGTTCCAGAGCACTTTACTTCCTCTTCTGGAGCTCTGTGAGTTTTTGAGGTTCCATCCAGTCTTGAAGGCATATGGCAAAACTGAGTCCCCTCGATCCAAGATAGAGATGAACCTTCTTTAGGGAATGACTTATGTTTTCTTCTGACAGAGTTAGTTTTCCAGGATTTATAATATGTCAAGATATTTTTAGGAAATAGCAGCACATGCCAAACGTTTGCCAGAGTGTTTTATGACCTTATGGTGAGGCCTTCTTAAGGGGTAGAACATTAGCAAAAAATGGTGTAGGATTCCAGTAAAGAAGTATATATATATATACACATATATACATATATATACATATATATATATAAAATTAAGTATTGTGTCAAAAGAAGAAAATCAACACATCCTTGATAAAATTGGTATTCCTGGGGGAAAAAAAAACCAGCAAAACAATACACACACAAAGAAGCCTAATAATTTTCCAGCTACAGATTTTACAGGAGGCCTGTCCACCACAGAAAACTTCTTAAAGTTTGTTTAATAAAGTGCCTGGCTTCCCTACAATGAACTAAGGTGATCAAACCCCACTGGAACCAGCTATGTCATCCTTGAACTCACAAATTTTCCCACAAGTTAATATAATGTTAAATCATTAAATATCATGCTAAATTAACAAGCAACAATCAGCAGGGAAAAGACAGAGAGCAAGGAAACAAACAAAAAAACACATACCAGTTTTTAATATACAGCTTTAAAGTTGGCCATGTTGAATGGAGCTTGAGCAAACTGGTCTAGCAAAAGACATCCCTGCCCAAATTGGAGGGGTTGGAATGACAATCTTGAAGGTTTTTTCCAATCCAAGATATTCTGTGATATTTTCATTCAATGAATTTTCATTAAGAATTCTTTTCTTTGAAACTTAACCAAATTCTTCCATTGTCAAGGTGCAGTAGCAATACTACAGTCTTTTTTCATCCTTCAGATTATTTTTCTTGTGGAACAGAATTAAAGGAATAGGAACCTTTAGTGAAATATGGATAAAATCTGGAGTCATCTTTCCCCTTAACTTTTAGGTGCACTAATGCTTCCATGCATGAAGAATAGAATTTGTATAAGGCACCATTTTGGATACACACAGTAAGGTCAAGCTTAACAAAAGAAGGTTAAAAGTAGCAATTCTATCAGTTAAGTGGTATAGGGCAGTACCAGACAAAATCCAGGGCATTAGAGCTTAGTGCTGTGGCTGAAATCTGAATTAAACAATAGGCTGTATTTTTCACAAATTTTTGCCCATGCTTCATCTAATGTAGAAGATTGCATCAATACTGCTGCTTCTGATCTTCTTAAAATTAATATGACAAGGTTCATGGAAAAGTTATGAAAGAAAGGGAGGAAAGGAAAGAAAAGGAGAAGGAAGAAAGAATGAAAGATAATTATTCTGCTCCCCAGTCTAGAAGCACTGCTTCAGTGAGAAACTTAAGCACTTGTTTAACTTTCACTGCATATGTGTTTCTATTAAATTCAATACACTCTGCTGAATAAGACAGCTCATTTCCAAAACTTCAATTTGTGATGCATTGTAAGAAAGAAAAATATTGAAATTCAGGTTTGCCTGGCACACCAGGCTGTCATTAATCTCACATGGCAAAGCCACAGTGTCTTTAATTAATCGAATAATATTACTAAAGCTAAGAATAAAAATTATAGCTTTTCTTTCTTAACTTTCATATGACACCTGACCATTGCTACAGGGAATATTTAACCGGAAATGAGTTCATATAATAGTCACGTATTCAAGAGATAAAACAAATATTTGTTCAGAAGACTATGAAATATGCTTACCAAAACGTATTTACAATATTTTCAATAACACTAAGATTTCATGAATAATCAATTGACATTAAAGATGACAGGATAGATTCGGTACATCCTCATTCTATAAAATAGTGTACTTGAGTGGCTGGAAGCATTGAATTTTCACCAGTGCTTTGCGTAAGAAACTGTACTGTCATATATTCAAGGTTACTTAATGACAGTGCTCTGGTATTTCCTCTGTTTAGGGTAGGTTCTCTGTACACCCATCCATATGGGGCTCATCAAAATCTAGCATGGAGTGACTGATCCACATTTTGGCTGAATACAAGAGCAACTGAACTTTTTCTGTGATGCTGTAAAATGAAATGAGTAATGTTACAGTCAAAAGAAATTTACAGGCTGTAGATTTAAGCCTTGTTTATATACATAGTTACTGCAGTTTAATTAAACTGGTGCCAACCTCCATTTGGACATCCTTCTGTTTTAGTTGGTTTAGTTTAAGCCTATTTTAAGTGATTTACAAATAACCCAAAATATGAGGGTCCACACAGAACTGTCTGTACTATCTTAACCAAATGAATTTAAAGTCAGATTTTTAATTGACATCAGTACAGCTCAACAAACAGCCAAGTCTCAGATACAGAAGGGATTATATGAAGTGATGGAAAGGATGAAGGTCCACCTGATATCTATTAGTGGTAAGTACAGTGCAATAATTTAGAAGCAAGTGCTAAAGGGATACAGATGGAAGACATTAAGCAAAACTAACAATAATTACAAAGACTAATAATGAGAACAGAGAAACTCAAATGAGGTTGAACCAGAGTCATGGGCTCATGTATGCCTTCTGTGTGCTAGCCACTTTCAGCCAAATCCCAAGTAACTACAGGTGGGTATGTAAGGTTTTCTTCTCGAGACTTATATGACTGCCCTTCTTGATGAGAAAAGAAAATCTGGAAGATGGAGGAGACTGTGGTAGAAGCAGCAGGCAGTGGGATGGGATTTCATTACATTTGCTGGTTTGCTGTCTATGCTTAGCACATCAACAGCACCTGCTGGTAAGAGACAGAGCCTTTTCAGACAGAAAGCTTCAGTTTCTTGCTAACTCACAGTTCCCCTGGGGCAGAATGGAAGACATATATTTATGGCAGGCAATAAAGAATATACATAAAGTCTGTTTGGGTCAGCCAAATACATTTTATTGAATCAAATTACTTTGGACTTCCCCGAAAAATCTGTAACTCCAGCCTCCCTAACTATATTGGCACAAATTCTTCATCTGATGGCAATAAGGTTGTTCCATGTACATCTGCACAAGAAGCTTCTAAACGGTTTCTACAGGCAATTACTTCTTGTGAGCTCATTCTCTTCCCTCATCCCATCATCACTAACTGTGGAAGCAGGATGCCAGCACATCATGTCAGAATTTTCCAGAAATATAAGGACTGATAGATACTTTAATCCCATCTAATTCAACAGCGGTGGTGTGCACTCACTGCCAGGTGGCAAATGCTCAGATTTCCATTGATGTTAGAGGGAAGTTGTGCAGTCTCATAACATAGGGAAAAAGGACTACTGTAGTAGTCCAGCGGGGCCTTTCAGAGGCTGATCAAACCAAGAGATGATCTTTTCAAACCATTGGAAAAGATAATCCAGCTGGACTTTCCTGATAATTTATAGTATTACATTTATGCCATGGACACATACATTTTGTTTTAAGTGGTAGCATAGGATCCTCAGCATACTTTGCTTCAAAAAGGCCATACAGAACATGAAAGCATCAGACTGTATCAGGAAGGCACATACACATCAACTCACAATTATCCACATTGATGTTAAAAACTAAACATTTACATAATCCAAACAGTCACTTAGGAGTGATTCTCAGGTGTTTTCCTAGGAAATAGCCTATAAGCCTGGAAGAGAATGTCTATATTATATAACCATTTCTAAAGACACCAAAACCATCTCACAGGTTATCACAGAATAAAGGGCACACTGGCTAATCACATTTGAAAACTGCTGGTTAGACAAGCATTTCTGTGGTAAAGATATCTAAGAAAAGTGGTTGACTAGCTTTACAAATTGAGAATCATGTTGAAATCTGTATAAAATCAGACCTACTGTCTTCCTTGCCCTAACGTAATTTATGTATTTGATGGCCTTGCCCACTAGAGAATATGTACTTAAAGCACAGCCTACTAGAGTCAGGTGCAAAGGAAAAACAGCACAGACTTCATAAGAATTTTATTTTCTTGCCTAAGCAACAAAGAAAAGGGTATCAAATCCTATCATTGTATTGACCTTAACAATAAATATTCCCATGTATTCATGTATTGTTTGAGTGCAATGAATAACAGACTAGGCTGCTTTAAATAGATAAACAGGTAATGGTTAGGACTGTCTCCTATGCAAAGTCATATGTTATACAAATACAGTAATAAAATAATATTGCAAGCTTTGTTTTTATCAAGACTAACATTAGGACATATACATTCCTTTGTCAAGACTGCTTCTGTCTGCAGGCAATTGCATTTTTACACTTGGAATAAAAGGAACAAAAAAGAATTTGAGCTGTCTAAAGTTTTTTGCCTATATTATTCTTTTAGATATATTCAGTATCTGCAATTCACTGTGCTGCAAAAACTAAAAGTTATCATATGTTAAGGCAGGACTGTACCCAAACCCAATTAATATATGCCAATAAACAGAAGTCTGGAAAAATCTTAGTTCTAGATGCTCATGCCCATTTTCACAAATTGCTTATGTAATCTAAAACAGGATGTGGTTGTGAATGTCCAGACTTGAGAGAGGTCATTTCATTGCACTGGCAGAGGAGATGATCTATTTGGTGTCTGGCTCAAACACTGTTGTACACGTATCCACTTTTCAAAGTAATATGTCAGCCTTTAGAGAGCAGAAGGCAGTGGTGCACATCTTCTTGGTCATGTGGATGCTTGCTTGAATCCTAATCAGGATTCCTTAGGATCAGACTATTTTTCTTCTTTGGCCACAACAGCAGTGAATCTGCTGATTCCTTCTAAATCTGGCAACAGAGATGTGTGAGCCCAGAGGCAATAATTCAGAAATGCAAGGTGAATTTTTTTACTTTTTTTTTTCTAGGAAGGAATATTGAAAGGTAGGCGGAAATGATTTTACCACAGGATTTGCATTCATGGTTCTGGGCTTGTCCTGAAACAACCAGCAACATTCAGGAAAAATAGGTGGGCATACTGTCAGTCATGCTGACTCACACTGGGCTGTTGTTTTCCACACTTCCTTCTATCACTCTGTTTTACTGTGTCTTATATTTGGACTGCAAGCTTTGAGGGAAGAGGTGGGGTTGGAGAATCTGATCCATGTATGCACATTGCTTAGCATAAGGACAGTGGGGTGCAGCGTTGGGCCCACTGGGGGTCCACTACAGTGTTATCTCTGCTGACACCAAGGCTGACAACAGTGACACTATATGCAGGTAATTAAAACAGAAAGATCCAAAACCATGTGGCACTGAGTCATTTTCCTTCCTCTTGATTTGAATGAGAATGCTACAACGAACAGAGGAAACTCTAAGCCTGCAGGCTTATAATGCACAAAAAAGTAAGTTTGTTTCCATGCAGCCAAAAAATTAAATTGTGAAATTCATTGTCATGTCAAGTAAAGACAGCTAAAAGTAAAAAGATAGTTAAGAATGGATTAGATAAATTTATGAATGATAGGACCATTGGTGTCTATTATGCCCAGTGGGGTAGATGCAAGTCCAGGCTCATTAAATTCCTCAGACTATGTCAGCGAGAATCTGGGCAGGAATACCTTGGGAGTATTCCTTTGTGTAAACACTGTCCTTTTTCACTTCCTGTGTATCATCTACTCACCACTGTTATAGAATCATAGAGTGTGCTGAGTTGGAAGAGACCCAGGAGGATCATTGAGGCCAGCTCCTGACTCTGCACAGGACACCCCAAGGATTACACCGTGTGCCAGAGACCATTGGTCAGATGATTGTTCTTGAACTCACACAGGTTTGGTGCTGTGGCCACTTCCCTGGGGAGTCTGTTCCAGTGCTCACCCACTCTCTGGATGAAAAACGTTTTCCTGATGTGTAAACTAAACCTCTCCTGACTCCACTTCATGTCATTTCCTTGAGACAGGTTCCTGGACATGAGAGTGAAGAGATATAGACAGAAGAGTAGTCCTAAAATACTACTGTTCAGACTTCAGCCTGAATCAATATGTGTTATCATAGAGTCAACTGCATGTGCTCAAGATTTGTCCAGGCAGGACCCATAGAGGGTATTGTGGCTTTAAAACTGGATTACTTACCTATTTCAGTCATGGTCTTGGTATTTTTTCATACCTGTGATTATTGTAATATGAGTGTCACAGAATTAGAATATAACAGAACAGTTGAGGTTGGAAATGACGTCTGGAGGTCACCTTGTCCACCTCTCCTGCTGAAATAGGGCCAGCTAGAGCCAGTTGGCCAGGACTATGCCCAGACAGCTTTTCAATATCTCCAAGGATGGAAACTCCACAAGTTCTCTGTACAACTTGTGTCAGTGACTCTCACCATGCAAAAACCCCATATCCTGATGTTCAGACAGAAACTCCTGTCTTTGTTTGCCCTCTGTCTCTGGTCCTATCACTGGAAACCAGTGATAAGAGCCTGACTCCATCTTCTTTACACAGCCTCTTCAAATACCTGTAAACATTGATAAGATCCCCCCGAGTCCTCTCTTCTCCAGGCTGAAGAGTCCCAGCTCTCTCAGTGTTTCCTTATGAGAAATGCTCCAGTCCCTTAACCAGTCCCTTAACCATGCCACTTACTGGACTTTCTCCAATAGGTCCATGTCTACATTTTACTGGTGATATTTTTAAGCTGCTGGGCAGAGTGCTCCAGGAGTGGCCTCATCAGTGCTGAGTAGAGGAGAAGGTTCACCCGTCTTTGGAAACACTTTGTCTAATGCAGCCCAGAATACCCGTAGCCACCTTTGGGGAGAGGTGACATTGCTGGTTCACGTGTAAAACAATGTAGATAGCACGTAGGAGAGCACATATGGTCATAATCATTCTATTGAGTTTTTACTTTCCATGTATGGCCAGTACAGTTTTGCAAAAATAATGTAAACATGCATATACGGTGTGCTGTGCTGAGCAGCCAGCTCAGCTACAGGATGCATGTGGAATGGTCAAATATTGCCCAATGCCAACATCATTTTTGAGGTAAAGTGAGCTGCTCTATCTTTACACAAGTTTACTCCTTGGTTTCTGTGAGGAGACTGCCAGCAAGGCTGACAATTATGACCAACTGTGGTGGACTTTTGAAGTTGCCCAGTAAATGAATTGCTGGCCAGCAGGTGCCACTTGGGAATTTTGTGGTCTCATAACTGTCCCTTTCGTCCCCATTCTAGCCCTGCCATTTCACTGGGTTGTTTCATCAAGGAAAGCAATTATAGAAGCTGATAGCAGTTTTCTCTAAATTGTTGGCAGGGAGCCAGCATTATGCTGTGGAAGTGCAGTGCACTGCATCAAGTGGTTGCACTGAGTGACGCTCTGTAATGATGTGATGTGGCTATGTGATTAAATACTGGCTTCCTGCCGAAACATTCTCCCTGGGAAACAATTGTCACTGCACTTAGCATCTCTCCCCGTTTGAGTGCAATATGCCCTGCTTTTACAAGAAGGAAAAGGCTTTTATTGCTAAGGGTGAAAACCTGATGTATTTGACTGGTGCCTTCTTTATGTAAGCTCTTCCTGAGGCCAAGGACATGAAGGTTTGGTCTCAGGAAGGTTTTGTCTTTCAGCCAGATACCATTAAAAATAGTGAGGAAAACCTAAAGGAGGGAAAAACTCAATTTACACTGTTGTCTATCTAGTCCTTCCACTTGCATCCTCCATAAACTTTCCACCATGCTTAATCCAGGCCTACCCCAAACACTTTCTGAGTAAAAGATAAGTTTTTAAGGTCTGCTTCTATATTTGCTAGGATTCAAAGGGACCATTCAAATAACCTCTAATACCCTGCAAAAAATATGGGCAAAGCTCATTTATCTGAGATGCAGTGCTCCCCTTTCCACCTCTCCAACAGCCAGTCACCCTCAGGGCCTCCCAGTCCTCTGCCAGGCTGGTTTTTCAATTATAGGAGATCCCCATATTTTGTGAGAAAGAAGTTTAATTTCTAGCAGACTTGATAAAGGACAAACCTCCTTCTGGGCAAAGATGAGACAATGCCAAAATAAAACTAGTGGTCCTCTACTTATCTTAAGCTCCCTTGAAAACGCTGGCAGAACAACAAATCTCCTTTGTGTTCATGAGAAGCCCACATGCAAGGTAAATCCAAACCTCTGGCAATTCCCTAATTAATCCCTATTGACCTATTAGCTGTTAGGGAGAAAGCAGCTACTGTGGATTCCCAGGACTCAGTGGAAATACAACTCTTGTACCGAGCCAAAGCACTCAGGGTCCTTGAGACAGCCAGGTCTGAATCGGAGAAGGAAAAGAGGGGGACACCTCTTTTATACAGCTAGCACCATCTAGTGACAGCTGCCACAGAGACCTCCAGTAGGCAAGAACAGGAGAACCTACGTGGCTATGAAATGAGCAGAAAAGCAAGTTTATGAAAAAGAAAACACTTTACCTGCCTGCGCTGTCCTACCTTTATCAAAACAAGTTCCACACGCACAGCTTCTTGTCCATCTTCTGCAGACGTAATGTTGGGATCGTGTGTGATCTACAAATCTCTCCTCAAACACACAGCTGACGTGTGCTTCCCATCTCAGCAGGCAGGTCAAACTTGCCATGCACACAGCTCGCCAGTTGAGCAGTGCACTCAGTCCTGGAGGCACTGGTAGGAATGTGCAAATGTACAATACAAAGACAAGACCTGAAGCAGAGCCAGAAGAAAACCTCCGAGGCATGGATGCCATTGCAGGCAAATCTGCCCTTCACACACGTACAGAAATGTGAACTCCATCAGTGGAACACAACTGTGTTCATATAGGATGCTGTACTTTCTTAGATCACTAAAAAAGGGTGACTGTATGAACAGGCAGGATTTCTGATTCTCAGTGAAATGTCTCTCTTTTATCGAGGAGGAATTCTGAAACCTGGTGTCACATACAAATCCACCAGGGTCGTGTTGCTAACTGTTGCCTTTGCAGATTATGGGTAGAGTAGATGTTAATATTTTTCTTGGCAATTCCTTTATTTTCTCCTTGCATTATCTCTTGAATACTCTTTACTAAACCTGCCTTGATATCAATAAAGAAGACATTTATCATGCAGTGAAATAGGCAACACTTTCCTCAGACTTCCTTCACAAATGAACCTAACTTCTCCTCTAGGTTACAATCCTTCTGCCATTTTGAGTTAAATTTCAAAAATACCCATATATCATTTTAGAATTTTGTTCTTTCTCTCATGTTACTTCAGAAACCAGAAGTCTCAGTGTCCATACCCATTAAGAAAAAATTGGAACATCATAGTTTTCTCCACATTTATAGATAAATAAGTGAAATATATTATTCTGTTTAATATTGATATTATCTGAAAGAAAACTTCATAAACAACAAATACTTACATTACATAAATTAATTTTAGTTTCATCTTACTCTACCACCTTTCAGACAAAGTACTTGCTTATGACAAAATGAGCCTAGTCATACAAAAGAGATTTGCCACATATTTAAAATATATCAGATTCTTAGACAGGAATAAGAGGCCTCATATGAGAATCTGACTTCTAGATTTGAGACTAAAACGTTTACTATAAAGAAATCATCACTTTATGAGATTTTTTTTATATAAGTTCTAAA
>WAAE01007246.1:0-20428 GCA_013400495.1 Nicator chloris | reverse complement strand
ATATCAGCCCCTGAGGAATGTAAATTGTCACTGATCTCCTCTTGGACATGGAGCACTTGACCACCACTCTTCGAGTGCAACCATCCAGCCAGTTCCTTATCCAGCAAGTGATCCATCAGTCAAATACACAACTGTCCAGTTTAGAGACCAGGATGTCTCGTGGGACAGCGTCAAATGCTTTGCAGAAGTCCAGGCAGATGACATCTGTTGCCCTTCACTTATCAACCAAGCCTATAAACCATCACAGAAGGTCACTACCTTCGTAGGCCACAATTTGCCTTCAGTGAAGTCATGCTGGTTGTCACTTACCCTCCTCTTTTCCTTATCTTCCATCCACAGTCTTGATCTCACTTTATTATCTCTCTGAAAGACATTATTTTGTTCTGTATTTGCAAAACACTTGGCACTGGAGAATGGATCATCCTGAGCATAGTTGTCAGGCCTTCCAACAATATGAATATGAAACAATCTGTTTTCATTAAAGCCATCTACTAAATTGGGGTACACCCTTTATGTGCAGAGAGTTGTTTTGATTACATAGGATGCAAAGGGATGAAATTTGCAATATATGGTCCATAATATGGTCACAGAAACATTAAAAAATAAGCAGGCATAGCATCATAAGCAATTGTGAACGTATTTCTCAGGATTGATGCCACCTTTAAGTGGCACTTATGGCATGCAATTCCAGGAGGAGGAGAATGTATGTCTTTCTACTGTCTGCTGACAGCAGGAGATAATTCATCATCCAGTAAAGCTCTTTCCATCCTAGTTCTTGGCCTAAATCCAGATTGTCCTAGGTCCAGAATACACTGGCTTTAGCTAGATCAGCTTGTAATTGGCCTTTGGCTAACTCCTCTATGAGCCCAGTCTGATACTAGGATGTAACTATTCAAAGCTGGTTTTTTTGATGCTGTTACATGAGTTTGTTTTCATGGAAAAGGAGAAGACTCATCTTTTTCTGAACACATTTCAGGCTAGGTTGATCTTTTTAAAAAGTAAATCAAATTATCAGACCTTGTACAGGAAATTAAAAATGGTGAGATATATATATAGGAGGCCACCTTACCAGCTCTTTTGACCTTAACCTGTGTATTAATTTCTTCCCTGAATGAAACTTTGTCTGCTTCAAATAGACACCACTTGCTTTGGTCAGGGCAAGTGGGAGTATGGTTGGTGGTCTTGGGTTCAAAGTCATGCAGGGGATTTAGAACAGCATGAGCAGTTTGAAGACCACCAGGTCTTTGCTCCTGTAGTCTGACACTTCCCACTAAGGAATATTGGATGACAACCAGACTGCAAGGAAAAACCAAAGTTTTAAATTATCAGGAGAGAATAGCACCATGCTCATCTGTCACAGAGGTATTTATAATTGTGTTTAGTAATCTCTAGAATTTACTCTGTTTTACAACTGCAAATGTAACCATTTAAATATACATAAAAGTCAATACCAAAAAAATCTTTATGTTTGTATTGGTTTACTTAGCTACTTTGGGAGAACAAGGGTATAATCTCAAGTGCTTCCTTCAAAAGAGTATTTAAAATTGAAGAAATAGGACTCTCCCTCAGGAATCTGCTCCAGAGACTAATAGAAACCCAGTATAGATGAAGTAACATGTCAGATTGGATATATGTAGTTTTTCTTTCCCTCCTTTCTTTCCAGGTCTGTTTTCCATTGCATTTATGGTAGGAAAGAAAATACGATGAAATTAAAACAATGGCATTTTTCACACAAGAATTCCTTCTTTAGAAGTGTAGCTATTATTCTTTTGAAAGACAAAAGCATATATTGCCAGTTTTTATTCTTGTTAACCATGCAGAAGCAATGTATCAGTGACAGAAATAGTTTGTAAGTGGCTTAAATAGCAGCACTATTAAGTACTACACGAGTGGCCTACTCCTGACAATTTCTTTCCTTCAGTGATGCAGAACGAACCACACCTGGATTTCAAATCCAGCTTCAGTTTTCAGTACGGCAGTTTAAAAAAACCCAAACCCTCTTTGAATAAATAAACAGAGGCAGCATTGAGAATAAATCAATGCAGTACCCTATAATGCTACTGGTAGTAATGTCCTTTGGTATTTTACCTGTGCTTAAAATATTCTATTCCCTTTGTTGATATCTGGTCATCCTGCTGGCTTTTGCATCCTCTTGATCACAGCAGCACATTTAGTTATTACTATGCATTACATGATGTGATTCCTTTATGATCCAGTTCAAAATGGCACTTTTTCTTGCCTTCACATTCCCTCTGCAGTAGTCAGTTTTTATACCTTCACAGGAGCTTCATGGGCTCTCTGTGTCGCTGAAGCAGCACAGCAAAGTTCTATAGCCAAGGGTCTTCCCCCAGCTGTAACTCATCACCAAAGTGCTGACTAAGCTGTGCTGCGGAACTTTTGACAAGTTGAGGAGTCTGCTTGTGATTGGCCAAATTCATTTCTGCCACACATGGTCCTGGACGCTGTGCAATTTGCTAGTTTATCTTTTGCCAGGAGTTCCTGTGTCCAGAGATGCTGCATTGTGCATGCATGGTGATTTATTCCAGGTGGCTTGCCGTCCTCTATCTGAGGGCAAGAATGGCATTTTAATGTTAAACTAAAATGCAATGAGTACTAAAAAAAGGAGCGAGATGGGCATTTTATTTTTATTTATAAGCTTCTAGGAATGAAATGTTACCAGGTCAGATCAAAGCTTTTGGTGTTGGAGTTCTGGTGTGCAGGAATGATTTATACAAGAATGGTGTCAGATATACTTTATTGTGGCCTCCGAACAACTTTATAAAATATGCTGAGCTGCACAACACTTTACAGGCACTTGCAGATTTTCAAGGCATGCTAGTTCAGCTGAAGACAGATTAGTTTGCTGATCATTAGAAAACAAAAATTTCTGAATAGCTGGTAGCTAGAACCCTGGAATAGAAGAAGTGCACTTCCTCTTACGGGAAGATTTCTTCTTACAGTAATTATAAAACTTGCCTCTTCCTGCACATATGTGTCTGGGTTTTTTTGTGCTTCAGCTGTTTGGATGTAAGCAATAGAAGGAGTACACTGAATGAACTGACGTTGGAGGGCTGCTAGGAACGGGAAAGGGTGTTGCCAGAGTACAATTTATGGGGAACAGGGCAGTGCTGTTCAACAGCTGCCAGCTTTCTGATGAGGAGAAAACTCTCTGAGGAGAGTTCATTCAATCATGTTGAATAAACTGTCCTCTTTGCTTTTTAGGGAATAAACACCACTATCCCAAATACCTGGCAGAAACTGCCACAGAGAATGCAGAATAGAGTCACTTGTTCTCAAGACACATTCTTTTCCCCTATCCATTAATAGCGAATGTTTGACAGCAATGTGCATGATTTTCCATAGCTGCTGTAACAGGAAATACGTATGTGTGTGCATATATATATATATATATATGTATATATTTACACATGCATGCTTTAACAAGAAAGGACTTCTCTGGAGAAGTGAAATTCAGTTTATTGACTGAATATTCAGTTATGCAAATGTCTGGGGATTTCGAGAGATGTGAGGTGACCTCTCTTCTTGAATTGCTCCAAAATTTTTAGCATGGTCATCCATACAAGGACCCTGTTTTGTGAACAACTGTAGATTTTTATCACTACCTGAAAACCTTGTTTTATTTGAGAATAAATATGTTGGAATATTTTCTCATACATTTTAAAAGTATAATTTAGTAGTTGTAAAGTAGCTCCTGTCTTGTCTTTCATTTGTCTTTAACTAGAGATCTTCCATGAAAGATGATGCTTAATTATAATTAGACTTAACTGTTCCATACATTCCAGTTTTGGGTACTTCACTGATCGTAGATGGAAAATAGAAATAATATTTCCCATATTTTGATGAGATATTTTATTATCTTACTCTGCTGCTGCCTTCACCATAAAATGCCTGTTGACTTCCATGGGAGGAAGAACAAGCCTGAAATATCTCTGTATGCTACCATCACTGTCATTTTTAGCTCTTTATTGTGCCTTAAAATAGTTCCTTTCCCATATCTGACTGACAGATTTATTGATGGAAGTCTTAATTATCAGTCTTTCTGGAGTTTAACTCTGTCAGAAGTTCCTGTTAAAAGCTCTCCTCAAAAACACCCTGTGAGATATCAGCATATCTTCCAGACACAAAGTGGAAAATAATTGAGCATGTTGTAAAAATGTGGATTTAATCTTGAATATTGGGCCTTCTTGACAACTGTGCAGTGCTTACTATTTGATTTGTTGGGATTCACATGAAAAGATCATGAAAAATGGCTAAAACACCAAATTGTTGACTCCTTTTCTCATAATATAAAATAAATAAAAAACAAGCACAAGCTGCAGAAAAGAATGAACAATGCCATCTCAAAAGCTTTGGATGTCTTTCCATCTGCTTTATTGCACATTTTATGCTCAATTTCTCTCATCCTGGAATAGGCTTCATGAGAAGGCAGACAACTGCTATCTCCCCACTCCCTCTTCTGTATAAATGACAAGATTATTGCACAACATTAAATCTGGACACATCTAGCTATCAGTCTTTTGCATCCACCCATTTAAGGAGAGGGAGGGAGTAGAGCTGTCACATCAGAAATCCCTGCTGAATGTTTTTAGGACTTCTCTCCAGTACACTCATGCTTTGTGTGAAGGCTTTTGTTTTAAAAATCTTTTCGTGGCTGAAACAGACCAAGGTAGATGCAATCATAACCCTACTGTTAAAATCTAAAACCAGAATATATAGGAGTCCAGCTCTTGTTTCTGCTTGTATCAATACTCAATTTTCTACCTGCAAAATGGAAGTAATGTTTTCTTTTTCCCATCATGCCTCATGCTCTATGGGATTAAATTTTTTTTTTATGGAAAACATTGCTTACAACAGTCTTTCATCTTCAACAATGTTTGAATCAATAGCATCACTAGGAAAATGAAGTCATGGTCTCAATTTGGCTCTCAATTTACTGTTGTGAGCTCTTTGATATGCAGTTGATCTGAGCAGAAAAGAAGTGTCTTCCACTTTTACCTCTTGCAAGAAAGGAGTAATCCCATGTCACACAGCACAGAATGATGATTTCCTACAAACTAGTCATGGTAGTATTCAGATAGCTCTGATTGCTTTGTGCTATTTGTGCTGCCTGAAATTAATGCAGATGTAAAATACTTTTACCTAAAAATAACTCATTTGAAATCTTAAGTTAGAGACAATTTTCTACATGATTACAAGTCTTCTCATTCACAGAAGTTCTTACAAAGCTTTCTCTTTCCTCACTTTTCTGTGAAAGAAGCAAAAACACTCCCATTGTATTGCACCTCATTTTAGCATTATATGCTCATACTTAAAAAACATTATATCGTAAGTTATTAAAGCCCTCCTTAATTAAGAAACTGAATGTATGTCCTTGCTGCAGATGTTTAGAAACTAATCTTCACTTTGCCATTCTCCCAGAGCTTTCAATATCTGAGAAAGTATTTTCATTCTAGTGAGGGAATTTCATGGGTTTATTTGTTTGAATTTTCCCTCCTCTCTCTTTATGCTTATTCTTAACATTGCTGCTGATATCACTGAAATACATTTATGCTTATTCTTAACATTGCTGCTGATATCACTGAAATACATTCTGGTATTTGAAAGTCACAGCAGCTTGCTTGTTTCTAATCACAAACAAAGATCTTTGTGCAGGGGAAAGACGGCATACTCAAATTTTCTATCTTACATCTTTCAAAAGAGAGACCCTGCTGAGAAGCCCCTCAAGCAACTTATTTCCTGATAGACGTTGTAAGTCACATGTTTTGTGGAATTGTGTGTTTGATAGCCTAAAGATGACAAGGATAGTACCTTCAACAAAGTACTTGTTTTGCTTCTAAACCACTTAATAATATGTACATTGCCTTATCATCCATCTTTAGCTGACCAGTTAATAGTCAGTGTGGCTGTACAAGGTGAGCTGATGCCTGATTACCTTTCCCTTCGAGGACACCTGTCATTTAGGAGTCACTCTGTGGGAACAACCACTCTACTCCATGCCCTATTAACTTCTTCATGTTAGCCATTAGGGTCAAGGAAGAAATTTACTGCAGTGGTTTTCATAGCAAGTAATTAGGTAACATAAAATGAAGCAACACACAAAATTTATCTACCTAGGACAATACTATGCTGCCCCATAAAATACAACTAACAGACCTACAATGGCTCTGGTGGATAGTAAATCTTTTCAGCAAAAGACGTTTAAAACATTAGGATAGTAAAAATATTTACCATTAAGTTTTCTAGGCAGATGTCTGCTTTGGGGTACTCAGAGAAGGAAGAGAAAGCAGCTTTTTTCAGGCTGAATGGCTCTGCCAGTAATCAGGTTAGGTGTAGAAGCCATCAAAACTGTTATGTTGCCCATATTGTACAAATTTCAAAAACATTGGCATGCTAGAGGGAGTCCAGAGAAGGCCAACAAAGCTGGAGAAGGGTCTGGAGCACAAGTCTGATGAGGCATGGCTGAGGGAGCTGGGGTTGTTTAGCCTGGAGAAAAAGAGGCTCAGGGAGACCTTATCTCTCTCTGGAACTGCCAGAAAGGAGGATATGGCCAGCCTGGGGTCAGCTTCTTCTCCCAGGCCACAAGTGACAGGGTGAGAGGACACGGCCGCAAGCTGTGCCAGGGGAAATTCAGGTTTGACATCAGGAGGAATTTCTTCATGGAAAGGGTAGTTCAACATCGGAATAAAGTGCTCAGGGAAGTGGTGGAGTCACCATCCCTGGAGTTGTTCAAGAAGCAATTGGACATGGGACCTAATGTCATGGTCTAGTTGACAAGGTGGTGATCAGTCAGAGGTTGAACTCAATGACCTCAGAGGTTTTCTCAAACCTAAATGATTCTGATTGTCAGAATGCCTCCTTGCCTTGAAGCAATAACTGATGCCACAAGGGAATGAGAAGAGCATCTGATCCTCATCTTTGTAAACTTAACCCACATGAGGCAAAGCTAAAAATGAACACAGAAACTGATAGCGTCTTCTGCACAGAAGACATATTTTGAGTTTGACAGTGAAACTTTCTGTCCTGAATGCTCTGACCAGGTCTCATCCTTCACAGTTCTCAGAGTGCCTTGGCAATACATGTGCCCAGACACCTGGAAAAACTCAGTGTAATCCAACAGAAACTGCTCTAGATGTCTATGGGTTGTTGTGAGAGTAGGTGGAGGAAATGAAACACTGAGGAACTGTGAGGATATCACTGCTGTGCTCTCCAGGTTTCAGTTTTTCTGCTAATGCCCAGCCTGGGAAGAAAATGAAAACAAAATATAGCAAAAATGTGGTGCTCTGGCAGTATAGACGGCAAAAGGTAAGTATAGAGGCATGAAAGGTCAGACAGGAGAAGGGATGGAGGGCAATCACACTGTAATGAAACGGAGAGTGAACCAAAATATTTAGACATGAAAAATGTCTGCATGAGGTTATCTATGAAGCTATAGGCAAGTACTTATCAAAGCAACACTTATCAAAATTTTCAGCATCTCTGTGATGAATTTAGATGTCTCTTTCACAGAATTTAATGAAGAATACACATCCTTCGCGTGATCAATTCTTTGAACTCTTGTGGAAAAGGAAATCTTTTTATGGATGCTGGCAAGCCAGATCTTCACACCTTTACACCTCGGTCGTAGAAAGGTGACTCGCCAAGAAACGAGGACCATAAGCAGCTGCCGTGGCTCTACGGCTTCATAGCGAGACCTGATGGAGCGGTTCTGACCTTCTCTCCAGTAGAGGGCAGCGATAGACAAAAACTCACTGCGTTGTCAAACTGAAAATTTTATAGCGTGGCGAATATCAGCTTATGGAAGGAGTTCATTTAAGCGTGCGTATAGTTTAATTATGCAGTAATGACAGTCATGATGACTTCTTTCACCATCAGTCAAAGCAAAGAGAACTTCTTCCAAAGAAGAAAGAGATCAAAGAGTGAGTATAGTACAAGTGCTTTTGCATTTGGGGACGTTTGACAAACTGCAGATAGTTGAAGATATTCATAGTGAACTATCTCACTTCCCCAGGCCATTTAAAAAGTGTCCTTTCTGATTCCTACTTTTCTAATGTAAAAACTATATTGGAACATTCCCCCCCCCCCCCCAGCTTTACTTTCTTGTTTCTTGTTCACCTCCATTCATTTACAGTCCTTCCTGAAACCCTCTGCTTCACAACCTCTTCTCAGTTTTGTTCGTGCCTGCCATATCTTGCAGAGCCAGGAGAAGAATCTTTGCTCCCTTCTTGAAAATCTCTTCCCCAAACTCCACATCTTTGGAGACACCTGGGAGTACTGGGACTGCTAGTGCAGACAAGTGTTATGCCTCAAATCAAAATAATTACCGGCTCACAAGGACCATCTACATCATTGTGTAAAACAGCTTGAACTTCTTATTTCTCCAGGATGGAGACTCCTCTAGAACAATCAGGAGAGAATTTATAACAAGACTTCCCTCTCCTACTCTCTTGGCCCAGCTAGATTGAAGTCAGGCAAACAAGGGGGATCCTTGAAATTTTAGAAAATTCACTAAATGGTTTACATTCACATTAGGGAGTGCAAGTACAAAAAGGAACAAAAATCTCCATGCTGGCATTTACTTCGAGATCAGGTAATTTTATGCACAAATATCTCCTCCTTCCTTCTTACTCTTCAGTCTTCAAAGGAAATTGGGTCTACTTAATTTTCGGGAAGTTTGGACGAAGGCTAAAAATGTGTTATCTGTTTTCATGACTACCTAGCTCTACTAACTAATATAATCAACCAGTTTGGTATAAATTTTCATAAACTATCAGATGTAACATGACTAACTCTGCTTTCTAACTTCACAGGCCTATGGAAATCAGGCTAAGTCTTCACATAATTACACAGCAAATATGACATAAACTCTACTAATTAGGCCTTTCACACCATCATATTTTAAACCGCAGATTACGCCAGATTTGAAACTGACTTAAAAATACAGTTTATGATGACAAGTCAAAAATTCATGTTAAGAGATAAGAGCATAGGATAGTGCTGTGTGTACAAACACTGAAGTAAAACACTGAACCCTCTACTTTTCAGCTTATTTACCTGAGTTAGCTCAGACTCAGCATCTGTGTTTCAGTTTAGGAACCAAGAGAGTATGTGTACCTTTCTTTTATAAAAGCAAACTAACTATATGGCTTTAGGGTGCAATTTGGGTTAACAATGTCATGCCGACTTGATTTGTACAATTTAATAACAACAAATTTTGTCTTAGTTTATTGCAGGACTTATGGGAAGTCTCAAAATATTTTATTTTTAGCACCTAAATCTTAACAAGATGGACACTCTTTTCAGTGATTTCCCCTTTACACCACTTATTACACCTTCAACTAAAAAAAAAAGCAAGAATTTTTTTTAAATAGACTGACAATTTTTTCCCCACTTAATTGGTTGATTGCTTGCTAATTAACTTTACATCAGAATTTCCTATCTTATGCAGCCTGTAGATACAACCTACACTTGTAATTAAAAATGTCAATAACACTTCATGCTCCTTTTTTTCAACCGAGACATTAGGTCTACTTTGTCGATTACAAACAAAACAAAAAAAAATTTAGTATAAACAGCATATCTGATATCCCTGCCATTTTTTTTCATGCTTGTCATATAACAAACTTTTTTCTATGACCAATATTATCTTTTAGTCCGTATGTATTACTTTTTTGGTGCAAAAAAATATATTTCTCACTAACTTTTCTTGGTTTGAGGCTTAAAGAAATCACATCTTGAAACATGCTGGTATGACTCACTAGTAAATTTAGGACAATAAGAATAATATGAGCATTCTGTTTAGCTTATATTCTGTTCTAGCTATGTCGTAAATTGTATGTCAAAATCTCATTTATATGCATATATGTCGCTATGCAGCCAAAAGATGGATACGGTATTTATTATTTAGCAAATAAGTGATTTGAACCACTGTTCAAACACCTTTTAATAAGTCATACACCCTGGCTGAAATTTAAGTGTCGCTGACTGGGCACGCGAGGATCAGGGTGCCCGCACCGTGGCCCGGATGAGCGCAGCCTTTCACCGCCTTTTCACTTTCTATACTCGCTACCACAAACATTTATAGTTACACCTGCAGCTCTCACAGACGCCCAGCCCACACTCCGCACCTGTAGCCCCCGCGCCCCCCGACCCACAGCGGTGCCGCCGGGCGCCCCACGCCAGGACAGCGGGCCACCCGCGTGCTTTGTGGGGTCCGTCTGTCTGTCCCCGCCTCCGCCTCCAGCAGCACCTCCGGGGAAATGCCGCGGCCCCCGCTCCCACCGCCGCCCCCCAGCCCTCCACGGCTTGGCTGGGACCCCTGGGTGGGCGCCGCATCCCAGTCCCACGCGGAGCATCCCCGCTGCCCAGGGGACGCCTCCGGGAGGCATTTTTGGGGCAGAAGACAGGGGTTTTTTTCAGCTGCTTCCCGTGGGGCTCGGGTAGCCCGGGGTGCCACGGAGTCCCCTGGGACGGAGGCCCTGAGGGTCCTTCCCGAAGGCACGTCCTTCTGAGCGGGCGGGAAGGGCGGCTGGGCGTGCGGGACTGGCGCGGACGGGCAGCCCGGCCGCCGCCGTAGTAAGAAAGCTGCTCCTCCGGTGGTTGGGCTGGGGAGCGCTGGGCTCCTCCTCCTCGTCCCCCCCAGCAGTGCACAGCCGGGCGTGTGACTGACGAGTCTCCCCCCGTCTATCCTTTCCTCTTTTTTTTTCCCTTTTTTTTTTTTTTTTTCCTCGCCATGGGTACACACACCGAGACACGCACATGACAGCACTTGGGTGCCAGCGCCGGTGCATCGCCAGGAGGGCTGTGCTTCACTCCGGGCACGCACACACGCATGCTGCTGCTGCTGCTTCTGCTGCTGGAAGTCTTTCTACACGGGGATTAGCAGCCGCCTCTCGCTCTCTGTATTTCCCTGTCTCTTTCTTCTCCCTTCCTTCCCTTTCTGCTTCTCTCCCTCAAACGCCTGACTGACGGACGGCGGGCAGGAAAAGGTAAATGCGGGCGTGCAGTTTGCTGACGGTACGGAGGGGTGATGGTGTTAGCGGCGTGCTGCGCGGTACGCCCTCGGCTCGCCCGCCTGCCTTGCCTGCCCTCCCGCCGCGCCGGCGGCTGCCGCGGCCGCCGCTCCCCGACTCTCTGCGGCTCGGGGGATCGAGTTTTGCTGCGAGAGGTTTGGCTTCTCCAGCTCCCCTCCTCTCTCTTCCCCCGGGCTGCGAGGCTCAGAGGTTCCCCGCTATTGTGCTACTCGCACTTGGCACCGCGGGTGCGAGCGTGCCGGGAGCGCTTAGCCAGGGTTTCGCGGGAGGAGGCTGGCTATTAATTGCTGTCTGCGCGGAAGACGAGAGCGCTTCCCCTGGCAGGGAACCTGGGCATTATTTATTAATGAGGGCTGGCGAGTGGCAACGGGAGGACTCGTCGTCGTCCCCGCGTCGTGTCCCCCCTCCCCGTTTGCTGCATTATTGAAATGAGTAATTCCTAGCTGGCCTTGCGTTGCGGGGCTCTATCCCCACACCCGCGGGGACTCTGCCAGCCGCCGCGGACTGCCATCCTCCTTTGCCCCGGGGAGCCCCCCCTTCCCTGGGGAGCCTGAGGGCGAGCGGCGCGGGGGCATCGGCCGCGCCGGGTCCTGCCCCGCCGGCCCCCGCAGTCCCACGCGGGCTCCCTAAATAGTTGTCGGCAGTTGCTCGGGCCGAGTTTGTCCCGCGTCCCTCCCCGGCAGGACAAGGACAGCGGGGTGGATATTTGCCTCCCCACTCGGCGAAGCCCGCGTGGTGCGGCGATCCCGTGGAACCGAGAGGACCGGCGCAGCCCCGCCGAGGGGACCGCGTCCCGCCACACTCGCTCGGACCCCGATCCAGACTTCCATCCCCAGAGGCGCGGGTGCTTGGGAGTGCGCTTCAAGCCGGCAGGGGACAGGAGGGAGGCGTTGTTGCAGAGCCCGGGCCGCTCGGGCAGCGGAGCTCCCCCGCCGCGGGCAGGGGGCGGTCGGGCCGGGCAGTACGCCCCGGCGGGCGCGCTCCGGCCGCGGGCCGGCCCCGGCTCCTGCGCCGCTCAGGTGCGGGCATTTAGCGGCGAAGAGCTCCGGGGATTGCCTGGGCAGCCCCCGGGGATTGCCTGGGCAGCCCCCGGGGTGGAGGTTAAAGCGCCTCCCGGTAAGGGCAGGCCTCCCTCTGCCCTGCCGGTGCCCATCGCTTCCCGGGCAGCGGGACCGGCACCGCCGCTCCCCGCCCTGCGGGTGCCCGAGCGGAGTGGCCCCGGCTGCCGTTGTCCCCTCGTTCCTCCTCCGCCGGGAAGCGAGGCATTTAGCGAGGTCCGTTATGTAATTACGGCTTTTTTTTTTCCCCCCCCCCCCTTCCCTTTCTTGTTGCTGTTACTAAACCCAGCTCAGGATGCCGGCAAGGAAACTGCTACACCATGCTTGTTTCTGAAGGAAGCTGATAGTTTTATTTGCTCTCGGAGGAAAAAAAAATGCAATAATATTTAAGCGCTTTGATTTCAAACATGATTGATTTTTGGTTCATCGCATCTCATGCAGGTTGTTTTCTGTACCTGTCAGTGGTACCTAAATATGCTGTTAAAGACAGAAAGCCAAAATAAAGTATAGTAAAAGAAGCAAAATCCATGAGAACTGTAGTGGACAGCATACGAAGTTGGTTATTCAAAAAAATGTAGTTGTTTACTTACAAGTGAAAGGTAGGTGTGCTTGCAAGCATGGTGTATGCTCAGCTCGTTGTATTGGATTGTATTTCAGTGTTAATGCACCTTTAAAAAGGCAACACTAATTTCTACTCCTGTGTGGGTCCGGTGTAGATGCTTAAGGTGTTTCCCCTTCCTTAAAAGACATTCCAAGTCTGAGCATTGTTCACTGATCCGAGAGATCCAGAAGTCTAAAGAGTGCATATTGAAAGATAAATAGGATATATATTTGAAGATCAAATTACTGCTGATAGTAATGATTATGTGAAAACTAGGAATAGTTAATGGCAACAACACAGTTTCTTGTTTTCTTCTGTTACAGCTTACTTGTCTGTCTGGTACTGCGTATTTCATATAACTATATGAATTAGGTAACTTAATTAGTATGAAATAATTAAAACACATGGGAGCAAAATACGCTGTTTATTAGAGAGCTTATCAAGTACTTTAAAGGGTGCAGTAGTGTTTCATTATACATATATGTGTGTGTGTGTGTACATGTATATATCCTTCTGATTTAAAGTTTTCTTTTACTTCAACAGAACTCTATATAGTTTAATTCAAGGCTCGTTCTGTCTATCTCCTGTGACATTAACTCTTGGAAGTATATCGATGTAATCTGTTTGTGTTAAGCCTGGCTATGCTCTTCCTGTAAAGGTGGTGCATCTCAGTGCAGCTCTGGCTAGTGATATTTCCTCCTGGAAATACAAAAAGAACTGTGTAAATAATTCATGAGATAGTGTAATAAATGAAGGTAATCCCACACCAAGGAAGAGTAGTGTGGGAGGAAGAATCCGTGGAATTTTTACATTGTCATTTTCACCCTGATCATACTGTACAGTAACTAAAATTTTCACCCTAATTTTAAGACAGATGCAATGCCCTGAGACTGGCATTGCCGTTTTAAATAGATGAGATTTCAAGGTACTTCAAAGTGAGATAGTTTATTCAGCCCTTAATCTCTCTAACCAAACTTAATTTTTACTGCCTCTGTTGTATTATCTCTCAAGATTTAAGAAAGCTACTTTGGCAGGGGCACATAATTAATACTTGTTCTCCTCTTATGTCAAATTTTGCACTTATGCATAAAGCTCATCCAAAGGAACCTGGAAAGTGGATCTCCATGGTAACGAGAGAGAGATTGAGAGAGAGAGAGAGAGAGAGGATTTTCTCCCTCACCATAGGTCAAGACCAGATGCCTACCCATTCCTTAACTTGTAGCAGCATTCATTGGCTCCTTCCCCTCTTGTGGTTATTTTGCCTCCTTGCGTGTGCTTTTACTGTTGCCTCATGCTTCCAGAGTGAGAATGGTGCACAGCTGGATGAGCACAGCTTCTGGGTTTCTCCCTGCCCTAATCCCCCCTTCTGCTTGCATGGTATTTAAGTGCTTCTATACCTATATGATTTTAGTGTGGGATTTTAGGAAATAGTTTGTTTTCCCCATCACATTTTTGTTTTGAAGACCTGTAGTGTCTCCAGCTCTGAGGAATAGCTGACAGAACCATATTCGTTGGTCCTCTTCAGGTGGAAGTGTGTTCATCTCCTTTTTCTCTATTGTTTGCCTGTGCTGTTTTTGGAGTTTTAGGTGTTTCATAGCACTAAAAGCAGTCTACTTCCTCTCACCTGGGAGCAAGGATGAATTCAATTTTTTCAGTCATCATGTGAAGTGTGATACTGGGGTTACTGTTTAGAGATGTTCAGCATAGAAAGCCTTTCTTTGGCCCTAACTCTGTCGTTAGAGAGTAGCAATATGGAGCAACTCTTTCTGGGCAAACCACTGGGGTTTTTTCCCCTTTCTCTTCTTTGAACAACTGTCTATCTAGACTGTGTCTCTTTTGAAGTTGAGGTGAACACATTTTTTTCTAGATGATCCTGTAGTCAGATACTTAAAACTTTCACCAAGGAATGTGAAATATTTTCTATTTCCATTCTCCTTTCTGTACTCAGTTTTTGTAGCTGCACTCTCACGAGAGGATACCAAATGGCTTTTTAAATGGCTCCCTTAGGCTGCTGGTGCACCAGGTCTCTCTGGGCATATTTCCAGCTCTTTTGCCTTTGCCTGTGACATATCTTGGTATAATTTGAAAACATCTGCTAAAGCAACCATCTTAATATAAGACAGCAGTCATCATTTGTCACTGAGCAATGTGTCATTTGCGGCTCTCTAATTGGAAGACAGATGCTGACTTTGGCCTTCTTAACTTGTCTAGTTGGCAGATTGTCTGTAGAAACACTTTGCAGTGCTTTGAAATCACACAGTATATTCCTACTTTTCTCTAGCTCTGTGTTTCTTAAGGAATTGCCTGTGCCATTTGAAAATCTGCTCGAGAAACCATAATGACAGCAGCTAGTACATTCATAATCTGGCTTTCCAAGTAAATTTGACTTTATGCATCTCTACAGTGTCTTCTGGCTAGTTGAAAGCCATTTTTAAATAGTTGCCTATGTAGCTTTTTCTTCAGCCTTTGTCTATGAGAGCAAATTCTGATCTCTTGCTGACTGATGCCCTGTCCCTGATGCCTGTATTGGTGGCATTTCAGTGAGTGTCACTTATTCCAGTTGTTAACCTCCTTTTGAAAACTTAGCATCACATTTAACTAACTAGGGAGGTTCTTCATCTTCTGATTTCTTATGCTAAGGAAACTAGGGTTTTGAGAAATGAACTTCTATCTGTGTGAAGGAAATGTACACTTCTAGATGCCTAGATCCAGGCTTTGAACCTCAGTTGCCATGGCTCAGGTGGCAAAGGTGTGTGTTGTTAGCTCATAACCAAAGATCTCAGTAGTTACAGGTGGTGTCAAATACCTAGAAGGTGCTTTTTTAAGCTTTGTGGGTTAATTTTGAATGTAGGTTGCAGTAGCTTGGGTTGACTTGCAACATCTTACGGGTTTCAGCATCTTAATATCCTGATGTGGTGACTCTGCTGGATCAAGTCAAGGATTTCTTGATTTATTTTTTTTTTGTTCTGTTGTAGAAAAGGGAGATAAGAGAGTGAGGATCCCCAAAACTTGTGTCCATCAATTGTGCTTGAAAGCCTTTTAATTGTTCTGGATGTACATCTCTGAAGGTACTTCAAGGAATATGGTGCTAGGATGTTAGCTGAGTTACTTTTTCAAATGAAGGGAGTGTTTTTTTCCAGCCAACTTCCCAAGTGTGACTTCAGTTGCTAATTCTGTGCTTGTACACGCTTTCTTCCCTTGTGTCTGTTTAGTTTTGCAGGTGGAACAGGATGATGTATTTGACTGGAGGTCAATAACAATAAGAAACAATGATTAGCAGTCTCACCTACCTTTGTCAGGGTAACTTCAGTTTTAGCAGTGTGCGTCCAGCATTGGAAGTCAACACTGAGAATTACTATCTCACTACTGCTGTGTGTTTCTTTCGTCTTGTCCTAAGGGGAAAAAAAATAGAAAAGGGAAGAAAAAAAGAAGGGTGGATATGAAATCGAGGTGTCTGCTTTGTGGTAGTGGTCTCAGCTGTATCTTTTCATGCGTAGCTGGTCAACAGACAGTGTGCACTTGCCATTGTCCAGTCAGAAGTATTGAGAGTCAGTGTGCTCCATGGATGCAGGGTGTCTCTCAAATGTCCAAAGCATGTGAGAATCTCTATACTCTTTCCATCCTGCAGCAGGAAGAATTTTGGAGCCCCTGCAGCATACCATTCACATAGGATGATGTTGATTTCGTGGTTCATAGAGGAATGCAGCTTCCGATTCTGTGGTGCTGGAACTGCATTGGTTCATTGTTCCACAAGGGCTTCAGAGATCCTTTGTTCTCATCAGTCTGTGTCTTCTGGCTATCTAGTGGTTGGGTGTAATACTCAGGGCATGATGTGGTTCTTAAAAGATGTCAACTGTTGTTGCATCTGGTTTACTTCCATAATGTTGTAGGATTTTGCCTTTTTTTTTGTGTGTGTGTGTGTGTGACTATTTTAGAACATCATTAAATTCTGTTATCAGATCCCATTTTCTAAGAACATACCATAGGACTGGGTCTGAGCAACCTGATCTACTGTAAAGTGTGCATTCCAAAGATAGGGATTGGAATTAATGACCTTTAAGGTCCCTTCCAGCCCAGACTATTCTGTGGTTCTGTGATTCACCTCGCTGTTCCTTCTAACAGATATTTACTTGCAGACAAGTGCTTAATGCCAAATTTATGTACACTTTTATAAATAATATTGATGAATAGCCCAATGGAGGTTTTTGGTGGCAATGAAATGGCAAAGTATAATGAAAAAAATACCAAGGAAGGAATGATAGAGGTGGAATTACGAGGATTAATTGTTATTTTGTATAAATTAAGTATTGCAAACATCGTCAAAACAATTTAGATTTTAAAAATAAAGGGCAATTCTGCAATTCCGTTCATGGAAGAACTGTACAACCATAGAATGTAATATTTGAGAAGATGATTGAAATTATTTTCTGAGGAAAACATCTAGATGGCATCTGTCCTTTAATAACAGCAGCAAAGTAGGGCTAGTGATTACTAGATTAGTGAAACTTTGAAAAGTATCATATGTGTATCATTGTATGAAATCAAATACTCTAGAAGAACAGATGCAACGTCTGTTTAGGAAGCACTGTAAATTTTAGTGGAAAAGGTGGATTTCTTAAAAATTTTGATATGTATATCTACATGATAAAATAAACTCAAGTGGAATTATAAACCGGAGATGAAAACTTTTCCTCACATGTTTGGATCTCGCTCTTCCTTGGAAAAAGAACCAATGCAGGTTTCTTTTCTTAGCAATAACAACAACAGAAACAAAAGAAACAAGCTACTGATACTACACTAGGAGAAACTACTGAATGATATTCAAACCAACTGGTTGTCCTCTTAGCTGAGAAAAAAAAAAAAAGTTTTTAATTCCTGAGATACTAGAAACTTATTTGTGTAAAAATTACGGTTGCATCTTCCCATTTGTTTTGGTTTGGTTTTTTTGGTCCGTGACAGCTACTTCAAATATGACATTCTTTGTAGAGCTGTTTCAATATCTGTGTGATGTTCTTTATAGTGTTGCAGTGGCATGCTAGTTGATGAGCATTCAATTCACCTTGGGAGAAACGTTAGTTGGAGTTTCTGTATGTAACCTGCAAATCTGCGTGGTGTTTCTTATCATACGTACTGTGATGGTGTGTGGGCTGGCTTCCATAATTATTTGTGTGGTGTTCTACATCTCTATAGCATGATATAAATGTCCCTACTGGGAATCTTCAGGCTGTGTTTTGCAGGGAGAGTTATACAGCAGAATTACAGATGACCAAAAGCTAAATAAAAGGATGCTCTGCAGTGTTCAAGTACTTTGGTCATTTACAAAGCAGGTAGTGTGTGAGGTACTCTAAATCAGTGCAATGTGCTGCAAAATAATTAATGGGTTATGTTAAATTACTTTCCAGAGGATGTTTTTGACAGAATCAAGACAAAATATTAGAATATACTAAAGTTCTTGACCCGATCCTTGGCTCTTTATGCTGACTGGAATTTTGAACATGGACTGCAGGAGCAGGCTGCCTGCCATCTAGGAGATGTTAAATGTTGAGCACCAGTTGGTCAGGCCCATATTGGAGGGGTTTTTTATGTGAAAAAATGCTGAAATGCAGTAGCAACACTTGTGTGTGTTACACTTGTAGAGCCCTTCTGAAGACAGAAATATTTGTGAAGAGATTACTCAAGGATCACAGCCTTCCTACAGGACCTAGGAGAAATGAATTGAACTGTGTTTCTTTATTCTAAATTTCTGGTCCCTGTGTGACAACGCACAGCAAAGCATGGTGACAGAAAGGTGAAGGTTCATCTCAGTGCTCATTTCAGTTTCTTTTGGAACTAAAAAGAAATTTTGCATACAATGGGAAGAAAATTTTCCAATAATCAATTTTTCTAGCATACTTTGCACATTTATAGAAACTCAACTTGATTTTATTGTTTAACTTTGTCTATAGTTTGCTTCGAGCTGCTGTAGGACTAAAAATAACTGATCCATTTTCCCAAGGACTTACAGTCTCTCTAAGAACGGAGAAACTAATACATAGGAAAGCCTACAAATGTAAATTTTATTTGTTTAAAAGCTTTAATATTACTATTCTGCAATGGTGTCGTGCTAAAATTTATTTTCATATTTAAAATGCTACATAATTCAGAACAAATGCTGCCAGTGGTTTGTGCACAATTCCAAGGGATCTCTGTGCAGTGTTTCCCTGATGAAAGAAAAAATGCTTTAACCTGAGGCTACCGCAGAGAACACCAGTATTTTATTTTATTGCAAATTAAGAGATACTGATGAATGAATTGTATATGGATTTTTTTTTTTTTTGGTTCAACTGTTATTCTTGTTCGTTTGTTTTTATACAGAACTGGGATAATTTATTATTTGTGGTATAATTAATTAATTAATTTACGAGTTTGCTGGATCTAGTTTAGCCTTTTTGGCTTTGTTAGCATACAGAGTCCTTGCAGCTGATTTATACACGGGTTTGAACAGATGCTGAATGAAGCAACGTCCTGGTTTTGAGCAGTTTGGTTTGGGTTTTTTTTTTTACTGATTTGTATTAAAATATGAACATTGTGTTGATTCTGGTTTTGTGTGTGCATGAGAGCCTTGTGTTACTGTAGAATATAAAATATTTCAGGTTTATTTGACTATTGTGCCTTAACATTTAGTCTAACCATGAACTGCTCTGAACTCATCTTTCCTTCCATATCCAGCTCATGGCAGCTACTGCCCACATTAGCAATGTGCTTGATAAATATGGAGCACCTCTTCAGGCTCACATATGCTTTGAATTTAGGTTTAAGTCAGGATTGATTTTTTGATGGGGATTTTTTTTCCTCAACCACAGGGAGAACAAAAGTAAGTGAGTGAGTTCCCTTTAAAATCCCTTATTCTTGATGTTGATCTCTCAAACCTCCCCTTTGGTTTTGTAGGGAAGGCTGGAGAGATGCTGAGATTAGCTGTTCAGGCACATGGGACACTTTAAAGAGTTTTTGCTGCTTTTCTGGTGGAAGCAATGAGAACTTCAAGGAGGAAAGGTGAATTCCTTTCTGGAAGGTGTTGAAGGCAGTAAGTGCACTCCTCACTCGCATCTCAGGGCTGAAGAGGCCACTCTAGCTCTTGTCATCAGGTGACCTGGAGAACACGAATTTATAGACCTGGTATCTTAAGTCAGTAGCAGACAGCACAAAGCCCAGGTCAGTGAGACTTAGGATGGTACTCACTTGACTGCACAGAGGGTAGACCCAGCTGTCACCAGTCTGCCTCTCAGGAATGGTCACTCAGTGGGTGCATTATTAGACAGTTTTTCTGCATAGTCATGGTGACTTGCCTGAATTTTGGGGGCACCAGTGGCACAGTTACACTGCACTGATATTTTTGATAGTTGTAAACATCTCATACTCTTGGTAAAGGAAATGTATTGATGCAGGCACACACATGCCTTCTACAGAGTGTATGTAGCCAATATGTTATTTAGTATATCCTGTTATATGGCTGAATAAATAAATACAAGACGCCTATAATAGATCTGAATTGCAAAATCTAATATGATAATGCTTTTCCCGCTGCTTGCAGAGCTCAGTAATTTATTACTACAATTTGGTGTCATGGATATGATTCATTCTATTTTAGTGGATGCAAACAAATTGCTTTACATTCGTGTAATAATTTATTATGCAACGCTGAAGGCATGCTTTCTGTGATACTGAGATTCTTGAAAAAA